>VONZ01000038.1:1200000-1800000 GCA_012976165.1 Labeo catla
CCAATTACTTCTAAAACGTTATGGAAACAAAATAAGAGAGAACTTCCATAATAAGATTTAAGTATTTGTTACCTGCAAAAAATATTGATGATGGTGTATTTAATATGGAATTGGACTGGTAATAACAGTTCTAAAATATTGCATTAAAGGGCACCTAATATGTCCCTTTTACAAGATGTAATGTTGGTCTTGGGTGTCCCCAGAATGTGTCTGTGAAGTTTCAGCTCAAAATATCACACAGATCATTTACTATAGCATCTGAAAAATGTATTTTTGTTGGTGGGGTGAAAAAAGAGCCTTTTTGGTGTGTATCACTTTAAATGCAATAGGGCTGCCCCCTAATAGTTGACTAACTGTTAATCTATGAGAAGAGGCTTGGTCGACCAAAATTTTATTAGTCGCAAAAAAAATAATTCAGATTGACGAAGTCAGTCACACAGTCTGTGACTGACAGATTATTAGTGGCTGCTCTATGTGGTAATGTAGTACATCAGGCAGGACATCCAAACACTTACCTATCATTCATCAACTTCAAATATGGCTTTTCATCTGAAAGATGTAAGTAACAGCAACTTTACATAGCAGCTCAATCTAATGCTAATCTTTAAAATTATGCACTATTGAAGTACCTGTGGGGGGTATGGAAGCTGAATAGTAGTACTGCATGACAGTCTTAAATTACTCCATCATTTTTGGTCATATAGTTAAAAGTAGTACGTCTTTCGAATCTGTAAAGAATCTACATTTATTTGTGTGCACACAGAATAACAATGTAACATTTTGTAATTATTATAAAATAATAAAAGCAAACAGGATGTGCTTTTCTGCTGCTTCGGTCTCTGTAAACTTTAGTGCGTCACTTCAAAACTCTGTGTATACTTGCCTTGCAGACATGAAAAATATACCCATAGAGTGTGAAATGTCTACTTTTAAATGAACCAATTCAAATACAAAACAAATATTCTCAGATTATGTAATCTGTATGAAACACTACTGCGGAGATGACGAGTCAGTGTCGCTGACTTCATCTCTCAAAGGAGAAGTCCACTTCCAAAATAAAGATTCACATATAATGTACTCACCCCCTTGTCATCCAAGATGTTCATGTCTTTCTTTCTTCAGTCATAAAGAAATTGTTTTTTGAGGAAAACATTTCAGCATTTTTCTCCATATAATGGACTGATATGGTGCCCCGATTTTGAACTTCCAAAATGCAGTTTAAATGCAGCTTTAAATGATCCCAAATGCGGTTGTATTAAAAAAAAAAAATGTATCCCAGCCGAGGATACATATCTAACGTTATCTAACGTAACGATCAGTTATTTTAATAAAAATAATACAATCTATATACTTTTTAATGCCAAACACTCATCTTGTCTTACTCTGCCTGGACTGTTTTACGGTGCTTAGCGTATACATCTCTGCTTTATATACCTACAGCAATAAATAGTCTGTAGAAGCCACATGACTAAGAGCGAGAGAACTGGTGTTCAGCAGGAAGTTACAAACACACAGAAAGTGGGACTAAACAGCATGATGTTACAGAGCTCACACCATGCTGACAAAATACTGCAAAGCAGTCTGGAGTGAAATAATGAGGCGCATTACCTTCAAAATGTTCAACCAAACACAACTTGCTGAAGGCAGAAAGTATGGCAATGTACAATTGTCAGTCAGTGGCTGTGGGTGGGGCCTGAACAATGTGACATCACACTGCTTTGAGAATCAAAACAGCATGCCTAATGAGACCAATTTAGTTTAATGAGGATTAAAAAATAAGAAGTCGGTGGATTTTTATCATTGTAAGGTGGTTGTGTTCACACACTGCCAACACACATTTATGTCCAAACACCATATAAAAGTGGATTTTACATAATATATCCCCGCCTTAATATCGAATTGGACTGGTAACAAGGTTTCTAAAATTTTATGTTTGTAATGTTATGAAAATATTTTCAAAACACAAAAACTTGGTACTTTTCAAGTACTTAGTATATACACATTATGACAGCCTTTCTATGACCTAAAAATAAAACATTTATATAGCCTAGATGCTGGATTCAGTCAGATTATTTTCAGTTGTTTTGCAATTCTGTCACAGTGTAATGCAGCTTTGCTAAGAGGCTGCTGTTGCTCATTTCACATTTAAAGAGGATGTTTACACGCAAGTCTTAAAGGCACAGCAGCAAAAAATAGCCTGTGTAAGGGCCAGAGGGAGTGTGAAAAATGGTCATGTAAAACTAAATTCTCATTTCAAAGCAAAAACGCATGACTAACATTAGTAAACCTTAGGGAAACAAATCAAATGATAAAAGAAATGTATGATTTGACCCCTTTTAGGGCTTGTTAGTCATATACAAACGATTCGATCACAGACAAGACTTTTTTAGCATCACTGCCTGTTGGTTCTTGCAAGAGGTTTGCTTTGAAACTAATTTGAAAGCACAGAACATGTGCTGGATAGCGTTTCAGGTGATTGGGTGCAGTTCGTCTGCATGGGCTAACTCAGGCTCAAAGGAATATAAGCAATGTTCAGTCAGTCTTTAAACGTCATTCACACTGACAGACATTTTAATGCAGAAGGTCAACAGATTGCTTGGTTGGTGGTGGACATTCATATTTCTGGATGTCTAACTCTATCAGTGAACTGCGTTAACAGGCCTTTGAAAATATGATCACATTTTTGGCAACAATAAAGTGCCATTCTGTTTTGGTTAGGAAATTGCTTTCTTGTTTGTAAAATATGGCCACATCCTGTCATGAATAGTTGCTGTTGCTTATTACAATGGGAATTTGACAAATCGTATTGCAAGTAAATGACTTCAGGTATACTGTAGATTACTGTCAATGGAACATAAAATCAGTTGAAGGATCTTACTGACTGAAAACATTCAATGGCTACCAGAAACTATTTAGTTACCAAACATTCTTCAAAATATCTGTTTTTATGCTCAACTGAAGAAACAAACTCATACAGGTTTGGAACAACTTGAGGGTGAGTAAATGATGACAGAATTTTCATTTTTGGGTGAACTGTCCCTTTAAGTATGATCGTAGCTGTGTCACTCACCACAAAGATGTATACAGTATTTCCCTGACAATATTACAGCAATTAGTTTGTTTATCCGGCATTTTGTGTCAGATGTTCACAACTAGTGAACTCAGTAAGAGAACAAAAGCACTGCTGGATGAAGTAAATATTTACCTGCAATAAATTGAAGCCAAGTCTGCAATGCATCTTACTGTCTGTCAGCGATAAAAGGCTTGCATGCCACTTGTAAACAACTCTGTAGTGCAGGTAACCAAACATTAACAGTGCACAAAAGCACTAAGCACGGTTTTCTTTGAAGTACACTGAAGTACTTCTTTGAAGTGCATTAAAGTAGCATGTAAATATAGTAGCAAAACTGTTGTATACAATCTACTACATGCTTTCTGTCGTCTGATTGACTGCCTTTTAAGTATAATTGTAAAAATCTTCCATCTTCAGCTTCACGTGTCTTTCTGCCGTGAAATGTTTACTGATTTTTATAACGTAAACATAAGAATAACTTTTATGTTATAAGCAGTATTTTAAAATAAACACTTACTGGACTCAAGTAACTTAGGTTTACTTGATTATCCATGCATATTTTTTTAGAAGGTCATGTTAAAATGCGAGTATTAAATATGATCAGTGTTTTTAGGAAGTTTATTTGTTCATCTCTCAGTCATCATTGTGTTTCATTGCATTTTATGCTTTGTGCATAAAACTTAGCAATTAAATAACATCTTACTAAGGTATATTGTTGCCCATATGAATATCAGCATCTGCCACAAAAAAAAAGCAAGAAAATGAATAAAACTGAGGGTTCTTTATGAATAATGAAAACATGATGTAGCAAAAGTGATACTCATAAATAAATAAATAAATAAATAACTCCCATTTTAAAAATAAATAAACAAATAAACATGTTTTTTAAAATGGCAGTTTTTTCAAAGTTTCAATAAACATTTAATTTTTTTCCCAATTACTATTAATTCATTCTTTCCTAGGTTAACTGGCATTTCTGTGGAGCATCAGGTAGCTTAGCTAGGTACAATTATTATTTATTTATTTTTATTTTTTTAGCAATTTTTCAACATTATACCCTTATGCCCTGTAGTACCTCATAGCTTCATGTCCTTGACAGGAATTGGACACAGTATTCCAAGCTGTTCAGTAACCTCCAAACATCTTCCTTAACTTTCTATTGTTTTTCTTTTGGCACATTTTGAAACTGCACCATCAGTTTTAGGCCTTTCTGGATCTTTACCTCCAGCAAAGATCTAATGGATGAGTAAGACTGTCACTGTGGGATGTTTACAGTGAGCTGTGTGTGTGTGTGGAGTCTTATTGGAGACATGAATCATGTCGTGTGTTAACAGACAACAAGCTCAACTCTCCAGCACTGAATCAGGCCTCTCAGCTGCACTAAATGATGTTAGAGAGAGTGTGTTTATATGACGGTATACGTTACACCAGTCTACATGCAGGAAGATGAACTAAACTCCAAAGCCATTATTATCTCAGTTTCATCACTTGGCTCTGTTTATGGCTGCAGGCGTCAGGCTTTAGACTGCTCTCTATGAGCTCTGCTGAAATGCTGATCTATAACCAGTCGTCCACACTCGGATTTTATTATCAGCTATAAAGAAATGACATAAATCTGCAAGGATCCATTTAAAAAAGACCATATCCACCTCACAGCCTTTCCTTACATACATTACCTATTTTTGCTGTTATCTTGAATAAGAGCAAAACAATAGAACAATAGATCTTCTTATTGTTTGCTATTGAATGAAAACACAACATGTGGGAGTATGAAGGATGATGCAAGAAGGGAAGTGTGTTTAAAAGAGACAAGAGGAATAGGATGAGAGTCGCATGAGAGAAAGATGAATAAAGGAAAGCTAATAGAAGACTAATAAAGTCTGTAGCTCAGTTTTTAAACCTAGTTATCTGCCTTCATAAACACCAACCAAGTGGGAATTGCACTTAATTGTACTGAATATGGACAGGTAGTGTATTTCAAATGTTAAAATTAATGTTGAAACTGTACTTAACCATGCTATCATATAATATTATAATAATGGCATATTAAAGCCACATAAGTGATGACTTTTCATGACTTTTTAATCATCATGGTTTAATAATCTTTTGTTGTCCTTTTAATTATACTTATTTTGGTGTGTTGACTGACATACTAAAACACACATAAAGTACTTGATTATCATTTTAATAGTGCGCAATTTGATTTTGCATTTGAAGTAAAATTTTAATGCAATAAACTGCTCGTTCTTCATTACAAATGTGTAATTATAAACATATTTCAGTTTATAGAACCGTCTTTTCTGGTCCTTGAATCTGATTGGCTGAGAGGTGTGTGATATTCTAGTAAAATCGTTTCACCGTTTGTATCACTGTGTTTGTGGTATTTCTCACAGTGAGTGTCATGATGGATGCCCAAATCCACTATAATTTTAAAAATAATACTGTTTTTGCATGACAGAATACAGTTATAAGAGTTTTTGTTTAGGTGAGAATGTACTTGTTTAGACTTCAAATATTCAGTTTGTTAGTAAAGACAACACCTATTTAAAAATTTGCTTCAATGTTTTCAGAGATGTGAGATATGCAGAGCTCATGGGGCAGCCGTGGCCTAGTGGTTAGGGAGTTGGGTAATCAAAAGGTTGCGGGTTCAAGTCCTAGGTCTGGCAGGGATTGAAAGTGGAGGGAGTGAATAACCAGCGCTCTCTCCACCCTCAATACCACGACTGAGGTGAGTCCCTTGAGCAAGGCACCAATCTCCCAACTGCTCACCAGGTGCTGCAGCGATAGCAATATGGCTGCCCACTGCTCTGGGTGTGTGTTCATGGTGTGTGTGCACTTGGATGGGTTAAATGCAGAGCACAGATTCCGAGTATGGGTCACCATACTTGGCCTCACGTCACGTCCTTTCCTTTCCTTTATGAACCTGCCGAGAGCAGCCTTACCTCAGCCAGATCTTCTGGAAGTTACTAGCTCTGATGTCTCTATAGTGGTTAAACATGAGATATAATTTGTATAATTTGTTATGGGTATATATAATGGGTAAGATATAATTTGTTTTGGGTAAATTAAATAGGCAGTCTTGTTGTTCTAGAGAAAATAGCTTTGGCTAAGGGCAAAATCTCATCACATTATATTCTATGTACATTCAGTGCTGTATATCAGAGCATACTTTTGACCGAATTGCCTAGCAACTTTTATGCTGGCTGTTGTTATTTATTGAATATTATTAATCAATAAATGATATTTTATATAAATAATAGTAGTATTTAACAGTAGGATTGATATGGTGCCCTGAGTTTGAACTTCCAAAATGCAGTTTAAATGCGTCTTCAAACGATCCCAAATGAGATTGTAAACGATCTCAGCCAGAAGAGTCTTATCTAGCGAAACAATCGGTTATTGTCATAAAAATAATACAATTTATATACTTTTTAATGTCAAACGCTCGTCTTGTCTTACTCTGCCTGGACTGTTTTTTTTGGTTCATGACAGTTAGGGTATGTCGAAAAACTCCCATCTGATGTTCTCCCTCTACTTCAAAATCATCCTATATCGCTGTTTTACCTTTTTTGTTAAGGGTGTTTGATCTTCTTTGCATGTTCACTTTGCAAAGACTGGGTCGGTACTTCTGCAGTGACGTAGGATGATTTTGAAATGATTTTTGAAGTTGAGGGAGAAAATACAGTCGGAGTTTTTCGACATACCCTAACTGTCTTGAGCCAGAATACACAGAGTCAGCAGTAAGACTTTTATATTGAAAGAGACTGAAACAGGGTTGTAAACAAGGAAGTTATTTTTACTTTCAACAACGGCTTTTAAAATGCAGCCAACAAATGCACTGAGCAGCACTGTCATCAGAAATCACCCTTAACATATGAAAGGATAGTACAACAAAGATATCGCTTTCCCCAGTGGACATTCTAACTAATGTTTTATTATGATTGTATTACGATTGAGTTGAAGAATGAATGCTGCATCAGATGCAGGTAATTACACTCAATCAGTCCATCTCTCTCTCATAATACTCTGCATAATACAGTGAGCTTTTAATACAGTTATACAATAAGATTTTAATGAAGCAACTCAACGTTCCTTCATTACTAGATCTAAAGTAATGGTTCAGCTGTTAAACAGTCAGACTGAGATTTTAGTCTGTGGTGGAGTACTTCTGCACAAAAGAGGGTTTTTAAAGACAATCCGTTAATGTTTCTTATGTATTTACACACTTGTGCTGTCAATCTACTGTAGAAAAGCAATATCTCACTTACGCCATACAATATGGCTGTACATCGGCATGCTATGGCACTCGGACTGCATTACAGCCATGTCGATATAAAACATTACATATAAAGATTTAAGTCCTTAAGACTTAAGTCCTACCTAAGTGAGTCAAAAAGCAATCTTAAGTTCAACTAATTGCATTTAATAGAATTTTATTTTAAACTATAATGCATTTTCAGTTAATTGCAATTAACACACAGTTGTACTGTATAAAAGCAATAAAAGATAATAAAAAACAACATAGAAGCATAGTTCATCATTCTAACTCCAAGCCCTTAAGATTACGCTCTTCTGTTGTTGACAAAAATACATGAATGAAGGATATGACTGTCATGCTTAATGTATCATTTAAGTGATCTATACAACTCACACGCTATATTTCTTGTCTTCTGAAGTCAGCTTTGTTTGACAAACAGCCTGAAATTTACATTGTTATCAAAGCTTCTGCTCGATATTAAAACCTGGCACATTAAAGATAATGCAAAAGAAATATTTATATTATCACAGTGCAGTGATTTCTTTCATGGAGTTTGTCGCAATGCATAATGGGGTTAGCTTTTCTGCAGAAGATACATTGGATCCTGCCTTAGAATTTGTCCAGAATCATCTTTCACATCAGGAGCGTGCCTAGGATGACTTAAAATGCTGCCCGCGTAGGCAGCTCACTAGGTTTTGGAACAGAGCCATGGCGTGACTACATGTGGGTGTATAAAGAATGAATGAAGAAAAGAAAGTGTGTTTAAAGGGAAAAGAGGCGGCGAGGGAGAAAATGAGAGGTGTGTGTGTGTGAGAGGAAGATGAGGAGAGGAGTCTCTAGCTCTTTTCCAAAACCTAAGGAGCTGTGTTGCTGTCTGCTTCCTAAAATGGCAGCTGGCTTCCAAGGCAGTATCGTAACCTTGATGGAAGCACATAAGTGGCTAATTTGGAATGCTTTTTATAGGCAAGCCACACAAATACTGCTCTTCACTAGAAGCACACAATAGACTCTGATTCTAGTAGAGTTTGGTGTCAGCATGTTTTGCTAAGTTATCGCAATAGCTCTGTGCCAAAATCCAGTCAGTTCCCTATATAGGCAGCATTTTAAATCTTTGGTGCTCTTGCAACACATAGGCTGTTCTGAAAGGTTCTTGGGCAGCAATGCATATATCGCTTACACTGTGTCTACACCGGACATGACAGTTTTCGTGTTGTGTTGCGTCGCACTGCAACAGCTAAAGTCTGTCTACACTGAGCAAACCAGCCATTGCAAATCGTTTGACTGTGCATCAGTACATCACAAATAGAATGAGGCATCAGTTTACTGACATTGATTTGTCATGTTGTACCGCGATGCATCCAGTGTAGACAGCATCACTGATTATAATAGGTTCTGCTGTATTTTGTCGCGCAGCCCCACTCGAGTCTGATGTAGACATGGTGTTACAGAAAAGGCAATCCTAGAATGCATTGCATCTAACTAAAAATGACTATTTTGACTAGTATTTGTGAATTCTATATTTTAATATTAATTGAAATATTACATTATGAGCTTAAAGGAGAAGTCCACTTCCAGAACAAAGATTTACAGATAATGTACTCACCCCCTTGTCATCCAAGATGTTCATGTCTTTCTTTCTTCAGTCGTAAAGAAATGTTTTTTGATGGAAGCATTTCAGGATTTTTCTCCATATAATGGACTGATATGGTGCTCCGAGTTTGAACTTCCAAAATGCAGTTTAAATGCGGCTTCAAACGATCCCAAATGCGGTTGTAAATGATCTCAGCTAGAAGAGTCTTATCTAGCGAAACAATCGGTTATTGTCATAAAATTATTACAATTTATATACTTTTTAATGTCAAACGCTCATCTTGTCTTGTTCTGCCTGGACTGTTTTTTTGGTTCATGACAGTTAGGGTATGTCGAAAAACTCCCATCTGATGTTCTCCCTCAACTTCAAAATCGTCCTATATCACTGTTTTACCTTTTTTGTTAAGGGTGTTTGATCTTCTTTGCATGTTCACTTTGCAAAGACTGTGTCGGTACTTCTGCAGTGATGTAGGATGATTTTGACATGATTTTTGACGTTGAGGGAGAAAATACGATTGGAGTTTTTCAACATACCCTAACTGTCTTGAGCCAGAATACACAGAGTTCAGGGAGAGCAAGACAAGACGAGTGTTTGAGATGAAAAAGTATTTAAATTGTATTTTTTTAATGAAAATAACCAATCGTTTCACTAGATAAGACCCTTCTTCCTCGGCTGGGATCGTTTACAACTGCATTTGGGATCGTTTGAAGTTGCATTTAAACTGCATTTTGGAAGTTCAAACTCGGGGCACCGTATAATTCCATTATATGGATAAAAAACAGAAATGTTTTCCTCAAAAAATATAATTTCTTTATGACTGAAGAAAGACAGACATGAACATCTTGGATGACAAGGAGGTGAGTACATTATCTGTAAATATTTGTTCTGGAAGTGGACTTCTCCTTTAACAAAATTCTAATGTCAAACTAATTCAATTAGGATGTTGCTTTAGAAGGCAGATGACTATTAGGCAGTAAACAGCAAAGAAAGCAGCTCACTGGGTTTAAAGCAGATCCAGTATTCTACACACACACAAAGCATGTACAAATATTGGGTTTCATTCGGTTAACATGTGTAAACACAAATCTGTACGTGAAATTTGGACACAGATGTTTTCTCTAACAAATCATGATGCATTAATGACCTTCATACAAAAAATTATTTCAAAGAAAGGGAAAAAATGAAAAATATAAAAGAGAAATATAGAGAAAATCACATGTTGGTAACACTGTAGAATAGGGAACACTTATTCACTAGTAACTACAATTTTCTCTCAATAAATTCCTAATTTGCTGCCTATTAATAGTATGGTAGTTGTTCAGTTTAGGTATTGGGTAGTATTAGGGATGTAGAATAAGGCATTAATATGTGCTTAATTAGTACTTAAAAATGGCTTATATTCTAGTAATATGCATGCTAATAAGCAACTAGTTAAGAAACCATAAATTAAAGTGTTACCGGCGACTTTTGCCAATAACTCCAAGTTCATTAACAAATGAGGTTAAGAACAAATTTATGCATTTATGCATGTGTTGTGAATATTTTAGTGAATATGAATATTTTAATACAATATATAAACAATATATAAATACAAACATTCATGTATATATTTAAGAAATATTTACAATTATATGTACTTATTAGAATTTGTATATAATTTGTATTATATATAAATAAAAATATTTTGTACATAACATATTTCTCTTAAATATATACATTAATTTGTGTGTATTTATATATAAATAATAATTACACACAGTACACACATATTAGACAAACTCAAACTTTTGTTTTGTACGTGATTAATCGCGATTAATCGTTTCACAGCCCTAATTTCCAGTATTTATTTATTTTTTTTAATTATTTTTATGATGACTAGAAAGTCAGAGAAAGAAAAACATTACTTTGCAATGTAACTCCTTTGTAACATCATAAATGTCTTTACTATCACTTTTTCTTTTTTTACTAATTTAATGTGTCCTTGCTGAATAATCTTGAATGAATATCTTTTTTCTTAAACCAAATTGTTAAAATAATCAGAAATGTTTCTTGAGCAGCAAATCAGCATATTCGATGATTTCTAAAGGATCATGTGACACAAAGACTGTAATGATGCTGAAAATTCAGCTTTGATCACAAGAATAAATTACATTTTACAATATATTCACATAAAAATAATTAGATTGCAATAATATTTTACTACATTTTTTTTGTTTGTTTGTTTTTACTGCAATTTTCAACAAATAAATCCAGCCTTGAGACTGATTACTAAGTAACTAACAACTAACTAAATAAATAAATGAATAAAATAAAAATTAAATATATATATATATATATATATATATATATATATATATATTCCAGACTTTTGACTTTCATACCTTAAAAAAGCCAATAGATTATGCCATGTGCAGTATTATCCAAACTGCTACCATTATCATTCAGTTCCATGTGGAATTATTAGTGTAGGTTCCTTTGTTTTTCTGGCCAATTGTACAGCAAGACAAAGACTGAAATATTTATTAAATATTTATTATTTATTATTTATTAAAAAGCAAAAGCTTTTTTTTTAATAGTTAATTTTGTCTACTTCAGTGTTACTGTATGAATGTCCTCCACATTGCAAGATCAATTTCCGATTTCACAGGGCCCTTAAATGCTGTAGATTACAAGGTTATGTAACAGAGCTATCATGTACCTTAACTAACAGGGGGAAATGTTGTTTATATCTTGCGTGTGCGTGCTCGTATGTGTTATTGCCCTTGTTCTGTCCTGTATACAAGCACATAACCGTCACAGGCGCTGATGAAATGGTATTGCTGTCCCCAGGGGCCCTGAACGCCTGAAGTGAGCTGTCACTGTCACGTTACATTAGCGCCCTGTGTGAGTCTGATCTCAGTGGCAGCACCTCATCAGACGCCTGCCTCTGTTTCCTCAGTGTCCTTCCAGTCACACACACACACACACATCAGTCACAGTCCCGCACGAAATCATCATCTGTAATTCTGATGCATTTTTAGGAGCTAATGGAGATTGCAGCAGGAGCGTGCATCTTTGTGACAGCTCCTAGGAGCTCTTCTTCCCCTTTCCTACATTTGACGTCGCTGTTTTGATAATGCCACGTCAAACTTGCTGTCATCTTGCATATTAAAATGAATTATGATGCAAAGTTACCTTTGCAGCTAATGCGCAAGATTTGCAAAGTGCCAGAGAGATGTGGACATAACAGACACATCTGCCAGTGTCACCTTGAAATGTATGGCATTTAGAGAGATTCTCTGTCATCTTGAGCTGTGAAGTTCTTAGCATAACATAATCATGCTATTGAGATGAAACTTGCATTCATGAAATCTTCCTTACAAGCAGCACAAATGTAATATTAATGCATGCAATAAAGTCGGGTTTAATCATTACACACAATAGGGGAGGGCGTTTTATCCCTGGTATTTAATGGGCTGTCAGTGAAGTGAAGTTTGAACCCTATAGCACAGGCTAGAGTTATCCAGCCCTATTTAAGTAGCTTACTGCGAGTCAGCTCTGGCTGTCTGATCCTCTCGCTGCATTACCGTGAGTTGCTCTGGCCTCATCCTGACACTCAGCTGGGATCTCCAACGTGCTCGGATTATAAATGGACTAAACTGTGTTTGTGCCTGCGTGTTTCCAGCAATAAACGTGAGAGCCATCATCAACCTGTTTTTGTGCGTCAGACGTTTGTTGCCGTGTACAGAGAATGCAGAATAAGGTCTCCAACACAGATAATTCGACGTAATACCACCGAAGAAATCGTTACTGAAATGGATTCTGATGTTATTGATGAGTGAAAATTTCAGAAAGATGGAAAATTTCAGATTTAATGCTCATTTTACCTTTTCTTAGGTAACAGACTTTTACAACTTTTACCTGTGCACCAACAAAAAATAACAAAATAACAAAAACAAAATAACAAAAAAACTAGTTTACAGTATAATTCATATTCTGCAAAACATTTATTATCCAGGTTTTCCCAAAAAAAAAAACAAACAAACAAAAAAGGTAAAAAATAAATAAATAAATATCTATATTAGGGTCAGAAATTAACTTTTCCATTAATGGGCAATATTTGCCCCTGGAACTGATTATTTACTGATTACTTAATGTGATTCAAATGCATCAGTCATACATAAATGAAACAAGCAAAGTTTATGTAATAGTTCCCAGTGTTAAACAAACCCTGCTCAGTGTTCATGTGTTTCCACACTACAGAGTGTTCAAGTAGCATTGACACAGTGTTGGAGAGGAGATAATTGTAAAGATTGATAATTGTATGATTGACCAATAATGATGAACACCTGCTGTTTACAGGCAGAATCACAGAAGGAAAGAGAAACACAAGAATCAGCCACAGCCAAAGATAAAATGAACTTAAATAAATGAAGACATTAAATCTCTGATTAAACAACTCGTCAAACAACATTACAGTTTGACTTGATTTCTGTTATATATCTACAAAAATTCTTTGAGAACATCTAAACAGAGGTTTGGATGTTTTATTAAAAAAAAAAAACGTTTCATCTGACCTTACCATCATGGCGATCAGGGTTTACTTTAGTTGGGCTCTTGACCCTTGACTTTTTATTATATTAGATTTTTTTTTTTTGGCTGCTGTAATTGTGTTTGTAGAGCACATGTAAACCTCTGTTTAGATGTTCTCAAAGAATTTTTGTAGATATATAACAGAAATCAAGTCAAACTGTAATGTTGTTTGACGAGTTGTTTAATCAGAGATTTAATGTTCTCATTTATTTTATTTTTATTTATTTTTCATCTATTAAGGCCATTTTATCTTTGGCTGTGGCTGATTCTTGTGTTTCTCTTTCCTTCGGTGATTCTGCTTGGAAACAACAGGTGTTCATCATTATTGGTCAATCATGACATAATTATCTCCTTAACTCCAACACTGTGTTAGTGCTACTTGAACACTCTGTAGTGTGGAAACACATGAACACTGAGCAGGGTTTGTTTAACACTGGGAACTATTACATAAACTTTGGCCGTTTCACTCATGTACGACTGATGCATTTGAATCACATTAAGTTTAATTGATTTGTTTACATTAAAACTATGTAATCTAAATGCATGGATAATTTGTATGTAATTGAATTACATAAAGTTCAAGTTTAGGCTTCAACATTTTTTTGAGTGTGTATATATATATATATATATATATATATATACACACACATGTTGGTTTAAATTAATATATATACACTACTGTTCAAAAGTAGTGTTTTTTAAGAAATTAATACTTTTATTCACCAAGGATGTATTAAGTTAATAATTAAAAGTTTATTAAAAGTTAATAATAAATAATTTACATTGTTATAAAATATTTATATTTTGAATAAACACTGTACTTTTTAAACTTGTTATTCATGAAAGAATCCTGAAAAAAAAAAAAATCACAGGTTCCAAAAAATATTTGGCAGCACAACTGTTGATATTATCCAACATTGATCATTCTAATAATAAATCCGCATATTAGAATGATTTCTGAAGGATCATGTGACACTTAAGACTGGAGTAACAGCTGATAAAAATTCAGCTTTTCATCACAGGAATAAATTCTATTTTAAAGTATGTTAAAATAAAAAACATTATTTTATATTGTAAAAACATTTTGCAATATTACTGTTTTTTTTTCTATATTTTTAATCAAATAAATGCAGCCTTGATGAGCATAAGAGACTTCTTTAAAGACTATTACAAGTCTTAGTATATATATATATAAACAAAACAACAACAAAACATGCTATGTTGTCATTAATGACAAATACTTAAATTTACCCAAATATTTTAAATAATATTTAAATTATTTGTCAATAACAGTAGACAATTGTTGTCAATAACAGCAGACTATTTAAAATTGGATCTAAATTGTAAAAAACTGGAGTTCATAGGGCTGCAATATTATGACAAATAAATCATTATTGTACATTTTTGCTCTTTATATTGTAATAATGATTAATAATATCAATATAGAAAACAATATGTGACCCTGGACCACAAAACCCAGCCATAAGGGTAAATTTTTTATAATTGAGATTTATATATAATCTGATGTATGGTTTGTTGGGATAGGACAATATTTGGTCGAGATACAACTATTTGAAAATCTGAAATCTGAGGGTGCAAAAATTATTGAGAAAATCGCCTTTAAGGTTGTCTAAATGAAGTTCTTAGCAATGCATATTACTAATCAAAAATTAAGTTTTGATATATTTACAGTAGGAATTTTACAAAATATCTTTATTTAATATCCTAATGATTTTTGGCATAAAAGAAAAATCAATAATTTCGACCCGTACAATGTATTTTTGGCTATTGCTACAAATATACCCCAGCGACTTAAATCCAGGGTCACCTATAAAATGTTTTTTGTTTTGTTTTGGGCACGTCACATTCTGCCTTCACAGACGAACATGTTGGTTAGCCATGAACATGATATTAGCTATGCACAAGTTATGCAAAAACTCCCGTTATAATCACTGAAGCTATGAAATGAATCCTTTATTTATGTCGTATCTGCACTGTGTTGTTTATGATGAGGGAATTTGCGAATGTGCGCCCTCATTAACAGCTCTGCCATTTTCAGCACTGATTAATCTAAGCACCTCTGATTGGCCAATGCGTTCCTAAGTTCAACAGAAACTCGTTTAAATGGTTATAAGGCTCAGTGCTGCACAAAACAGGGTATAAAAGCAATCTGATGCAGTGTGTGTGTATCTAAATGTAATTTCGCAAATTGACACTTTTCATTCATTTTCACATTTCATTTTAATCGTGACTGCTGTAATACATTGTTTAATTGCACTGGGGCATTTTTTGCCCCTTTGTCTTGAATTTATGAGGAATTTCTGTTCATTTTGGTGGCATTTTTGCCACAAGCCCTTGTTAAGTTCAAACCCTCATCCAAATTATATTAATTCTACACATACAATAATATTGTAAATAACCCAGGGCCTAAAACCATAGTTCTGGAAATCTGGAAACCATAGTTTTAGTTAATATTCGTAAACAGCATTGCAAACTTTTGCGTTTGGAACTACAGCTCTTGACCTGTGGTTAGAAACACAGTTTCTTATTGTTATGGCATGTGGACTTAAATAGATCATGTTGTTAAGCAAAATAAGCAAGCTAACATTTGGTACATTCTATCTTTCACTCCATTTAAAAACAAATTTCAGTCTATATATTTATGTCTATATATATTAGCATGTCAACAATCAGCACAATTTTTAAAGAGTGTGCATTAATGGAGTATGACATAAGAGAGAACCCACAATTAATCAAACATCAAATAAAGCAAAGTGACAGGAATCAAAAATCCTAAAATGCCATGTTTGTTAAAGCAGCATTTCAGAGAGCTTACGCTGTAGACAAACCTGCTGACTGAATGAACCGTATATATATATATATATATATATGAAGAGTTCAGATGCAAAAGGCTCTGAATCCATCTGACGTATTTCTTTAAAATGAGCATGAGCATGTTGATCCAGGAACATGTCTTACTTGGCAATATCACGGCGACCAGGTTTCTATGTAAGTACCGGTACTTCTGATTCGGCCAAGGCTGGAACTTAGTGAGTTTGAAGTAAAAGTATTTGATGGACGTATAATATATATATCTATATCCTACAAGAGTACACCAAATACTGACAACATCTTAATGCTTTAAAATGCAGTGAGTAACGTCACTGCACAAGAAAAGCAACCTGGTTGAAATTCCAACACAGTAAGTGGTGTGTTGCAAAAAAAATGGACAGAAAAAAAAAGGGTTGTGGTGTATAGCTACAACTTCACTAAATCATGTTGTCGGAGATAACAGATGAAAGCAAGATACACCATCCGCATCCGAAAAAAGTTAGCTCACTAGTGTGGGAAATGTTTGGATTCTATAACAAATGACACACTGTTAGACTTCCCAATCTGCAGGAAGTGCAGAACAAGTAAGTTATTTTGTTTTGTACAGTAATGGTTACAAACTCTCTTTCTGCATCCTTACACTTGCATTTTGACTGTGATTCATTGACCAAAACAGCCTTTTTTTACACTAATTACACTGATATTATTGTTGTGATTTATTCTGACCATGATAACAATGTAATGAAAATCTTATGCCATGACAAGCGCATAGTACTTTGGTTATCGTTGGATTTTTTTTTTTTTTCTGTGACTTTAGGTACTAAAAATTACTGTAAATTACTGTCTGGTTACATTCAGTACTGGGTAGATTAGGCTACTTACAAATTGTAGCCCGTTACTGATTCCAAAATATGTCAAAACATTGTAGTAATGTAATCTATTACTTTACACATTTCAGGTAATATAATCTGACTACTTTTACATTATTTTTAGATTACCTTTGACCCAACTCGAAAAAAAAAAAAAAATCTATTTATTGTTTTTAACAACATGAACTGCAGTTTAATGTGTTTGTAATGTAATTGTAATAAGTAATTGTGTAATCAATAAGTAGTAACTGTAGTCTGATTGTGTATTTTAAAATGTAATATACTCGAATTACAAGTGCGCACAAATCACATTTTATTTTAAGCTCCATTTCTTGCTATTAACAAATCATTAACTACAGTTTTGTGTCAATAAACTCCTAATTTTCTCTACCTAAATTTAGTCAGTGGGTAGAATTAGGGATGTAGAATATGGTCATGCAGAATAGATGATTTATATGTATTAATAAACAGCCAATTATGTTAATTAATAGATAATTGATAGTTAATAGTGAGAACGGTTCCCTATACTAAAGTGTTACCACAAGTGCTTAATTTTTGTAATCTGATTGCATAATTCAGTTAGTACCTAGCACTGGTTACATTATATCTCTTTTGTCTTGTGATATGAAAGGTCACGTTCTTTTTGCAAAATACTTTTGTAATTGAAAAGGATGATATCATACAAACATAACCAAGACTTTACGAAATCCTTCCAAAATTAGAGAAAAACACCACCAGAGCATTGTTAAGTTGTGCATGGGAAAAATTGGATACAATGTTCCCCATGTTAAACATGCCTGGCAATAGCCGCATCATAAATTGTAGAGAAAAAATAGTAAATAGATCTGTGTTCTAGCTTGTGCATTCAAACCATGCGGGCATGATTGTACATATCTGTCTGTCAGTGTTTGTTTATGCACCCAATGGTAGTTCATGCAGTCAGCCTATTTTCTTGCTTCAGGCAAGTGAAGTTTGATCAAAGAGGTCGACTCTTGTGACCCCTGGCAAAACCTGCCTATATCACTTCCCATGCTCTTCCTGAATAATTACTAAAAAATAAACAGTACTTGCAAAATTGCAAACATTTACTCGATGGTGGTAAACTCTAAAACTGCTTCTAGGGTTTCACCATACATAAGGATTTTGTCAGTCATCATCCCAAGGGGCAACCCAAACATGTATTGCTCAGCTAAATGGTGAATATTTTAGCATCTGTCAATCTGTCAGCACTGGCAAAACATCCTTCTGTTGAAGCCATCCTCCGCAATCTCACCCGTTTGGGCTGTAACAATATATATATATATATTTACCCTTGTGTTTTTGAAGGCATTTCTTGATATTGATGAGGATAGTGTTGGACAAGGGAATACGCAACATGTCCTCAATCCTCATCTCACATTCTTTCTTTCTCTCCTGCAGTGTCTCACATTTCAGCTGAGCTTTTTTTGTGAGTGCAGCATGTTTTTGGAGATAACCTAAGCATGGAGATGTTTGAGCCTTCAGGTAGCAGTGTGTGCATGTCCCACTGCCCTCGGGGAGTAGCGGAGCTTATCTGCTTCCTTGTCACACTATCAGTATGTTTCTCTGACACTGCAGCACTGCTGCCCTGACACTGCTTAAAGAAGAGTGACTGGCTGAGGCTTGAGGTATAAAAGTGTAATATATGTAACAATCACATGTATAAAAGACACGGGTTATATAAAATTGTCTTGCAGAGGTAGTAAATGGAATGAAAATAAGAGCACTGCATCCACAAGTAAGTAAACATTTGCATTATTAATATATATATATATATATATATATATATATATATATATATCAGAAGATCACAGACCTACCTGTCTACCTAGTGTCTACCTGGCTGGATAACCTATTATCTTAATCTTACTACCTCAATCTTACTATCTTAAACTCATAGTCTCAACATTTCTTCCAATTTCAAGCACATTACCTCCTCTTGTTACTTCAGTACTTGTTACTATTCATTACCTTAACCTTGCTTCTAATTTCAGTTTGGTTACATCATCCTTTCAAGCTCACATCCCGGAGAAAAAAAAAAAAAAGTGTACTAATTTACAACCTTTAGGGGTTCAACAAATTGTCACTGGGGCAGTGCCTTTAAAGGGACAATGTTGTATCTTATTCACCACTAAAAATTGACACCTCAACCTTCTAATTTCAAATGCAATATCTTAACCTCTAAATCTCAAAAACACATCAGCCTCATTACCTCAAAACATACCTGAAAATGCCCAGCCCAGATGGTGGATCAGCACCTAGAGACGCCCTCTACAGCCCTGAATGTCAGCGGAGCCCACATCGACTAGATGAGCCCCAGAGACGGATCCACAGTGAAGACCACATCACCTAGGACGGCTGTCGCACAAGACTACTGAACTTTGGCCAGAGGGAACTGGCCCCGACTGAGCCTGGTTTCTCCCAAGGTTTTTCTCCCATTTGTCACCGATGGAGTTTTGGTTCCCTTGTTGCTGTCCTCCTTGGTTTAGTTGGGGACACTTCTCTTAACACAATATTGCATTTTATTTTATTGTTTGATTAACCACCTTTACCTAAAAAGTGAGTTTACTGTTGCCTTTGCATTGTTGATGTACTGTTTCCTTTTAACTGTACACAGCCAGCTTGTCACAATTCTGTATATTGTTAAAGGTATATAAATAAAAGGTGACTTGACTTTGACTTGACTGAAAATCAGTATCTCAAACTTCTAATTTCAGTCACATTGCCTTAGCTGTTCTCTCAAACTCTATTCCAACCTCACTGCCTCAAACACATTACACAACCTTACTAGCTCTAAACTCATAATCTTAACCTCATTGCCTCAACCTCACTACCTAAAATTACCACCTCAACTTTACCACTTCAAACTCATTATCTTTACCTCACTGTACCTCTCAAACAAAAATGACTTAACCTTACATTACCTCAACCTTACTATCTCAAACTCATTATCTTAAGCTCACTACCTGAAGTACATTACCTCAACTTTACTCTTGCAAACTCATTAGCCTAACCTCACTGCCTCAAACAAATTTACTCAATCTTATTCTCTCAAATGCATTATCTTAACCTCACTACCTTAAACAAATTTACTCAATCTTATTCTCTCAAACGCATTATCTTAACCTCAAACAAATGACCTCAACATTACTGCCCCAAACTTATCATCTTAACCTTACTACCATAAAGATATTACCTCAACCTTACTCTCTCAAACTCATTACCTACCTCAACCTTACTATCTCAAACTTCTTATCTTAACCTCATTGCCTCAATCTCACTACCTCAAACATTACCTCAACCTTAATATTTCAAACTCACTATCTTAACCTCACTACCTCAAATGCATTACCTCAACCTTACTATTTCAAAATAATTATCTTAACCTGACTACCTCAAACACATTACAGCAACCTTACTATTTTAAACTCATTATCTTAACCTCATTGCTTTGACCTCACTACCTCAAACATTACCTGAACCTTACTATTTCAAACTCAGAATTTTAATCTCACTACTTCAAACATATTAGCTCAACCTTAATATCTCAAATTCATTATCTTAACCACACTACCTCTAACACATTACCTCAACTTTACTCTCGCAAACTCATTATCTTAACCTCACTACCTCAAACACATTACCTCATTATCTTAACCTCACTGCCTCAAAGACATTACCTCAACCTTACTATCTCAAACTCATTATCTTAACCTCACTACCTCAAACAAATTACCTCAACTTTACTCTCTCAAACTCATTATCCTAACCTCGCTGCCTCAAATGCATTACGTCAACCTTACTATTTCAAAATAATTACATTAACCTAATTACCTCAAACACATTACCACAACCTTACTGTTTTAAACTCATTATGTTAACCTCATTGCTTCGACCTCAAACCTTCATACCTCAAACATTACCTGAACCTTACCATTTCAAACTCAAATACATTAAACAAATTACCTCAACTTTACAATCTCAAATTCATTATCTTAACCTCACTACCTCAAATGCATTACCTCAACCTCATTATGTTAACCTCACCACCTCAAACACATTACCTCAACCTTACTATCTCAAACTTATCTTATTTTCACTACCTCAAACACATTAACTTAACCTTACTATCTCATGCTCATTATGTTAACCTCACTACCTGAAAATCAGTCCCTCAATCTTGTCATTTCAAAATCTTTTTGAAATACCTCAGTACCTTAAGTTTCTAATTTTAATCTAATTATCTGAACCTTACTATCTCAAACTCATTATCTTAACTGCTTTGCCTCAACCTCACTACCTCAAACACTACCTGAACCTTACTATTTCAAACTCAGAATTTTAACCACACTACCTCTAACACATTACCTCAACTTTACTCTTTCAACCTCATTATCTTAACCTCACTACCTCAAACACATTACCTCATTATCTTAACCTCACTGCCTCAAAGACATTACCTCAACCTTACTATCTCAAACTCATTATCTTAACTTCACAACCTCAAACATATTACTTCATTATCTTAACCTCACTACCTCTAACACATTACCTCAACCTCACTATCTCAAACTCATTATCTTAACCTCACTACTTCAAACACATTAGCTCAACCTTAATATTTCAAAATCATTATCTTAACCACTCTACCTCTGATACATTACCTCAACTTTACTCTCTCAAACTCATTATCCTAACCTCACTACCTCAAACACATTACCTTGACCTTACTCTCTCAAACGCATTGTCTTAACCTCACTACCTCAAATTACCTCAACATTACTATTTCAAACTCATTATCTTAACTTCACCACCTCAAACACATTACCTCAACCTTACTATCTCATGCTAATTATGTTAACCTCACTACCTGAAACTCAGTCCCTCAATCTTGTAATTTCAAAATCTTTTTGAAATACCTCAGTACCTTAAGCCTCTAATTTTAATCTAATTATCTTAACATTACTATCTCAAACTCATTTAATCAACTTCACTCCCTCAAACATTACCTCAGCCTCACTACCTTAAATTCTTTACCTCTACTTTACTTTGTTTCATACTCATTATATCTCATTACCTTAGTCTACTTTTCTACTTCGAAACCAATACCTATTTCTTACATCTAACTCCAACCTTCTTACCTCAACCTTACTTTCATTATTAAGCTTAAACTCAACTTCACTACAAATTTTAGTCTCATCAAATAAATCTCATTACCATAACCTTGCTATGTCAGTGATTATTTCTACCTTTCTTCCAATTTTAACTTCATTACCTCAACCTCAATACTAATCTCAGTGTCATTACCTCAACCTCATGGGAATAATTTAGTTGAAGAGGCTGACATCAACCTATCCTCCACAGGCTTTAGACAATTATTTATCTTTCTGTTGCTAAGCTGCTAAAAGGCGCTTTTTCAATGAAGCAGAGATAATATTATTCATAAGTAAAGGAGTCAATCAGCTTGACAAATGAGTATTTGTAATGTGAGGGAACTGACCGTCTCTCAGTTCAGCCATGGGAGTTTCGGAGCAATAACAGGAGACAAACTATATAACTCTGATGTGTCCCCTGAGGGGTCTGACTCCACTTCACATTAAATGCCCATTCAGTTACCTTCATAAGGATCAAGGGTCTGTGAGACACACACACACACACACACACACTGAAGAGTCCAGCATTCAATTACAGCTGAAGCGCTATCTTCAGTCTGTGTGTATTGTTGTACTCGACTCAGTACAGATATCTCTCTAGTCCATATAAAAATGAGCTTTCATTCCACAGGGCCTCCATTGTTTTTCTCCTCTGGTCTCTCACAAAAAAAGACTAACATTGTTGCAACTGATAATGAAGCTTAATGTTTCTCACGTCACACTCGCTTTGTGCATGGAGCTCCTATGAGTCTTGTTAAGTTGCTAGTTGCGGTATTTCAGTTGGGTATTGTTGGGTTGAAGGGTGCCAGGAATGCAGGCAGTGAGTGGTTGGGTTTGAAATACCACTGTGCCACTCCGGACTTTGTTAGTAGCTGCATGGCATCAAGATGTTAAACAAAACACGCAAACCAGTGACGTTCATACCACAATGGAGTTTCCTAGGGTGGAGTCTGTAAGACAAAGCAAGTATGAATGATTTATTAAAACACTGAACTGCCATCACACAGAAATATGCCCTTATGCTGAGGCTGAGAATAAATGTTCACTGAGACATTTGAGCTGGACCCCCTCACGGAGTGAGTCAGCTTACTGTGGAATGAGTTACGAGCTCTTGTTATTAAATTTATCCTCTTTTAGCAGACACACAGTCACTACATAATACACAATTTTGTGTTTTTCATGGGTTGGTTTGCATCATAGTTCTGTGGAAAAGGGGTTTCGTGATTGGAGACTGCAGGAATGCCTTAATTCTGGCAATCTTTAATCACTGAACCCTTTTCCCAAAATTCTGCACACTATAAAATTAAAGTCAACAGTTTACATTTTGTGACAATGTCGACAAAACCGCTCCCAAACAGCTTTAATGAGAAAGCATCAATATCTTTTGACTTGTTTAGCCTTTTTAGAGTTTCATTTTGGTTAAGAAATGCAAATCACTATAACTAAACATTTGCAAGAATGTTGCTAATGAGAGGTCTCAGTGTCATCATTGCAGAATAAACTGTTATTACTGTCATTGTGATTTATTGTTTAATTCACTGTTATATCCATATTTTAATTACCGTAGTTTATTGCTTTGGAGCCTCCTAGCCAATCATTTGTTTCTTTTTCTTCTTTTCTCTTTTTCAATACAATTCAGTGGCACATTAAACCACCAAAAACAGGCACCTTATAATTCATACGTTAAATATTTATATTTTCAGAGGCACTGATGGACTGGAAACATAATTTACACCATTGTGCCAAATAATGACCAACAGACTCAATGTTATTTGTATTTATTTATAAATTTTATTTGTATTGCTTATCACAGGAGTCATTGTTTCAAAATATTTTTATGTTCAATTATTACATTTAGCAGAT
The DNA here is from genome assembly GCA_012976165.1 of Labeo catla. Classification (NCBI taxonomy): domain Eukaryota; kingdom Metazoa; phylum Chordata; class Actinopteri; order Cypriniformes; family Cyprinidae; genus Labeo; species Labeo catla. The sequence goes on from VONZ01000038.1 coordinate 1,224,230, forward strand.
AGTTACTTGGTCTCAGGCAACTTTTTCCTCAATAAACTCCTAATTTGCTGCTTATTAAAGTATTCAGGGTGGATTTAGGGATCTAGAATATGCTCATGCATAATAAGACATGTGCTTTATAAGTACTAATAAACAGCAAATATGCTAGCAATATGCATGCATACTTTTGCAATTAATCAAGCAGTTAAGATTTGCTATACTGTATATTTTACTTTAGCTGAGTGTGTATGTGGATGAAGTTGCATATACTTACATATCCAATATAATATAAAGAGCTGTATGATAATATCATTGACATTTTGAAATGATATATGAAGCAAACTGAGATTTACTATTTAGTATATATTGCATTATGTGAGTATACTGTATATATGCACTATGTATCAAACTTAAAATATGTTATTTTGTGATAATATAGATTTTATTTAGTTTTTGTTTTATAATGTGCTTTTTTTGCGTTGAATTCTCAGTGTTTTAATGTTGTACATGTTGCTTTCTTCATTCAGACGTATTTCAATAGTAACCACACAATACAAAAATTAAGAACAATTTTTATTACAATAATATTTTATTAAACATATTAACATTCAAAAATCTTTCCGCTACAAGATATAAAGCATAAAGGAACATGTCTATCCAACAAAAAATATTGATTAGCTAACTACTGAAGTGATTCGTTGAATAGGTTTTCAGGTCAGTTATTATAGATTATTGCATGCTGGAACATGCAATAATTACCAGAACCATCTGTTTTATCATATGTGACCATAGACAACAAAACCAGTCGTAAGTATCACAGGTGTATTTGTAGCAATAGCCAAACATATGGGTCAAAATTATCGATTTTTCTTTTATGTCAAAAATTATTAGGATATTAAGTAAAGATTGTTCCATGAAGATATTCTGTAAATTTCCTACCGTAAATATATCAAAACTTAATTTTTGATTAGTAATATGCATTGCATTCATATGCATATAGTTTTTTTTTGCACCCTCAGATTCCAGATTTTCAAATAGTTGTATATCAGCCGAATATTGTGCTATCCTAACAAACCACACATCAATGGTAAGCTTATTTATGTATGACGTATAAATCTCAGTTTTGTATTCTAAGGCCACATATAAAAACAGATTTTAGAATAGAAAAAATGAACTAAACTAACCTTGCACATTTAAGAATTAGCATTTACATATGTGAGTATGTTTTGGGCCTTAAACAGTTTGCTGAATTTAGCTGCCTCGTTGGATCCGGAAGGTGAGTGAAGGAGGAAGAATGTGCTCATTCTGTCCTCCTCCTCTCTGAAATGTAGGTGGCTTTGCTTGTGATAAAGCCGTGTCATAGGCAACGATTCCCAGGACAGAGAAAAAGAAGCAGATTATGTTTGACAGGAGGTGAGAGAACAGAAAGGGATCCCATGATTCTTGTTGTTGCTACGAATGGGCAATCTTGCTTTTTCCCTATGCTAAAAATACAAGCCAGAAACACAGACTCCCTTGGTGTCTGTTTCATTTCATTGTCAGTCGCTGCATGGACTGCGGAATTGTTAATGGTGATTCACTGCTAATGACCATTAACATGGCACCCGCTGACTCCTCAGGCTGTTTGCATCAGGGGTCAGGGTTTGGCTGGTTAGTTTTATCAGTTAGTCCCCGACGGCAGATGCCTTAACGACACTATTATTAAAGAATATATATACGGTTCATTACTCCAGTCTATCACATGATTTTTCAGAAATCATTCTAGTATGCTGATTTGCTGCTTAAGAAACATTTCTTATTATCATTGTTGAAATATTATCTTTTTTCTTTTTTTTCTTTAAGGTTTTCTTGATGAATAAAAGAACAGCATTGATTTTAAATATTTTGTAACACTGTAAATCCCTTTACTGTCACTTTTTATTGGCTCTTGCTCAGTAAAAATATTTATTTCTTACTGACACCAAACATTTAGCGTTATATTGTTAATATATTTTTAGTGTTAATATATTGATGTTTCACTTTATCCATATTTTCCTCTTTATTCATGAATGCCATTAGCCTGCATAATGATGTGCTAAAGCTGACCAGCTAAACCATGATCCCCTGGAAGTAATATGAAGTGATGGCATAATCTACTGAAGCCTGTTTACATCACAGAATAAAAAAAATAAAACAAGCAGCTGTTCTTCAGAAATGCATGATATAAACTTTAGGAATTATTGCAATTGTCACTTTGTTCCCCTCACAACTGCAAGTTTATATCTTGCATTTCTGACTTTTTTCTCACAATTCTGACTTCTTTTCTCTGAATTGTGAGATAAACTTGCAGTTGTGAGTTATAGGTCCAATTTGAATTTAAGGGGATCTGAGGGATTTGCAACCATGTGAATTGCAAGTTTATCACGTACATTTTACATGGCATTTTAGTGCCACATTAAAAAATGTAAAAATCTAAGATTGTGAGACTGAAGTCATAATATTTCGAGAATCAAGTAAAAATTATGAGAATAAAGTTGAAATATTATGACAATAAAGTCAAAGTTTTCGAGAATAAAGTCGAAATTATGAGAATAAAGTCGAAATTATGAGAATAAAGTCAAAATGTTTTGAGAATAAAGTTGAAATTATGAAAATAAAGCTGAAATATTATGAGAAAAAAGTCAAAATATTTCAAAAATAGTCAAAATTATGAGAATGAAGTCAAATTGTTTTGAGAACGAAGTCTAAATTATGAGACTAAAGTCAAAATTTTCAAGAATAAAGTCAAAATTACAATAATAAAGTCGAAATATTACGATAATAAAGTCAAAATATTTCGAAAATACAGTCAAAATTATGAGAGTAAAGTTGAAATATTACGAGAATAATGTCAAAATATTTTTTATAATAAAATCGAAATTACGAGAATAAAGTCGAAATGTTTCGAGAATAAAGTTGAAATTACGAGAATGAAGTTGAAATGTTTCGAGAATAAAGTCGAAATTATGAGAATAAAGTTGAAATATTTTAAGAATAAGTCAATATATTGAGAACAAAGTACATTTTTTTCTATATTAAAGTCGAAATTACGAGAATGAAGTCGAAATTATGAGAACAAAGTCAAAATATTATGAAAATAAAGTCATAATATTTAGAGAATAAAGTCGAAATCATGAGAATGAATCCGAAATGTTTCGAGAATAAAGTCGAAATTATGAGAATAAAGTTGAAATATTACGAGAATAATGTCAAAGTATTTTCATAATAAAGTCGAAATTACGAGAATAAAGTCGAAATATTTCGAGAATAAAGTCAAAATTATGAGAGTAAAGTTGAAATATTACGAGAACAATATCAAAATATTTTATAATAAAATCAAAATTATGAGAATAAAGTTGAAATGTTTCGAGAATAAAGTCGAAATATTTTGAGAATAAAGTTGAAATTACGAGAATGAAATTGAAATATGAGAATAAAGTCAACATATTTTTATAATAAAGTTGAAAATATGAGAATGAAGTTAAAATGTTTTGAGAATAAAGTCGAAATGTTTTGAGAATAAAGTCAAAATTATGAGAATAAAGTTGAAATATTTTAAGAATAAAGTCGATATATTATGAGAACAAAGTACTTTTTTTGATTAAGTCGAAATTATGAGAACAAAGTCAAAATATTATAAAAAAAAAAATCTAAATATTTAGGGAATAAAGTCAAATCACGAGAATAAAGTCGAAATGTTTCGAGAATAAAGTCGAAATTATGAGAATAAAGTTGATATATTATGAGAACAAAGTAATTTTTTTTCAATAATAAAGTTGAAATTACGAGAATGAAGTTGAAATTATGAGAAAAAAAAGTTGAAATATTATGAAAATAAAGTCAAAAAATATTTTGAGAATAAAATCGAAATTATGAAAATGAAGCCGAAATTTTTCAAGAATAAAGTCGAAATTATGAGATATAAGTTATTGCCTTTTTAAGGTACATAGTGTAACTATTCACAAGCTGTTTTATTCACGGTGCAATACAGTAAATGATCGGACAAAATATTTATTTATACCTATAAAATTAAAATGTCTTTCATTCATTATTTGCAGTGCACCAACCACCCAGTAATCACAATAATTTTGTGCTTTGTTGTTTGTAATAGGACACAGCTCAACTTTCAAATTCTTTCAGTTTTATAGTGAAATACAAACAATAATGTGTTTTTCACGCTCTTTAATGTGGAGTGACAGATCGCTGTATTCACTTCAGTTAAAGCGGCATGTGAATCAGTCATCTTTCCGGTTACAACAGTGAGACATTAAATTAGGCTGTACTGTTTTTTTTTTTTTTTTTTTTCAGGCCTCCACTTTTATCTTGCTATATACTTGAAATAAGAGGAAAAACACATTTATAATTTAGATTTTGTGATAAAACTGACAGAATTTGAAAGCTGAGCTGAGACTGATTGAGACTTTAATCTCGTAATCTTTTTTTTTGTGACATATGGCACTAAAACGCTGTCATAATCAAGCAATTCTACATTTATAAGAAAAACCTAAGAACTGTGATGTAAAAGTTACAATTTTTTTTTTTTTTGTGGTGAAAGTGGTGAAAAGGCTGCCATACATTTACTGCTCAGGCACAGAGAATATTTTTTTTTTTTAAATATATATACAGTACTGTGCAAAAGTCTTAGGCCACTAGTATTTTCACCAGCTAAAAAATGGTTAAAGTAAGTTTTCTTCCTTTTGCTGTAGTGTGTCAGTAGGAAACATCAGTTTACATTTCCAAACATTCTGTTTGCCATTAATTGTAATAATCTAGTGAGATTTTTGTTTGCACAAGGAGTCTGACAACAGCGAGTGCTCTGCACAGAGATCTGATCTTACCATCATCCAGTCTTCCTGGAATGACATGAAGACACAGAACAAACTAAAACAGAGTAAATCCAGAAGAACTGTGGCAACATCTTTAAGATGTTTCAAGTAACCTACCTGCAAAGCTACCTGAAAAACTCTGCACAAGTGCACCTGGGGCAAAAGCTGCTTTAAATGCAAATGATGGTCACATCAAATGCTGATTTATTTTAGTTAATAGAAGTTCTTTGATAAAGAAAATCTATTTATGACATTGTTTTTGACAGCATCCTCATTTTATGTGCCTGACTGCCTAAAAATTTTAACAGTACTGTAGCTTTGTAGGTATAGGTCTCTTAAAGCATCTTGGAGGTGTTGCCACAGCTCTTCTGGATTTAGTCTGTCTCCGTTTTTTCTGTTTCTTAAGACAGACTGGATTGAATGATGGTGAGACCAGATCTCTGTTTGCACAAGGAGTCTGACAACAGCCTGTGCTCCATACAGAAATCTCACTGGATTATTACAATTAATGGCAAAATGAATGTTTGGAAATGTAAACTGATATTTCTTACTGACACACTACAGCAACAGACCGACTTTAACTGACTTTAAACCATTTTTTAGCTGATGAAAATACTAGTGGCCTAAGATTTTTGCACAGTACTGTATATTTAAAAAAAAAAAACTCCATCCAGTCCCAAATGTGCAATATAAAGTGTACTTGCTACTGTATCCCACAATGCAGTGCACACAAAAGTGACTTCCTGTTTCCAGACTGATAAATGAACTTGAGCTAATATCAGTTAACAGCTTTTCATCATTTAACCTAAAACTGGATTTGAAAACTGAATCAGAACTAACTGTCAGTCGCAGAATTGAATTTAACTGAACTGAAATCTGATCATGTGAAAACAACGTACAGCTTGAAATGAATTCTGTTGCATGATGCTTTCTGTTTGACATTAGTATTGCTAATGTTTTCACACAAGTCTCCCAAACACTCTCTTTGTCTTCCATTGCTTGGACAAGCAGACACCAAAAACTCACACAGCACAGTTTGAGTTAGAGTTTGACATGCCAGACTGACTTAAACGAACAGAGTGTGTTTCGATAACGCCACAGTGTTTACACTCTTCACAAGTCAGCCTGCGAATGGCTTACATACAGTTGTCTCTGCAGTGACACACGAGTGCATCAAACAAATTACACACCTCAGCTTTAAGCAACATGAGCGATTCTGACTAGATTACAAACACTAAACAGCATGTCTCAGCCTCTCAGATCATGTAAAGTGTTGATGCAAGCAGAGGAACATAATCCTGGTGGTCTTTTAAGGAGCTGAGGTAAGTGAGTTCCTCATTCTGAGCAAAAATATTCAAGTGTGACAAATGATGGCGTAATTCGTAAAAACTCAGCAGTATCGCTTGTGTACACAATGACATAAGCCTGATATCACCGCTGCCTCTCTGCTTGCCAGTGCACTCACGGTCTTTCTTTCTTCTTTTGTCCTGTTCAGTGTTTTTTATCTCCATGTATTTTTAGTGCTACATACTGTTGGCTTCAGCAGAGCAACTCAGCAGCCAGTACAAACACTAATACTCAATGGCCTGTGGTGAATCAGACTCCAAGATAGCGTTGCGTACTGGGAACAATAACAGACGTTCCAACTATTTTTTATCCATCTGTAGCCTGAGCAGATGAAGATATCCAGGATGAAAGGCCGCCATCAACTCAGTGCTAAAGAGCGATGACCTCAGGGGGAATTCTGGATTTAGATCACAAATTTTAGATGTAATCATGTCCGTCATGCTTGACGAGAGTCAAAACAGGGCATCGTAAGCTTTAAAAGTTCAAGTTTACTTTTAATCATTTAGCAGGCGCTTTTATCCGAAGCGACTTACAAATGAGGAATACAATAAGCGTTTTTTTTTTTAAAAAAGAGGCAAATAAACATCAGATGTGCCCGTAATCCAAAGTTTTAGACACAATTTAAAGGTTAAAAGTATTCAACTAGCATATCCGAAAAAGAAAAAAAAACACTGTAATTTTAGGACATTGTTCCCGGATTGTACATAGGATGATAAATGTCATTCATACACCGTAAAGTAAAGTAAAGTAAAATAAAATAAAATAAAATAAAATAAAATAAAATAAAATAATATTCTTCTTATTTTTTTCTTTCTTTCTTTTTTTTCTACAAAAGGTGAATCAGTTCCTCACTGAGTGCCAAGTTGAGATCATTGGGCTGGGGGAATAAAAAAAGGAATAAAAGTTGTCATTGGGACAGTATCCTTTTAATTAATACTATATACTATTAACTATAATTGGAATTTGTTTTGCAATTATTGTAATTTCTTTTATTGATTATGGTAGAAATGAGATCTCTGTAGTTTTAAGTAATATGATTTAAGTCTTTGTTGTCTGGATGAGAGCATTATGAAAGTCTGTGTGATTAATTGTATCATCATAAAGTTATGTATATAATTATTTTGGTGGCTTTTCAGAGCAGACTGAGGTAGAAATAAAGTATATTTGAATGCACTAAAATAGATAATAAGAAAAATTGTGGTGCATTCTTATTTTGTGCTAAATAAAAATTAAGTTTTACACTATAAATACACTTATTAAAATAATACTTTACTTCAGTAAGCTACTTTTTTAGTGTTTTAGTATACTTTAGTACACTTGAAAAAGTATACTAAATACCACTAATGCTTCAACTGATTTTTAGTGCAGTGAAATAAAGTATACTACCACAAAAATATACAGAGTGTATTTTAAATTAAATTGATTTTATTTAAAATATGTTACTAATGTACTAGTTATAAGTAATTTTCCCAACTGTGGTTCTTAAGTACACTTAATATAAATGCACTAATTAGCACTAACACTTAAATTGCTTTTATCTGTAATCAGATAAAGTAAACCAAATATACAGAAGTATATTTGTATATTTACATGCATTGCTTAAAAGTGTGCTATGAATGCTTTACATATATTACATTTTAGTGGATTTTTATATATACTATCACTAAGTTCTATTTGAATAGATTTTCATGAAAAATACAGTACAAATGTATTAATTATAAGCAACAGGACTGTCTTGACTGTCAATAATAGCTGATTTTTTTAAAATGACCCCTGTTCACATCCCTTTGATTCTTAATACTGTGTTGTTATCTGAATGATGCACAGCTGTTTTTTTGTTTTGTGATAGTTGTTTATGAGTCCCTTGTTTGTCCTGAACAGTTAAACTGCCTGCTGTTCTTCAGAAAATCCGCCAGATCCCACAAATTCTTTGGTTTTTCAGCATTTTTGTGTATTTGAGCCCTTTCCAATAATGACTGTGTGATTTTGAGATCCATCTTTTCACACTTAGGACAACTGAGAGACTCATATGCAACTATTACAGAAGGTTCAAACACTCACTGATGCTCCAGAAGGAAAACAAAATATTCATTAAGAACCTGGGGGTGAAAACTTTTGAACAGAAAGAAGATGTGTACATTTTTGTTATTTTTCCTAAATATCATATTTTTTTCATTGAGTACTGCACTTCAGAAGATACAAGAGATACTTACATGTTTCCCAGAAGACAAAATAAGTTACATTTATCCTGATCTTTTAATTCAAAAAGTTTTCACCCCCTGACTCTTAATGCATCGTTTCTCCTTCTGACATTTGTAATGATTCTGAAAGGGGGATGCAAACCTTTGACTTTTGATATCAAAAGTCAAAGGTTTGCATAGCAATAAATGTATAAATGTGGCACACACACACACATTTATTTCAGTTAAAAAAACAAACAGAAAAACTGGTAGTTGAATGATCACACACACACACACACACAGGTTTGTCTTTGTGAATTGTGGGGACTTTCCATAGACTTCTATTGTTTTTTTTGTTTTGTTTTTTTACTTACAAAGCATATTTTCTATCACCCTACACCTAAACCTAGCCCTTACAGGAAACTGTGCGCATTTTTACTTTCTCAAAAAAACTCATTCTGTATGATTTATAAGCCTTTTGAATTATGGGGACATAATTATGGGGAGAATGTCCTCACAATTCACTTTCTCCTTGTAATACCTATGTCATACCCATGTCATTGTTCAAATTTGTGTCCTGATATGTCACAAACACACACACACACACACATTTATTGCCATTAAAAAAACAAACAAACAAACAGAGAAAAAACTGATAGTTGGATGATTGAAGAAGTATGCTTTTAACATAAAGTGCTATTGTCACGCGTTGTGTGTGGGAAGGAGTCGCAGGGACGAGGAGATATATTATAAACTTGCTTTAATAAGAGAATCCAAACGGGAACAGGAACAAACTAGAACAGCAGGGAAAACACAATCCAACACGACGCAAACTAACATAATATGACATTAGCGGCAACATAAGAACGGACACTAAACAAGGAACTGAATCAAAATGATATAAGAACGCTAATGAGACAAGGACAGGTGTAAGTGATTAACCAATGACGACATTAACAAGAAACGGAACAGGAAAGACCAAATAAGGACACAGGAGGGAAAAACCAACAAAATAGTCCACAGGGGTGTGACAGCTATATTTTATATAGTGTTAAGTGTTAAGACTATTTTAAGAAGTACTAAAGAATAATGTTTACTGTATTAAGTACAACATTAGTGCATGAAAATAGAGCACTTTGAGTATATTATGGAAGTGTAGTTAGTGTACTGAAAGTGTATTTTAGTGCACTTTTTTTCACCTTGGGTACCTGATTGGACAGTCCTCAATGATTTAATTTTCTATCTGCTTCAGATGGGATACCAGCAATACTTGAACCACCAACTGTTAATTAGCCAGAAAGTTGGCCAAAAAAATAAATCTATAAAAAAAAATCCATCTAAATCCATAATGAAGCTGGCACCAGGCAGCACAACAAGAATTTTATGTTTAGTTACATGTTTGTTGAAGGTCAAAACAATTGAGGAGAAATGCTGCAAGATAATAATACACTGCAATCACGGAAATTCCTATCCAGACTGGATTAAGTTTCTCAGAGGACAACAGGAGGTAATTTGCCCCATTTTTAAAACTGTCACTTTAGATAGGACAAACATCACCTCTTCAGGGAAAACCAGCCCCTGTCGGTCACAGAATAAATGAATTATATGAAATAAATTGTATTTCTACAGTGGCATCTGTTAACCAAAAACTTCCTGCAGCTGTTATAACAGATGTTACTGTAGTATTAAGTTCAAGAGCATTGTCACGTCACCCAGAAAGATTTAAATAACTACATAGAATACTTTAATAGTACAATATAATAGTGAGATCATTTTCAATCATCATTTGCTTCTGCACACGATTACTGCTCGAAATACTTTAGGCTTAAATACTTTTAGCACATTGTAAATAATTCAGATCCTATTTCCAGACCGCTTTCATGAGTTTCTCTCAGAAGTAGCACAAGTTTTATTTTGGTGGACTGTAAACTAAAAATATTCCAGTAATGCTCTTATCTCGGTGGAATGAGGTGTCAGGGGACGGTAAATGGCACGGTGTTTCCTCTGCTCTGTCTGCCTGCAGACCACCCAAAAACACATGCAGATCACAAATGACTGACTTCCGACCTTCTGAACAACCACAGCACATTTTTTTTGCAAAAGGCTGGCACTTGTGGCCTCCCCAAAAAGGAAAATAACGTTTCTAAAAGCATGCACATCTAAACATTTTAAATTGTAGTGAAAAATGAAATGAAATGCTGATATGAATCAACTTGTGATCTTATCGAACTCACTTACTGTATATAGAAAACAAACAGAGAGCATGGAATGTGTTCTCAGGAATCTGTGAGAACGTTCTGTTCAGCTCTGTGCATTCGGCAGTGATGAAGTTCATGAGCGTTACACTGAAGTCACACTTGAGTAGGAGCAAATGTTGGATGAGCATGAATTAACATCTAGCTTCTATTAGAGCCTGATACTTTGGATATTTTGAAACGCTTTCTTGCCAGTGCTAGAACTGTTAACATTTTTCAGCCCACATTGGGCAGTGTGGCCTAAATAAGATGATCTGTGTTGTGTTGGAGGCACACATGAACCACAGGATGTGAGTGGACTGATTTCTGTGCTTTAAAGTTTCCACAAACTTCACGTGTTCCACACGTGTGTCTTTTTACTGATGCTGACCTATGGGACTGTGAAAATCTGAAAACGTTTTCAGGTTCAGGTTTATTTCTGGTTCATCTACCAACTGACATAAGCGGTGGCCTCAAAAAGTAGTTTTGTAGTTTACATTCAATTAAGTGATTTCTCATCAATACTAAAGTTTTCTTTATAATTTTAGCTAATTGAATTTTAATCAACTAGTGTTTTAAGGTGACAATGACAATGATTGTACTGAGAAGAAGTTTTTGTGTTTTTGTAAAGTTTCATGTACAGGTGTTAAAATGATCGCCATTCAAACAGATCTGTGAAAACAACTAAAAAATGCTGTATTATGTCACTTTGAAACACACATATACATTCCTATACACTGTAAAGAAAAAAAAACTTTAAAAAAAAGTTGTTTCAACTTAAAGTAAGTGTTCGTAAGTGTTACCTTAACATTTTAAGTTCAGACAACATGAAATGTTAAGTTGTCCTACATGAAAACGTGGATATTTTAGTTGAGTAAACTTAAAATTTTAAAGCAGCACTTTTTGTTGAAATTTTTTTTAAGTTCTTTTTATTTTTTACAGTGTAGACTGAACATACATAGTTTCACATGTTTGTATTTTACACAGAAACAGTTATGTTGTTTTTTTTGTTTTTTTTTTAAACTTGCACTTTAACCCGTTTTCAAAAGTTTGCATTTCCAGACCCTTCGAAGTGCCACTGTGGTGTAAATGCAAAGCCAAAATGTACAACTATACTGTTTGTAATTAAAAATGCCATTGTTTTAAGTAGATGTATGAGGTGAGCTGTACTCAGTTTCACACAGGTGTCCTATCAGAGTAAAGACAGATGAGGAGAATCCTTGTTAAATTGTTAAATATCAACATGATCACTTCATATTTAATAACTGCACTGTGAAAAGTTTTCACCACTTTCAACTTAAAAACTTACGTTTAGCAGCTGCCTTAAAATTTTAAATCAACTTAAAAGTAAAAGTCAGTTCTACTCACAAGCTAAATCACACAGCTTAAAGTACAAGTAATTTCATCTCATTTTACTGTAATGAGTTAAAATGACTTAGTAGTTGATTTAACTTAAAATTTTAAGGCAGCTGCTGAACCTAAGTTTTTAAGTTTTAACTGGTGAAAACTTTTTACAGTGTGCAAATGCAAAAATACTTTTCAGCTTCATTTCAAACATCAGAAATGTATGTTACCCTTTTGCTTTAATGACAGGTTTACTGCTTTTGTGCATGCCTTATTCATTAACTCATTATATGCAGTTATTATATATTATGTCATGTGAAGGGGTTTATATTAATGATCAGCATGACTGTACATTATCCCATTTGAATTCTATGGCTACTTACCAGATAAATTAATGGGCATGAAATATTCATTTGACAATTGAAAGAAAGAATGAAGGAAATACAGAAGGAAAAAAATTAAACATGAGCAACTCTAAAGAAATCACTAAGGAAATTGCTTGCTAGGCTAGCCAGTCGTTATCACAAAATAAACCCTGACATGCTGATAAGGAACCCAACGTGAAGCAGGATTAAATGCTATATAGATTTCTTTGACTGACAATTCACATGGGTATTCTTTGATTTCAGTGGATTAAACAGTATAACCACATTAAGCCCCAGTGGTTGTTTTTTCAATGGCTGGACTTGTTCCCAGGATTAAAAGTCTTTTTAAAGGCTAATCACTTAAAGCTCATTATATTTTAAGGCTTTTCTCAAAAAAAAAAAAAAAAATCTGTGCTTGCACAAATGTGTCCTCATATGTATTGATTTTCACATCATCAGATTTTTGTTGTAGTTATATAAATAGTGCTGTATCTGCTCAGTGGGACAATAAATGTGGAAATGTCATAAACTTCAGGTGCCATTAATACATTTTATTATATTATATCAAAACTGCTTAGAGTTTGCTGATTTATCTGGATGCAGCATAACACATGGCTGGACACACCTGCATTGGATCCAGTTATGGACACTCCCTGTGGTTTAAGTTTCAGAGAGGGTGGAAGAACCTGCCAAGGGCTGAGTCATCTACAAGATGTAACCCAGGAATACTGGAATACTGATTATACTCATGGTAGATAGCTGTCATCAAACCATTAGTTCCAGTGTTCCAAACGTCATGATGTAACAGTTCAATGTTTGTAGTTCACTATTTGTATCACACAATGTGTTTATAAAGAGTAGGTCATTGAATCACCCACTCAACCAATTATTTAATAAATGCTGATTCAGCTATAGCTTAATTTAGAACTATTATATATTGCGTCTAATATGTAGGTTAAATTTCATTGCATAATGTTATACTCACACATTATAAAATGAGATTTAAGTGTTCAGACATTTTTATTAGCGTGGCGGGTATAAACACAAGCATTGATTCAGAGCAGTAACGCACCGCAGATGTGTGCAGTACAGGGGGTCGAAACACATGCTGAAGCCGCGGTCTACTCCGGTTGCTGCGTCAGAGCCATAACGCGCCGCAGACGTGTGCAGTGTGTGGTAAGAGATTCATTCATCATACAGTGTAAATAACATTAGCTTCACTTATAACGCGAGTGTTTTTAAAAATACATAAACTTGCACTAGAATAGGCTAGGCTGATCAGTTATGATGTTCTTTGATAATGTTAGTCTGCTTTTAGCCTTATGCTGGAGCTGGTTTCGGGCAATAAAACTAAGTATGTAAATAATTAAATACATTAGCACGATAATATCATGTATTGGCGATCTCACAGGCTGATGATAGGACCCAATACTACTGTAGTATTATTTATTCACCCTCCATGCATCCTAGGTGTATATGACTTCCTTCTTTCAGACGAATGCAATCGGAGTTCTATTAAAATTTGCCTCACATGGCTCCAGGGGGTTAATAAAGGCCTCCTGTATCGAATCGATGTGTTTTGAAAAATATACATATTTAAAACGTAAGAATCACTTTAGCTTGCGCCAACAGTTGTACACGGAACTTGTTTCTTTGACAAGGGGCGTGGCAGTGCTGAAACACTGTCTAAGTTGTTCGCCAATCGCAACGCAGCGGGACAGCTAAGCAATCACAACAAATTTCGTTTTTCGGAAGGCGGAACGCAGAACTAATCAGGTCATTTGTGCCAGGCTGGGAGAAATGTATTGTAAAAATGTAAATTACGTTAAAAATAAAGCATGAAAGCATGTTCTAGTACACCCCCAAAATAAAATCAAGACTCTGTTAAAGAGCATAACAGGACTCCTTTAAATGTCCAGTGAGTGGCACATAAGCGTGCTCGGTTTTATCCTAAAAAGATGAATGTAAAAAAGCTGTCATGTTATTACGTTGATTGTTGTATTTGAAAATAATGTACCACCTACACTAAACGCACACTAAACCTGCTCGATAGTGTTAACAATGGCAAATATGAGATAAAAACGTATGTGCTAAAGCAACCGTGCCATTTTACTTTGCTTCTACAAGTCTTTGAGTGTTTTTACTGTATAGCCCAGTTCAAACTGCACTGACAGATGCCGACCAATCAGCAGATTACAATGTCACTTCTCAGAAACTCTACGACCAGGGTTGCCAGGTTTTCACAAAAAACCTGCCCAATTGCTACTCAAAACTAGCCCAAACATGTTCCCATGTTCCGAGAAAACCATAGTCTGCAATTGGCAAAAATGAGCTCTGACAGAGACCAACAGGGGTAACACAGTAATCTGACAAAACCTGAGGAATTGTCTGTTGCATCTGTTGCGTCATTTTTCATTGTACCTTTATGTAAGTACTCCACATCGTAAGTGCAGTGCTGTACCAGGTGCGCTACCGAGCAAGTTTACTATGTCCGAAAAGGGTCACACTTTGATTTGGGGACCAATTCTCACTATTACACATTTGTGAATGAGACTCTGGTTGGGTTAATGCATGTTACGCCCAAACACACCCACGATTCATTAAGAGAATAGAGATAACCCTTTTAGACCATGCGCTGGGCACGCAGACCATTTTTCCTGTCCTTAAAATAGCAAAAGTGGATTCGGGCACGCCCCAAGTGCACCTGCGCCATGCACTTTACACCATGTGTTTAGATCGCTAAAATAGGGCCCAAAGTCTTCAGTTTCCCAAGTTTTTTGTGTTTGTTTGTTTATTGTTTTTTATCAATTATACATTCTTAAGCATTTTTATTTATTCCAAAATACTCCAGGCAGTAACAATTTAACAGTTTATTTTATTTGTGAATTTACATTCAGCTATTCTTTTTAATAATTGATCAAAGCTTGGTAAATCAGTCATCAAAGCTTGGTAAATATTGGTCAGAGGCACAAAGATTTACCTTAAATTTCACCTTGCTGATTGCTCACTAAACACTCGTACAGATCATGCTTTCATGCCATTTTAAGTCTTATTTTGATGTAACTATGTGGTTACATCAAAGTGTATGAGTTGTTTACTTACTTTATTAAATTAGTTTATTAAATTCCCATTAACGCCAATTATATTGTTCATTCAGACTGATTTGTGAACTCGGAACGTGCATGAACACAAGAGGCAGGATTTATCGCATGAACCAATCACAGCCGAACATAACCAGTTATATTCACTCATATCATGATGAAGGCATTGCCTCCTTTCATATTAATTTCCTCTATTCATTCACAATTACCCTCCACCAAACCCACTGCATGCTTTAGGGGTTTGGTGGTTTAGGCAGGAGAGATGTGTGATTTATACACTTTATAATGTTATATTTTGTAATACTGGCATTGCTTTATTTTTGTACTACATTTTTTTTTCTCATTCAATATTTTGAGACTCTTCCTCCCTTACGTCCTCAGAGGAAATGCCCCTGTAATAAACAGCCAACATGCTAGTAATGTGCATTCTGATTAGTAGCTAATTAAGAGAATTGGTCCCTAAACTAAAGTGTTACCCAGAAAGGCCATATATATGGAGCTGGTCTTGCATTAGTTTACAGGCCATGCACTATATTAAAAGTGTTTTGTCACAATGTAATATTGTGCAAGAAACCACACCAAAATAAGCCTTTATGACTCCACAATCTGCTACTGTAATATAATTTAGCTACGTTTTTGGAGTTTTGCAAAAAAAAAAAAGTAGGCAGAGGCACATTTTTCCAGTGAGCCTACATTGTCTGTTTTGTCTCCTTAATGTTGTTGTAAGACTATACAAATCCTTCATATCCTTATTGCTTTTTAATTAACATTAAGTGTTTTTTAGAATAGAGTTAGCAGTTCAGTGATTCACTCTTTCGGCTCAGGAGGGGATGAGGCATTCAAACACATGCTGTCAGAAAGCATTTTTGCCTGGCCAATGGCTCTCTGATATGACAAGTCAGCGTTTCATGCTCCCATTTCAGAGTAGCCCAGATAACATGCACCAAAGACTCTTTCAGCCAGTCAGCCACTCACAAACACCCTCAACGCTTAAGTGCAATTGTTTTGAAATCCAGTAACAGTCATTTTACTCCAACAATCCTCAATTTGATATGTAAACTCATTGTGGATTGTTGCGGTTGGACACAAAACAGTGCTTGCAAAATAGCCTGGATTCCATCTATGTTTCCCCATTCTGTCATTTTCCCGCTGAGATATGTTTGATGGTTAATTTCAGATGGAGCATGAAATTCTTTGTTGGGATCTGTTGGAGTTGTGTAATGGTTTCTGGAATGGTTGGGGGTGAGCTTTTCTGCTTGGGCTGAGATGTCACGCTGGTGGGAAGTTAAGCGGGGTAAACCAGTGGATGTAATGATGTGGGCTAACTCGCTCTTACTCGCCTTATCACAGTGAAGAACACAAAGGCTAGCATCCCGTCAAAACTCAATGTGAATGGACAGATCACAGGGATTGCAGATGAAAGCGCTTGCATGGAGAGAATCATGAGATGCTGGGAAGAGGCGAAAGAGAGAGACGGTTGAAGTTAAGAGGGAAGATATCAGAAGGGGAAAGGAAGCTTGAACAAAAATCAGAGGATGTGTATGTGATTTGCTTTACAGAATGATAAACACAGAGACATTGGCTGTGTTCTAAAATCTAGGGCACTGTCTATATAGGCAACTGCTTTCTAAGGCAACATACTGAAACACCTGAAAGTAACATAGTGTACCCATTGCATATGAACGTTAATGATTCAGTACCTGGTATGTCACAAAAACAGTATTATTTTAGTATTATTGATTATACTAATAATAATTCATTGTAATATTTTGAATTATACTTTATATATTTATGTTGTCATTTTTATTTTAGTTCGTTTTATTATTAAGTTGGCTTGAGAAAGCCAGCTTACTGAAATGCTATTTGAACTTACAGTTGTTATTATTCTTCTGAGACTAAAATGTCTGACTGTATCTTCTCCTAGACCTTTAACTCTACAAACTCCAAACTCAGCCCAGATTGATCTGACCGAGAGTGCTTTTTTAACTGATCAGACTTACAGTTTTCCTAAAACTGATGAATAAAACTGGGAAAAATCCCATAGACTTACATTGACGGAATGTTCAAATGAGCCAACACTTTTTTCCCCCCCCACATCCTTATAGTTGTTATTAAGCTTTCATTTTTTTAGTTTTAGATTGTTTAGATTTAGTTTTTTTTTTTTTTTTTTTAGTACTAAATTGAGAAATTTTGCCTTGAAAACTTGGTTAAAATAAGTATTTTATACTTTATTTTATTTCAGTTAATGCTATTTTATTTCAAGTAATATTTGTCTGCTTTTATTTTATTTTATTTTATTTTATTTTTTAGCCTCTTTGGGTAAAATTACCTTAAAATGTCTATAATTCTTCAAAGATCTTAAAATGCTTGAACCCCAGTAATTTGTTTATTTATTTTATTTTATTTATTTTAGTTTTTCCCCCCATCCTTATAGCAGTTATTAAGCTTTATGTTTTTTTTTTAGTTTTAGATTGTTTAGTTTTAGTTTTTTTAGTACTAAGTTGAGAAATCTTGCCTTGGAAACTTGGTTCAAATAAGTATTTTATACTTTATTTTATTTTAGTTAATGTTATTTCACTTCAGGTAATATTTTTCTGCTTTTGTTATTATTGAGAGACTCTATTATTATTATTATTATTATTATTATTACTATTTTAGCCTTTTTGGGTAAAATCATCTTAAAATGTCTATAATTCTTCAAAGATCTTAAAATGCTTGAACCCCAGTGATTTGTTTATTTATTTTATTTATTTATTTTAGTTTTCCCCCCATCCTTATAGCAGTTATTGAGCTTTATGGGTTTTTTTTTTTGTTTTAGATTGTTTAGTTTTAGTTTTTTGTAGTACTAAGTTGAGAAATCTTGCCTTGGAAACTTGGTTCAAATAAGTATTTTATACTTTATTTTATTTCAGTTAATGTTATTTTATTTCAAGTAATATTTGTCTGCTTTTATTGTTATTATTATTATTATTATTATTATTATTTAGCCTTTTTGGGTAAAATCATCTTAAAATGTCTATAATTCTTCAAAGATCTTAACACGCTTGAACCCCAGTAATTTATTTCTTTATTTATTTTAGTTTTTTCCCCTCATCCTTATAGTAATTATTAAGCTTTATATTTTTTTTTTAGTTTTAGATTGTTTAGTTTTAGTTATTTTAGTACTAAGTTGAGACATTTTGCCTTGGAAACTTGCCTAAAATAAGTGTTTTATACTTTGTTTTATTTTAGTTAATGTTATTTCATTTCAAGTAATTTTTTTTTTTTTTTTTTTTTAGGGACAGGACAGGAAGTACCTTGCTCTGCTTGCGTGTATTTTGACAAATGTATGTGATGCTTACTGAAACTTTCCATATCACACATTACATAAATGAGGCATACTTGAATGGTTTATGGTATACTATTTTGAACATACTATTTTAGAACTGAACAGTGTGAATGTCTGAGATCTGCTGACAGAATAAATAAAGGAAACATCAAGTCATCATCTGCCTTCAAGCATATTAAACTGTAATATTTAACGAGCAGGAGACAGTTCATCCTGACAAGCTGACGTGCTCATATCACATACTTAATCAGACATTTCTCCCTTGTGAGAAAATAAGTTGGCAAACTTTTAAAAAGAGTATACTTATTATAATATATTGTAATATACTAATAATATACTGTTAAAGAACATAAGGTTACTGATGATTGCAGGGTACAGTGAGTTGCACTGAACCCTTCTCGAGCAGGACTTGCAATGGTGGCATGTGCATTCAAAGCAAACTGTAATTTTAAAGGAGTAGTCACCTTATTATAAAATGGGGTTGTGATATTTTAGCCCGGGGTCCTGGGTATAAGCCTGTGCATTAATGCTGCGCAGTTTGTAGCACTGTACAAGTGCTCATTCAATACACATAAGTGTGCTTCTTTTCAAATGACTACGTGATTGGAGTCCAGTGATGAGCAAGAGTCGGTGGAGGACATGAAACACAGCAAATGGAAAATTTAAAAAAGAATCTCTTTTAAGTTCTTGTGCTTCCTTCATATTTCCATTTAAAATTGATAATGTTATATAAGAGCATGAGAAAAGGAGACTACAGAGTTTGATGTGTCTGAGAAGAGATAGAAGAAACAACAAGCATAGACTTACAGAGGCATAAAGTGACTTGATAAGGAAATAAAATGAGCTGGAGAGGTTTGATTATTCTGTTTGAATAACAGAGTAACTTCTTTCTTCAGCTTTGTGAACTGAGAGATGATAAACAAACCGTCGAGCCAAAGGAACCCCCTACAGCGCTGTTACACCATCCTCACACACACACACACATACGTGGTGGGGGGTTTGGTCCCCACAGTGTAGGCAAAACGTGACCCACACACACTAATTTCTATCATACTAATTCATGAACTCAAAAGGCCAAAGAGCAAGTGAGGAAATACGTGAACAGAATAACACAATCACTTCTCAATCACACAAACACACTTACATGTAAGCTGAAGTCTGTCATTTCTGCAGCACTAGCATCACCAAATAAAATAGCAAATAATTAATAAATAATTAGAACACTCCCTCCCTCTGTCCTCCATTGGTCAGTCAAACAAACAGTCCCGCCCCAAACTCACATCATTGGCTGGGTCAGTATTGCCGTGTCGTCTATGCGTTTAGTGTATTAATGATTTTATGACAACTCTGATGTTGAAGAAGACAATTTTTTATCAGAAATCCAGCAAAATTAGTAATATTGTGAAATATTATTACAATTTTAAATAGCTGTTTTCTATGTGAATATATGTTGAAATGCAATTTATTTCTGTGATCAAAGCTGAATTTTTATCATCATTATTGCAGTCTTCAGTGTCACATGGTCTTTCAGAAATCATTCTAATATGCTGATTTGATGCTAAAGGAAAAAATTCTGATTATTATCAATGTTGAAAACAGCTGAAACATAGATTTTTTTTTTTTCTTTATACATGGGATCTTTTTTAAAAAAAATCAACTGTGATTTATGTGCAATTTAATGCATACTTGGTGAATTAAAATACTATTTTTAAATTAAATTTAATTTAATTACCCCAAACTTTTTGGTAGTGTAGTTAGTGTGTACATATTACATAAACTGGAATAGAAAAGAGTATTTATAAATATTTAAATAGAAAACATCTACACTACCAGTCAAAAATATTTAAACAGTAAGATTTATAATGTTTTTTTTTTTTTATGTTTATAAAAAATGTTTTATGTTTTTATTTATTATGTTTTTTTTTTATATTTGTTTATTTGCTATATATATTTGTTCCTGTGATCAAAGCTACATTTTTAGCATCATTACTCCAGTCTTTAGTATCACATGATTCCTTAGAAATCATTCTAATATGCTGATTTTTTTTTTTTTTTTTTAGGATTCTTTGATGAATAGAAAATTACGAAGATCAACATTTATCTGAAATAAAAAATAAAAAGCTTTTGTAACATTATACACTATAGCATTCAAAAGCTTTGAGTTTTTTGTTTTGTTTTGTTTTTTTGTAATAATAATAGGATGCTTTAAATTGATCAAAAGTGATGATAAAGACATTTATAATGTTACAAAACATTTCTATTTCAGATAAATGCTCCTCATCTGAACTTTCTACTCATCAAAGAAACCTGAAAAAATTCTACTCAGACTGTTTTCAACAACAACAACAACAACAACATAATAATAATAATAATAATAATAAATGTTTTTTTGAGCAGCATATCAGAATGATTTCTGAAGGATCATGTGACTGGAGTAATGATGCTAAAAATTCAGCTTTAAAATCACAGGAATAAATTACATTTTAAAATATATTCAAATACAAAGCAGTTATTTTAAATAGTAAAAATATTTTACAATTTTACTGTTTTTGCTGTACTTTGGATCAAATAAGTCCAGGCTTGGTGAGCAGAAGAGACTTCTTAAAAAATCTTACTGTTCAAAAACTTTTGACTGGTAGTGTAAATGAGGACATACTGTAAACACAGCATAGCCCTACCATACAAGCAAACATTTTGCATTTTTAAACATAATTTACTTCATTTATAAATAATTTCTACATTTCAAGACATCCCTGGATTTAGATGTTCCTAAAGTTTGGGACAAAGAACAGCTAAATAAACACACACACACACACACACACACACATCAAAGAACACAGTGACAGCACACATGGACACTGACTGTAGCACACAAACACATCTTGATTACAAACACATGCAGACCTCAAATCAAAACACATGCATAAAACCTCTGAACCCACTGTATATACATATTCCTAATCCGATCTCATACACTGTTAACGTGACATTTGAGTTTATGACACAAGAAATCCTGCGCCAGCTGAAACACACTCACTAAACACACTTCAGCATGTCATGTTACATAAGCATCGGACAAATCCTTATAATCCCAACACAGCAGATTTCAAGAGCTGTCGCAATTTTAGAATCACTCTATGAGTGTGAGATTACAGGACCTCATGCAAAGTGAACACACGAGCGCAGATAGAAATTGTCTCTTCAATCGCAGACAGCACTGAAATGAAATGAAGACACTGTGAGCTGCTTCTCAGATTTTTATGCTGTGAAACGATCCAAATCTCACATCTCTCTTCTAGAGTCTCACACTGTGCTCAGCTTTGCCAAGATACTGAAGTCTACAGTCAAAAAGTCTCTCAATATGAAGTTATAAATCAATGGAATTAATAAAATATATGAAACATTTGCCATCAAATCGTTCCAAGGCTAAAAGATCTGAGCTGCTATCCACGCTCATGTTACGGTGCCAGGCGCTTACAATGTCCTCATTTATTTCTATTCTCATAACTAAGACTACTAAAGAAATTAATTTAGGTTGAAGGTTAGGTCATAATTGCTGAAAATGTTTTCTGCTTCAACCTTCAGATTGGTTCTGACACACTCAAGAACCAGCGCCAGACTGATTGATTCATCATTCATCTATTTTTTTTATTCATTATCATTGACTGAACTATAAAAAAATACAATGACAAATAGTTTGTTAAAATGTTGGGACTATTTATTTTGCACATTTCATACATTTTGTACACATGCCATAAAGACAATAAAAGTAACAGTTACACGAAATGCAACAAATGGGACAGTCTCAATTGAGTGATGTTCACAAATGAGTGTGGAAATCATATTATCTGTGACTAATGAAAGTTTCCATGTCTCCATTCCGTTTTTCCCGAATGGTTAAATGGAAAGAAAATCTCAAAGGAGAAGTCCACTTCCAGAACAACAGTTCACAAATAATTTACTCCCCCCCTTGTCATTAAAGATGTTCATGTCTTTCTGTCTTCAGTCGTGAAGAAATTATGGTTTTTGAGGAAAACATTTCAGGATTTTTCTCCAATTTCCAAAATGTAGATTAAATGCAGCTTCAAAGGGCTCAAGGAAGAAGGGTCCTATCTAGCAAAACAATCTGTCATTTTCTTTTTTTTTTCCGAAAATAACATTTTTTATATTTTTTAAGCACAAAAGCTTGTGTAGCACAGGCTCTGGGATGCGCATTCTCGACGCTACGTACTATTGAATCACATCGAAAGGTCACGCGCAACTACAGACCCAGTGTTTACAAAGCAAACGCACAAAGACTAAGAAAGCGCAAGTCAAACACTGTTTACAAACAAAAAGGTACAACGATGTCCTCCTCTCAAGTTGTAGGAGAAAATAAGATGGAGTTTTTCGACATACTCAGTACACAGACGATGAACTTAGACGTGATTCGTAGTGGTGAGGGGAAGTTCAGATCATTTTACAGACTCTGACCTTTGAGTCTCATTCAGCAAAATTAATGAATCTTTTTTTGAGTCATTTTGTTCATTTTAGCAAAATATAATTAAAATGTTACGTGTTACCCTAACACATCTACTGCTTACACAAACATTGATCACACTACAAACAAGACAAAACTATAATGCTATAAGAAACAGAAAAGATTCATTCATTGTTTACCTGGGTCTTTAGTCTATGAATAGCTCACCTCACCTCTCATCTGACAAGTTTTTGGGTTTAAGTCATTTGTTCATCACGTGACAGCCCCATAAGATGAACGAACGACTCGAAAAACCTGAAGACTCAAAACAGGTAAACTAATTCCAGTACAGAACCTAATAGGATGCTGCGCATGCGCGACTGAATGAATCACTCCCCGAGACGACTCGTTCGTCCCGAGTCACATTAAAGATTCGTTCAAAATGAAAGAATCATTCAAGAACGACCCATCACCAATTCGTAGCATTGTGAACGTGTATCCCAGAGCCTGTGCTACATGAGCTTTTGTGCTTAAAAAGTATACAAATTTTTATTTTTCAAAAAAAAAAAATGAACGATCGTTTCACTAGATAAAACCCTTCTTCCTCGTCTGGGATTGTTTAGAGCCCTTTGAGGCTGCATTTCGGAAGTTCAAAATCGGGGCACCATATCAGTCCATTATATGAAGAAAAATGCTGAAATGTTTTCCTCAAAAAACATAATTTTTTTACGACTGAAGAAAGAAAGACATGAACATCTTGGATGACAAGGGGGTGAGTACATTATTTGTAAATTGTTGTTCTGGAAGTGGACTTCTCCTTTAATCAAAAAACATGTCTGATTAATTTAAAATTATGAGACTTTTTAGCAGCAATTTATTAAAAGTTTAACAAAAATTACATTTTTAAGGCCTTGTGAAGTATGTTTTATTTTTTCAAAGATATTTTTTTCTAGTGAATATTCCTTAAAAACAATATTTTATTTGTAGTAGTACTATCATTACATAAAGTATTATATTTCTGTCAAGTTAAACCAAACTTTTATTTTGACGAGGTGCTGTGAAGGCCTTTAAAGTTTCTGTTTATATTAGCTACGTCAGAGATTGTCTTACTATACGGAGATGAGAGGGTCTGTATTGCTTACTATTGGAGAAAGAATAACAGCTAATTTGGATTACATGTCCCTTAATAACTAATAACATTACACTCTTGACATCACTGAATTTTAGTGAGAGTTGTGTGACACTCAATCGCTGATACGGATAGGAATGAATGAGAAGTGCCGTAAGCTGAATCACACCTGTTGAAAAAGTCAATGACTTCTCTTATAAAACAGCATTTTTTTCATGGTAAACTCTTAAAATAGTTAAATCCGAAAGTATTGTATTGTATTGTTGACAGCCTTTATGCTTTTTTGGCTAATGGTTGCAGGCTTGCCATCTAGTAGCTTTGGCTACTTCTCATTTGGAAGGCTGCTTCTTCTGGAGGTCGCATGTGAAGGCTGCACACGTCATTAAGGATGTCTTATTTAAGAAAAGTAACCATAATAAAATTGACTGTTATTCCTTGTGAGGTGTAAAATACTATATATATATTTTTTTTTTCTTTGCAATTTAGCAATTACTTTTCCTAAACAAGTCTTCCCCTATGACGTATGCAGCCTTCAAATGCGACCTCCAGAAGAAGCAGCAAATGAGTGTTTTCACGACACATCATCAATCGGCCATATTGGCGGCACTGAATGTAAACAATGCCACAGAACCGAACGAAACTTGCATATTTTGCTGATTATTGCTGCTGAAAATGGTCAATTATTGTCATGTTTTAGGTTGTACTAATCGGTCAGACCGGGAAAAACATGTGGAGTACAACAGACTGGCAAAAGTTATAACAACCCTGGTGAAAAAACCAGCATATGCTGGTAGCTGTGTTTTGATGCTGGGATGCTGGTTAGGTATGTTTTGATGCTGGTTTAAGCTGGTCCTTTGCTGGTCTATGCTGGTCCTTAGCTGGTTTATGCTGGTCCATGACCAGCATGAACCAGCAAAGGACCAGCATAAACCAGCAAAGGACCAGCATAAACCAGCTAAAGACCAGCCTAAACGAGCGTCAAAACATACCTACCAGCATATGCTGGTTTTTTCACCAGGGAAATCAAGGAGAAAAGTGCAAAAAAACTGGCATTTGGCCAGTTTTGTGGTTGAACCAGGATTTCCAGGTTTGTCCTTATCATTTCCGGTCAGGTGGGTGAAATTTTAGGCTATATTATCTTAATTAATACTGCTCGTATGTATCTTTACCACCTATTAACTTTAGCTTGTCAAAATATTGCGCACTTTCCTGCTTACTAAGTCCTTCTCTATATGTTTTAGCAACTTCCACACATTTTTTTCTGTGATTTAGACAGCATAAAATAGCAGAACACCCCACCCCAAGCATCGGATCAAGATTGTGAGCAAAATCATATTGTGATTTTAGTTAATTTCACAGATACTTTGTCAAAGCAGTGGCACAAAACAGCGTTGTTACACTATGAAAAATAGTAAATAGTAAATCACTGCAAATAGCAAACAAAAGTATTATAACAAAATTATAACATTACACAAATACAATAATAAATTTGGAAATGTATTTACAACTATAACAAATATGTGTAAAAATAGGGCCCCATTTTACTTTTTTCCAAATTCATTTTTTTTTTTTCTGTTTTAATTTTTCTGGACTCCTTTTTAATGGTTAAATTTAATTTTATTAATAAAAAAACAGTAACAGCAGCAACAACAACAACAACAACAAAAAAACACATGTAATTAATTAAAACTTGCACGATTTAACGTCAGTTTATCAAAAGTTATGTTTAGGGCCCTTTGAAATTGTTACCAAATTTGTTTTGCCATGTCTGTTTATTTGAATGCATAAAACAACTTTTATTTATTTCTGCAAAAGTCTTATGAAATTCTGTGTTGTGTTTTTAAATTTTCTGGTTATCAAATAAAGGCATAACATATTAATTTATCTTTTGATTAATGAAAATTAAATTTTATTTTTGGAAAACAAAGGGGATATACTATTAAAATTTAAAATAAGTTTTCAACAGTAGTAGTAGTAGTACTATGGTGCATACATACATGCAGAACCTGTTGTACTTTTACCAAGCACAACATGTTCCTGGATCAACATCTTTGTTGACCCTGGAACAACATTGTGATTAACCTGAATGATAGTACTGAATGATAGTAATATATTTCTGGCTTTTATTTTGACAGGTTGTCATGAATACCTTTAAATTTCTGTGAGTATATGACCCTGGTTTTACTCAAATGAAACAGTGAAATGCTCACAAAGTACTCTCAGAGCAGTTCTGGGGATGTTGTTCATGCATTTTTTATGGCAGGCGCTGAAATCATCACGACCACTATGGGTGAGGAAACCACGCGTACGTCTACACCATTCATTCATAAATAGACACGCAGAACCTGCAAGATTCATATTTAAATGGTATTTTGCGGCTGAATATTTACAGATAATAGTCTATATCATGATTTGTTTGAAGTGTAATGACCGGCTTTTGATTAATTCATTCAAACTTTGACAAATTCCGTGAATTCCTCGGAAATCACAGGACAATACCAAACCGTAAAAACATTTGGGCCTAGAGAAAAATCTTTCTGGGCTCGAGCCCCGAATGATTAGCCCTAGCGACGCCCCTGCATTCCACAGTAAACAGTATTACAATTACATTTTTATGACTGGATTTCGCGATTCCATCCGTGTTTCCCACATTTTAGGAAATCATACATTATTCAAACGTCTCCACAAGGACAGTAAAACCTGAAATCATCATGTGAATCAGTCAAAACCAATTATTTAAATAAATAAACAAACATGCAGGAAAGATTTAACTGATAGCATAACTCAAACTCATTGATGGACAGTCATCAGCATGTGTTTGTGCACAACAGCTTGCTGTAAATCCAGTGAGAGGTGGGTTCACACGGGTCACATGAGATTACAGGCATACTAATCAGGTTTGGCGGATTCTAATATCTGTAATCAGATCCTCAGCTCAGATGCACGAAGTCTCTGTCTTTCTTTACCTCTGCTGTCTTGAACGGCTCGAGTGTGATTCTGTGCTCTCATTCTGAGCCATGAAGCTCAAAACATTTAAACAGATGTGCGTTGCCAAAAAGCCATCTCTGTGTGATCGATAGAGCTTATAAAATAACAATGGCAACACACTGAAAGTGAAAATCTGAGCTGTCTGCTAAGAGAAGATGGAGGAGTAAAATATATTCTGGCTCAAACAGGTCTGAAGTTGCATAACAATTATTTTTTGGTCTGGATCTAAATAATAAGCTATTAAAAAAAAATATTACAAATGCAATTCAGAGAATAAATATACTTGTGAGTTTTTGTGGATTACATTAAATGCAATTGACCGTATGCACAGAGTTCTTTAGAACTTCTACATAATGATAAACCAGCTCATTTTATATGTGCTATATAAAGGTGGAGACTCTTGAGACTCCTCTCCTGCCTCGTTCTTATCAGTAACTGAAAAAAATTATAAATGCAACATCGTAAATAATGATAGAAGCATGAACATTCAGTTTAATGTTGTATAACAACATAATATTTTAAATGCCAAGCCTGGTAATCCCAGGAGAGTACCTAGACACATAGTTGTACATTTAAATGCTGACAGCTAAACACTGTTTAAGCTAACGTTAACTAGCTAGCGACGCTTCTCTTCAGCAACATCTTAATAGTATTCTTGATAATCAATAACTTTCCTTCATAGTCTTTGTTATTTTTCAGCTCTAGCTGTGCAGTAAAATTCTCTTCAAAGATTCACATTTAATTCATAAAGACGAGATGAAAAAAAATTATTTTCATGGAAAACAACAATTTTTTAAGGTGAAAATGATATGAAATTACCTTTATAACCAGAAGATGGCAGTAGAGGATCACTCATTGGCTGCAGCTGCCATTTCAACTCCCTAGTTTTTTCAAGTCTTGCTTTTTGATTTATTATAAAATTACTAGTATAACAAATTTTAGTACTTTTACCACACAGAAGTATATAGTTTAGCAAGTGCAGAAAGTTATTAAAATAAATAAATAAATAAGCTCAGACACAAACAGCCTATAAGGGTAAATTATTTAAATGCTTATATATAGTTCACTACAAATTAAATAAGTTAAATATTAATGGAATACGAATTAAATAATGCATTCAGTATGAATCAATATGAATTTGAAATATTTTAGATTTAATTTAATAACTACACTGTAAAAAACAATTTGTTGAGACAACTTAAAATAATGTGTAACCTGGCTGCCTTAAAATTTTAAGTTCAGTCAACTCAAAAAAAGTTTATTCAACTTGAAATGTTAAATTATACTAAGTGACAACTTAGATATTTGAGTTGAATCAACTTAAAATTTTAAGGCAGCTGGATTATTTACCCATCTGTTAAGTTCAGCAAACACAAATATCTAAGTTGTTACTTAGTACAACTTAACATTTCAAGTTGAATAAACTTATTTTAGTTGACTGAACTTAAAATTTTAAGGCAGCAGGGTAACAAATTATTTTAAGCTGACTCAACAGATTGTTTTTTATTTTTTACAGTGTACATCGTTTAAGTTTTATCTTGAACTGTAAAAGCTATTAAATAGCCTATATTCAACCAACACAAACTTGTTCCTGCTGTAGTTTTCTTATTCTGAATTTAGTTTGAATCATTTAATGAGAGCTCTGTTTTTGACATGGGCTTGTCAGATGTTTTGTTCGGTTATTAAAGTCAAATTATAGCAATGACTCATGCATATTTAGTGGATTTACTTGCGTATTTTTTTACACTCGCGTTTGTCATTCTTGAAACAGACGTTTGGTTCTCTTTGACAAACAAAACTTTTCTTCGAATTATGAATGGATTATGTAGAGTAAATGAGCAAAGGACACTCCTATTACAGCACAGTACAGTTGACCGGAAATGACTGAGCTGGCTAAAACAAGGAAGTAATCCGTGCATATGGTGAATTTAATTAAAAAAAGAAAGAAAAAAAACATGTTTGGAATTTTAATTTTATTATTATTGCTTTTTTTTTCATTCCATCATTCATAATTGTTACAGACCCATATTTAAGCAACATTAATCTTATAATATGTAATCATTAATGTACTACAGTTCACATACAGTATTATTGAGTCTTGTGTGATTGCATTGCTTTTTTTTTATGGGAATATAAATCCTGTATGTGGCCTGAACAACCGTTTGCATGTGAGGACCAAACTGCTATCTGTCTTTAATAAATCTTGCAGGACATGTAGACCTAATCAGTTAGTTAAACTGCATAGAGTGAAGCGTAGATTCCTTCAAAAGCTTGTCAAATTATCTATGCAGATCCATCAGTTCAGCTTTAATCGATTAAATAAAAATCATATATTGAAACTAACAGTGGTCCATTTATATGCAGTCTTAGTAAGATATAATTGCATGTTATTCTTGAAAGTAATTGAGTTCAGACGTAATTTGTTCTGAAAAGTGTAATTATGTAGAAAGATCTGAATTAATGCTGAAATTAAAATAAAGCCACACTTCACTAGTTATGTCAACGTTTCCCTCTGGATAAAGAAAAAAAGATGTTCAAAGGTCTTTTTATGTTTATTTAATAGCATCCTGATGCTTGAGGCCCAACATGATGCACAACAGTAGATTATGCAGATAAAAAGGTCTAACCTTCAGTACAGCCTCCTGATTTACACAGATTCATACTCATAGCTACCCAGCCCTTGTGAAAAAGATACACAACATTTAAATGCATTTTTCAAATAAGGAATTAAAATTTCAACCTTATGTTCATATCGACTTATGAAAAAGGTATACAGTATTTAAATGCAGTTATAATATTTTTTTATTCTTCTACATTTTCGACAATGCATCAAGTACAAATTCAATACACTTTAGTGTCTTTTGCATAAGATTAAAAAAAAAAAAAAAACCTCACTCTAGAAACCTTATTCCTGGACAGAAAGTTCATGACATTTGCAGCTTCACCTCCTCAGTTGTAGTTTGTGTGTTCATAACCTTTAAGCTCAGTAAATAATATAACTGTGCAGCTACTAATGAATTAAAAAAGTCGCCATTAGAGATAATGAAGGTGGGAGAATATCACGAAAACCTGTCAGGGAAATATTTTTTATAATATTTTAATAATACAATATTATTATTATTGCATTACTTTGATAATTAAGCACACTTGTCCCTCAAATGTAGAGACGGTTCTCAATAGACTCACATTGCTGCAATGCAGAATGTTTTATAATAGTGTGAAGATGAGAATTTTTGTGAAGAATGTTCTTTATTGTCATGCAAATCATGTCACAATGAATGCATTTGAGGTTTTGCATAAGATGTTACACTCTCACAGATTCAAATGAGAACCGTTCCCCTCATTTCCCCGATAATATTCAGGTAAACATTCAGTGTTGTTAGAATATTGTTATTCATCCTTCTCGCTCAAAGTCCAAATACGCTCATTATATGAACAGTGATTCATTGAGCAGCGTCAACAGACCGTGGGACTCTCTGTAAGAAACACAAAAGCCTCATTCACCTGAAGTTCCATCAGATACTTTCTCCTAGATTTATTTCGCTCTCACCCCTGTTTGAGTCATATTTGCATAGATTTGCAGATGATGTGTTCAGAACTCCTTTCTAGAAGGATCCTCACGGGTATAGAGTGCCACACTAGGCTCCTGGAAGTAAAATCTCATTCATTTTCTCTATAGAGACATAAGCCTTTCAAAACAGACACAGCAGAAACTTCTGAGTTCTGAGATTTAAAGAGATGATACAAGTTTCTGCAAAAGTCACAAGTCATTGGGATTTGACCTTTAATAAAAAAGAAAGTTATGTTTGATAGCACAAGAGAATAAAGAACTGCACTCTTAAAAGTAGCTTCTGTTGCTTTCATATGAAAATAAATATGATGAAAAAGACACTCAAAGTACTTGTTATTTAATCTAAAATATTGTCGTGCAGAATAAGGTTCATATGTGCTTTATAAGTAGGGTTGCAAACGGGTGGAACATTTCCGGTAAATTTTCAGAAACTTTCCAAAAATCCCTGGAAGATTCCTGGAAAGTTTCTAAAATTTCTGGAATGTTTCCAAAATTGACTGGAAATTTTCCACTTTTTTGCAACCCTATTTATAAGTACTAATAATGCTAGTAATATGCATGCTAGGAAACTAGTTAACAGCAAGACAAAATAAAGTGTTACCAACCATTTTTGGTTCACCAAAAACTTTTCAGTTTTTAGTTCTTAAATGAACCACTTTTGTGAAGAACATTTTAATAATCTGAAGAATCTTATTCCATTACGTATTATAAGAATCTTATTCCACTTAGTGCAGTGGAAATGTTCCATGAATCTTAAAGAAGTCATTGGATGCCCATTTTCCACAAGTTGATATGATTCTTTAGGGTCTTAATGAAAAGTCTATAATATACTTTGGTTAAAAATTCTCAATGGTTGTGTAAAACAACCCCCTTTTTACCTTGTCAAAATGAGCTCTGCAAAAATCATCTCATTCTGAGGGATTGTTCCTTTAAATGCAAATGAGCTCTGCTTGCCCCACCCCTCTCTTCTGTCTGTGGAGTGACGAGCCTGTTTACTTTAGCTGCATTTAGCTGCATTTGACCACTAAACTTGCTAACTAGCACATCATTAGGAAAGGCGATCCAAAGATTTATAAAAAAAAAAAACCTTATACTCACTTCTGCTGTAGGTGAAGCTGGATCACGAATGATTTGCGTGTACATAGATGCATTTATGTAGCTCGGGAGGCGCATTCCATTCACAAACAATGTAATCCACTGCATCTTCAGCAGCTCAGATGTCGGGAGTAAATGACGACCACTATGTTCATTATTACATCCAGCAACACAACACCTCAATCCCTCAATCTGAGATATTCTTGTCTAACTTACATCCCTAACTTGTCTAACTTACATCCCTAACTTACATTGAAACAATGGAGGTCAGACTGTTACAGCTGATCTGATGTGACGCCACACCGACAGGCATCTGAGAACGGCTCGATTTGAAAAAGGGGATATTATTTTTACAGATTAATTAAAAACCACAGCATGGACTTTTTTCATTATAAGGTAGATTTGTACATACACTGCCAACACACATTAATGTTCAAACAACATGAAAAAGTGAACTTTGCATCCGATGTCCCCTTTAAAGGTTCTTCACAGAACTATAAATGCTTAAATTACATCTTGTTTATTAACAACAAAGCATGAGTTTGAAATCACACAATAACTGGCTTTTTAGGCATCTGATCCACTCTTGTCTGCACTCGTTTCACTCCTCCCCTCACTGCAACCGACTACTCTCATCTACTTTCAAGGCAAGGTGAGGCGCATCTCAAACATAGATATTGTACTGTCATTTTTGATTCATGGTTATTTGCAATGCTGCATGCATTCGTGCAAAATAGTTCCCAAAACTAGTTTTCACAGCAATGCCATACAAAAAAATATTTTTTTGGTTCTCTATAAAACATTTAAGTGAACAGTTTCTAAAATAGTGTTTGTCTGGTCCTGGGCGCCCCTCAACACTGCACATTTTGTGTGTCTCTCTTATCTGACACATCCATTTCAGGTCCTGGAGTTTCTTTTAATGAGCTGATGAGTTGAATCAGGTGTGTTTGATTAGGGAGACACACATAATTCCTATTGAAAGATTTGGTGGACTATTTACATGAGACGTTATCTAATCCGTTATGGTGTTTATATGTGCTGGCCCCTTCAATTTTGGGACACACTAATAGCATACAATGACAGCAAATACAAATCAAGGGAAAATCCGTCAGTATTTGCGTTAATACTTTTAATAGTTGCTTCTACTTGCTTAGAATAAATGGACTAATATTTGAATCCCTTGCATTCATTTGAGTGCTCAGTCATGTGGCCAGAATACGGCACATACACACTCATAGAAATCATACAGCCGTTTTCCATCATACCACACACAGAACCAAATAAATTTCTCGTTTGCAGTTTCTAGTAACTAAGTTGCACAGATATATCTACCAGATAAAATGATTAACACAATATAGCTTGATCTCAGCCAGCTGATCAACACGTATCATCATATCGCCCTAATTTCTTAATGTTAAAGCAGTAAGAGGTAAAATAATAGTACGACCCTCTGCTTGACGTAGAGGTAAAGTAATCATTTTACCACGTTTACATGGCAGAATTTGAATTTTGTTCGGTCTATAGAAAGGTTTATCCCACCCCTCTCAAACCAATTACAATTTCATTCAGTTTGAGCATTTTTATTCCGATTGAGGTGTTTATATGTAGCATTTTCATTTGGATTGGACGTTTAAACTGATTTCAATGCTCTATGTAAACACACTGTTCTAAAAGAACCTTTTTTTCCTATGTGTGAGGAATTTTAAAATTTTAGAATCTTAAAAATCTAAAGAACCTGTTGTGGAATGGCAATGTTCTGTGGATGTTGATGGATGTTTTATTTTTTAAAAGTGTGTGATTAGTTTGTTCCCTCGTGAATAAACTACAGAGTCCTGTACACTTTTTTTTTTCTTCTTCTTTTTTTATTCAGTGCTATGATGTGGTTCATTCCAAAGATGGTTTGTTTGGTTCATAGATATTTACTGAAGAATGTGCTGACATGCCAACAGACAAAATGAATTGGAAAAATACTTTTGGAACCAAGGATGCTGAAAACGTGCTCTAAAAATGAGGAATGCAATGTCTCAACTTCTCCTTCTTTTCTTCTTTCAATACTCTGTTCACACCCAACCCATGAGAAAACACAACTTTATCAAAAGGTGTTGGTTTGTATTAATTTGTACAATTCGATGCATACAAAAATGTATGAATACTGTATTTTGATAGTCCACTTCATACATTCTACTAAGTAACTTTATAACTCCTTGTCAGCTAGCAGTCTAGTAGACTGTTAAGTAAGGGTTATGATTTGGTTAGTAGAATAATTGGCATGCACTTGCCAAGTTAATTCTAGGTATTAGAATGTGTTAGGAGCATCAAAACAAAGTGTTAGCATCTATTCAGCACACCGTCTACTAATACTTTAATGACTGCTAACTGACATGTAGTTGAGGTCAAAAGTTTACATACACCTTGCAGAATCTGCAAAATGGTAATTATTTGATCAAAAAAGGATCATACAAAATGTGTTATTTTTTTTATTTAGTACTGATCTGAAAGATTTCAAAGTTCAAAAGTTTTAATACGCTTGATTCTTAATACTGTGATGTTACCTGAATGATCCACTGCTGTGTGTTTTTTTGTTTTTTTTTTTTGTTTTTTTTACTGATATTTGTTCATGAGTCCCTTGCTTGTCCCGAACAGTTAAACTGTCTGTTGTTCTTCAAAGAAATCCTTCTGGTCCCACAAATTCTTTGGTTTTTTAGCATTTTTATGTATTTGAACCCTTTCCAACAATGACTGTATGATTTTGAGATCCATCAACTGAGGGACTCATACGCAACTATTACAAAAGGTTCAAATACTGAAGATTTTTCATTTAGTACTGCCCTTCAGAAGCTACAGAAGATACTTACATGTTTACCAGAAGACAAAATAAGTTAAATTTGCCCGGATCTTCCAATTCAAAAAGTTTTCACCCCCAGCTCTTAATGCATTGTTTCCTTCTGAAGCATCAGTGAGTGTTTGAACCTTCTGTAATAGTTTCATATGAGTCCCTCAGTTGTCCTCAGTGTGAAAAGATGGATCTCAAAATCATACAATCATTAGTGGAAAGGGTTCAAATACACAAAAATGCTGAAAAACCAGGATTTTTCTGAAGAACAGCAGGCAGTTTAACTGTTCAGGACCAACAACAGTCTCATGAACAACTATTACTAAACAAAAAAACACAGCTGTGGATCATTCAGGTAATAACGCAGTATTAAGAATCAAGTGTATGTAAACTTTTGAACAGGGTAATTTTTATAAATGTAACTATTATTTTCTCTAGTGGACTATATGTAAACATCTTATATGTGAAATATCTTTTTCAGGTCAGTACTAAATAAACAAATTAACATGCATTTTGTATGATCTCTCTTATTTTGTTAAAATAATTAACATTTTGCAGATTCTACAACTTTTGACCTCAACTGTACTTTGTTAGTGGAATGTATAAACAGAACTATCAGAATAGTGTTATGAAACATACGTTTTTTTAGAAAAAACCATGAAGGTCAACCCGCAAAACATAACGCAGTTGAACAAGTGAGATTGTATGAATTCATATGAATTAGCTACTAGCTGGCCTATACCTATACGTAAAATAGCTCCGATTCTCCATACAAGTGTGCTGTCACACCTGGATCCCATTGACTGGCCGCACACAAGCCAACGAGACTGTGCCTCAGGGACCCGCAGCAGTGAAAAACAATTACACCCAGGCCGTTTATACAACCCTCCTGCTAACATCCTGAACACACACATATAAACAAACTCAAACAGCATGCTCTGACCCAAAGTGCTGAGTTACATGACGTATTGTTCAAAACTATAATCCACTTTAAAAATATTGTGACCTGTAGTATCTCTGCTTAAGGTAAACAGCAGGCTGTGTTTCCCAAACTCGCCATCTGGCTGCGTTTAGCGCAGAGAGGTGTTGTTTTTAATGCACTTCTGCGACACGTTAAAGGTGCCGAGAGGACCTCTGAAACTGTGCAAGCTTTTACTAAACTTTGTTAATGCACTGCAGATGCTGAGGGTGGCTAATAACCCTGTGCCAGAGGAGAATGTGTCTGGTAAAGCACAAGCTGCAGTGTCGTGCCAATTTATCTTAGATGAAGACCATGGCCCAAGATTGCCATAAATCTCAACAACTCTGCCAAACATAATGGCTGCATAATTGTTGGCAAAGACAGCAAGGACAAGATAACACATAGGCAGCTAGGGGTGGGTAATATATATATATATACAAAAATAAAATAATGTAAAGATTACAAAATATGACATTAAAACAAAAAAAAGTTACAAATCACTCATTTTTCTAAAGTAAAAATGTCCAGTGGTGACACCAGCAGGTAACGGTACAGCGGGAGTCTGCGTCTCTCTCGCCTCCCCTGAGCCCATTGAGTTTTAACAGACCCCATGATCAGCTGTGACTGGTTCATGCGATAAATCCTGCCTCCTGTAAATCAGTCTGAATGAACAATATAATAGCATTACGAGGAAGGCTCCCATTAACTCAGGCACTTATATCACCACTTTTTTTTGTTTGTTTGTTTTTTTGGTGAATAATCTCTGCATCTGTAACCAGTGTTTACTGAGCTCTGATGACTGATGATCCGAAAATAAGTTTATTATTAAAAAGAACAGTTGAACATCAGTTTATAAATAAAATATATACCTGTTTAAATAAAATATATTGTTTAAATTGTTTCTGCTTTGAGTTATTATTTTGGAATAAATGTAAAATGCTTAAAAATGCTAAAATGATGAGATTTATACTTGGTTAATAATAAATTGTATAACCTATTAATTAAACTGTTAAAGAAAGCCCACTTCCAAAACAAAGATTCATATAATGTACTCACACCCTTGTCATCCAAGATGTTCATTTCTTCAGTTGTAAAGAAATTATGTTTTTTGAGTAAAACATTTCTGCAAGGGTCTTATCTAGCAAAACGATCGGTTATTTTCATTCCAAAAATACATTTTAAATACTTTTTAATCTCAAAAGTCTTCCTCTTTAATCTCGTCTTATCTTTCTCTGCCTGAACTCTGTGTATTCTGGCTCAAGACAGTTAGGGAATGTCGAAAAACTCTGATCGTATTTTCTCCCTCAACTTCAAAAATCATTTCAAAATCATCCTACATCGCTGCAGAAGTACCGACCCAGTCTATGCAAAGTGAACATGTAAAGAAGATCAAACACCCTTAACATAAAAGGTAAAACAGCGATATAGGACGATTTTGAAGTAGAGGGAGAACATGAGACGGGAGTTTTTCCACATACACTAACTGTCATGAACCGAAACAAAAACAGTCCAGGCAGAGTAAGACAAGACGAGCGTTAGAGATTAAAAAGTATATAATTTGCATTACTTTTATGAAAATAACCGATCGTTTCGCTAAATAAGACCCTTCTTCCTCGCCTGGGATCGTTTACAACTGCATTTGGGATCGTTTGAAGCCGCATTTAAACTGCATTTTGGAAGTTCAAAATCGGGGAACCAATGAAGTCCATTATATGGAGAAAAATCCTGAAATGTTTTCCTCAAAAAACATAATTTCTTTACGACTGAAGAAAGAAAAAACATGCACATCTTGGATGACAAGGGGTAGAGTACATTATCTGTAAATTGTTGTTCTGGAAGTGGACATCTCCTTTAACGTAAAAAGATTTTTATTTTGGTAGTGTAAATAATATTTAACCAAGATATAATTAACAATATAATTAAGAAAATGTGACTGGGACATGAATTTAAATTAAATAAATAAATATGAGGGCTTTTCCTCCTCATTTTAGAACAGTTGTGTGTGCATTGGTGTTCTGAAATGAGGAAGCAAAGTTCCTGGAAATTTAGTAACAAATAAAAAGGTTTATATTTTGATAACTATGTAGGAATACTTTGCTCACACTGCATATAACAACTTGCCTAAATATGTATTCAAGCAAGTAAGTAAATAAATAAATACATAAATAAAGTCTATTAATTATTAATACATTTATATTTAGATTTAGTCATTTTGCAGATGCTTTTATTCAAAAAGGACTTACAAATGAAGATAATGGAAGCAATCAAAATCAACAAAAGAGCAATGATATGTAAGTGCTATAGCAGGGATGGAGTTCACCACCCCTATGCTACAGTCTCAGTTATCTTAACACATAGCAAGTTTTTTTTTTTTTTTTATTATATAATAAATAAAAAGAAAACAAGATAGAATAGAAAAAGAATAGAGCAAGCTAGTGTGTTTTTAATAACTAATAATAATTAATAAAACTAATAATAGTAATAGTAAGAATAACAAATGTTATTACAATTTAACTCCATTAGCGATTATTTCCCCATCTTGTTACATTTGTTGTGTTCCCTGTCATAAATGACCAGCCTACAAAAAATAGCTTATAAATTCCTCGTTATGCTATATTATTAACAAACGTTGGATTCAATCTTTTTTTTTTTTTCTTTATCAACATGTTTTCTTTCAAATCAGTTTCTTTAAAAAACTGTTTGATTGTAGGCCACATTCATGACGTCTATGGCCTACCAGCTCCAAAAAGAAATACAAAATGCTGCTAAATGAAAGAAAACAAGTTGACAAAAAATTGAATCCAAGATTTGGTGATAATATATCATTCTGAAAAATGTATAGCATTTTTTAAAAGGTTGGACATTTTTTACCAGGAGCACCAAAAAAATTAGGTAAAGGATTTACAGCACAGTACAAGGATTAAATATTTTAAATGAAATAATTACAATTGAAAAGTATCTGATTATTTTATTATGTAGAACCTGATGGAACCAAACCAAAACAGTATTCATAACAAATGAGAATGGTATTGGGATCAGTGCATATAAAATTTATACAACATATGTTTGATCATGTGATTCTGAAAGCTAAATAAATACACTTTCCACTTATGTATAGTTTGTTAGGATAGGACAATATTTGGCTGAGATACAACCATTTGAAAATCCGAGGGTGCAAAAAAATCTAAATATTGAGAAAATCGCCTATAAAGTTGTCCAAGTGAAGTTCTTAGCAATGCATATTACTAATAAAAAATTAAGTTTTGATTTATATATGGTATTAAAATATCTTTATGGAACATGATCTTTACTTAATATCCTAATGATTTTTGGCATAAAAGAAAAAATCAATCATTTTGACCCATGCAATGTATTTTTGGCTATTGCTACAAATATACCCGTGCTACTTAAGACTGGTTTTGTGGTCCAGAGTCACATATTAAAGCTAACATTATAAAACAGTTCTCATGCTAAATTCAGAAATTCAGAATGGATGATGTATTTTTGCTTTATTTATTTTTTAAATGCTACTAAGCCAATATTCACCAGTGAGTGTGTGTATATCAAAATATGGCAAGTTGCAAAGTTGCTCAGCAACTATAAACAATTAATCAAACTTCGCTTTGCATTGTGCCAAATAGTCAGACTGTTCATCATCATCTTTGTTTGTCACATGCTCTGTATTTTCACATGGCTTCTGTGTTGTTCTCACATGTAACATAAAGGAGTCCTGCCCTCGGATACATGCAAATATATCTAGTGTGACACAGCAGTACAGCAAAATGTCATCCAGTCCACACAGTAGCTGTATATAGCACCAAACTGGGTAGCACTGCCACTGTTTGAAGCATCATATTCAGATTCGCACACAGACAAATAACAGTTCTGTGCTTTAGTCCTGTGCTCTGCCTCCTCTCCACCTACATACAACTCTTCCTCATTGAATTTTTTGGCAAAAAAAGGCCTGGGTCTTGCCTGCTAGCTTTACAAGCTGTTAGAATCGCAGAAGCCATCTTGTAAATGATCAATTAAATGAGAAGAGATCACGAGAGACTGCATACCTGCCCGGAAGGAGCCATAAAACCTAATAAGGGGGGGGAAATGTTGGCCCCTGACAAAAACACTGCTGAGGATAATTACAGCAGGGGAATTTCTCTGGCCCTCCTCCTTCCTCCTTCCATTACAGAAACTTACTGAACCAAACGCACACAACTTAGGTCTCCTTTTTTCTGTATGTTTTACATTTATCAGTTTGGCAGACACTGTATACAAAGTGAGCTGTAACATAGGAAGTAAGGGTAGTCGGCCGTTTATTTTTATTTATTTATTTATTTATTTTGGTAAAAATGTATATTAATGCATAAGAGAAAGGTATTCTTATCTGCTACGACTGGTTACTATTTAGCTTTTTTGCAGTATTTCCTGCAGATCTGTGGTGTGATAGTGAAAGCACAAATATTTGATGCAGATTCCACAAAAACCCACCTAGAATATTTATTATATATATATATATATATATATATATATATATATATTTAATTCACAAAAATCATTTCAAAAATCGTTTAATTTTCTATGGTTCTTCTGTAATTCTGTGGTGATATTTTGATTTTAATTTTGCTTTTGCAAGGTTGGGAACATTCTAGACTTTTCTGTAACATTATATTCTATAATATTCTGTAATATTCTAATAAAAGCTGCATGCATAATAACTCAGGTTATTGTGATCTACCACAATTATCAGGCTTTTGTAAGTCATAAATCCTAATTGCCTGAGTAGATATACACTATATATATATATATATATATTAGTTTAGGATTTACTTATTAATTTACTAATTAATTTATGCACTGCCATTAAAAACGTTTGTATCAGTAAGATTTTAAATGTTTTTCGTAAAGATGTTTATTCTACTCATCAAGGATGCATTTATTTGATTAAAAATACAGAAAATAAAAGTAATACTGTAAAATATTATTACAATTTGAACTAATGGTTGTCTATTTAAAATACTAAAAAATATAATTTATTCATGTGATACAAGGCTGAATTTTCATCATCCATTACTCCAGTCTACATACAAAACAAAAAACAAAAAAAACTGCTACTGTATAAAAATAAATAAATTGGTGCTCTTTGGGTGCAGGATTCTTTTGTGAAGTCAAAAACTCATAAGTCCAAGGCATTTCACATTATTTGAGTGCCTTGGACATTTAGTTTTAGAAATCATTCAAGATTTATTAACAATATGCTTATTTATTATCAATATGCTTATTTATTATCAATTGTCAACCTTTTTTTGAAACCTGTGATACTTTTTTCAGGATTCCTTGATGAATAAAATGTAAAAATAACAGTATTTATTCAAAACAGAAATATTTTCTAACAATAGTCTTTACCATCACTTTTTATTAATCTAACACATCCTTGCTGAAAAAAAGAACAACATTTATGCATTTAATTAGTAACAAAAGAGCACACATTACCATAGTAAATATGTTGCAGAAACATTAGGAACTGTCCTGTTCACTTCCCAGCAGGCACCTTGATGTCAATTTGATGTCCAAATATTAGTCAAAAATTGATCAAGATGCTGTAACATCATTTTCTGACGTCAATTTAATGTCTTTTTAACATCAGTTGCCCACTGGTTATAATTAATGTTCTAAGCATTATCTGTGAAAAGTGATTACTCTGATTCTGATGTCAGCTGTTTTTCAGTTTCATGTTACTGCTTAATTTAGAAATTGCTTCAAGAAAGGGAAAGATTAAAAAGTGCTTTGCAAGCCACACTTCATTAAAGCCTGTGTAAAAATAATATCCATTTTTTACACTGAACATACTGAACATTGTGCTGTTCACAGAAATCTCCAGTTCATCCAAATGAGATGTTCTTTGACACTTGTCTGAGCAACAGTTGATGAAGCAAATGGAAAATAAAACAGTTCAAACATTTACAATGGTTTGAGATGAAGTATAGCATGTCACACTGCAGGGCACGGCTTGAAATGTCATGTCAATTAGTGTGTTTCTAACCTATAACTGTGGCCAGTGCAATGCTTTACCAGTCAAGCTACAGCAACTCCATTTTGTAAGTAATGATTGGTGCTGGCAGGGTAACTTAAATAGAGTGGGATTCAGATTTAAGACAGCTCCGAGGTTATGTGGAGTATGCTGAGTAAATAAGTTTTCTGCTGGTCAAAGTCTTAATTTGCCCTTCACAATTTTAGGCCTTAAAAAGACCTTGAATCAAAGCAGAAAGTCTTGAATTCATAAAGTCATAGCATTAAATGCTGCATGCACTGAAAAAAACAATATGTTCCTCAGTATTTTTGTTTTGTTTACCAATGCAAATATGTAAACATCCTTAAATCAAGATGCATTTACTGGAAATGGAAAATTAACATATACAGTTTTGTTTTCTTTGTTTTATGCTTAAAAAGAACCATATTTGTCATAAAAACCTCTTTTCCCATTGAATTTTTGTCATTCTGCTCCTCAAGTAAATATATCTTGATTTTAAGAGCAGTTCACCCAAAAATGAAAATTACCTAATGATTTACTCACTCTCAAGCCATGCTAGGTGTATATGACTTTCTTCTTTCAGACGAGTTATATTAAAAAATGTCCTGGCTCGTTTAACTTTTATAATGGTAGTGAATGGCTGTTGAGATTTTGAAGTCCAGTAAAGTGCATCCATCCATCATAAAAAGTGCTCCATACTGCTCCGGGAGGTTAATAAAGTCGTTCTGAAGCACATCAATGTGTTTTTTGTAAGAAAAATATCCACATTTAAAACTTTATAAACCAAAATCTCTAACTTCCACTAACTGTCGTATGCACATTCACAAGAGAGTGGATGATGTAGGACATCGGCGTAGCGTAAGCTCTGGTAAG
Source organism: Labeo catla (assembly GCA_012976165.1). Classification (NCBI taxonomy): domain Eukaryota; kingdom Metazoa; phylum Chordata; class Actinopteri; order Cypriniformes; family Cyprinidae; genus Labeo; species Labeo catla. Next base: position 1,266,886 of record VONZ01000038.1, read on the forward strand.
AATATGCTAGACTTGTGAGAACCAAGTTTTATTTACAGCAAAGGAAAATAAATCTCCTCTTGGCTTAAATCGAAATACTGTGTAAGAAACTAGAGCTTATATATAGTTTAAAAAGCTTTATAAAGTTTTAAATATGGATATTTTACTTACACAAATGCATCAGTTCACTTCAGAAGACCTTTATTAACCACCCTGAGAAGTGTGGAGTTCTTTTTATGATGGATGGAAGCACTTTTTTGGACTTCAAAATCTCAACAGCCATTCACTGTCATTATAAAGCTTGGAAAAGCCAGGACATTTTTTAATATAACTGATTATATTTATCTAAAAGAAGAAAGCCATATACACCTTGGATGGTTTGATGATAAGTCAATCATAGGGTTTTCATTTTTGGGTGAACTGTCCCTTTAAAAATCTTTAGACATTTGCACAACAAAACAGGACAAAAAATGTTTTTTTTCAGTGTGATCTAAAGTTACAGAAAAAGTTAGTTCCATATTCTTTTATTTGGAAGCAGAGATATTCAAGACATTTTCTAAAATAAAAAAGCACTGTAGGTCATTTGGAAGCTGTATTTTAAGACTTTAAAAACACTTTGTGTTACATGCAGGTATGAATTGGAGTTTATCTCTTCCATTGTCCCTATTAACAAAAGTGACAAAGATGTTCCAAATTAAACCTAGATTTGCATTTCCTAGGTAGCAAACTAACAAAATAAATACATAAATAAAAAGTAACAAGATATTTAGAAAAGCTGTAAACCCTAATATAGATAGAATATACAGACAGAAAGACTGATAGAACAAAAAGTCCAATCAGGATGCAAATTCAATAAAACTAACATTCGACATTTTTAACAATGAAAGAGTGCATTTCAAAATGTGTTGAAAAGTATCAAGTTTAAATGGTTTCAAGCTGAATTCATTTCATAAACTTGGGTAAAAGGAAAAGTAATATCTATCAATAAAAGCACCTTGGAAATATATTCAGCTTAAGCAAACCTGTTTCATCCATCATCACTGAATCAGACCTTGCTTTTAAGGCCGTATGGCCGAGTGCTTGCACACATCAAACATCCATAATCCTCGCACATACACTTCTAACAAAATTCTGCTCCATTACGCTGAATGTATGCAGCTTTAAACAACAGGGATTCCTGTCCAAAATCAGGTGTTTAGCTTTTGAGAAAGCAAATGCTGTCTTTGCGTTAATTCTGAATTATTATAGAACTTAATTAAATTAGTTTTATAGTTAAAGTTTAGTTAAAACAGTAAGTTAATAATTTTTTATGAATTCATTTTTTAGGTTAATGAAATGCTGCGTCAAGTAAATTAAATTATACAAGCCTTTTTTCTGTTGTCTGTGAGCAACAACACAACTTAACTCCTTTGGTGACTACGGATGCTTACAAACACAGACGAAGGACAACAATCACAGTATGCACGGTGATGTAAGACAGAAGTCAAATTGCAATGCAGTATGCACATATTACAAAAATGCTATTGTTCGTGCAATTTTGAATGTCACTCTAAAAGATATTTTTTAACCTGTGCACTGTCACCTTCATATATACTCAATTTCACAATTCTCTGAGCTGAAAATGTCATATGATAGATCACTGTATATTCGAACTAGAAAAACTGCCACTGCTAAAAATGTGTGTCCATCGACAGAGAAAGAAGCTTTCCGCTATAGCATCTTCCAACAGGGGTAAAATGCCGCAGCTAACAAACCACACCTTGACCCCCTGATGCCACCCTGCATCAATGTAAAATCACGCACAGCAAACAAACACTTAGATCTAAAGTGTTTTTTTCTGCCTTTTATTTGCAACACAGGCATGGAATTCAGTTCAAAGGTGGAGTAAAGGGTCTGTGCCCGGTTGCATAAAGAACCTTAAGTTTTTCCCTTAAGTATGAAACTTAAGGCATGATTTCCCCTTACCTAAGGGGATGATTTAAGGGTGTTGCATATAATCCTTTAAACACTTCCCTTACTAAAGGGAAACCGTTAAGTGTTTTACGACAGCGATTCAAGGTTTGCCGTTAAAAAAATCTACTGTTGCTATGGACACGTTATTTCGTAATGCAGATAGTGGTGTAAGTTTTCACAGAAAACAATATAACACGGATAAGGAGAACAAAATATAAACCAAATATAAACGAGAAGTAAACTGATAATTCACTCAAAACGAAACATTCTGAAAAATCATTTTATTGAATTTCCGAGGCGATGTGAACATTATGAAGCGCTGAACACTCTCATGTTGTGTATGTTTCATTCATACTCAAAGCCGGAGGGCGCTCTTGCGCTGAAAGTCCAATCCGGACTCATAAAAGTGTTATGATGGAATACAGCAGGAATCGCTGCAGCTAAACTGAAACGTAAACACAATAAACACACGATTGCGACAATATACGGTTTATGTGTGTTTTTTAAGTCATCTCCAGGTAATACGTAGGAAAATACAGGAATAAAATATACAATATAAATTTGTTCTCCTGTGTGTGACGGACTCATGTTTGAGGTATTATGTGTGAATGTAATTTAATCACTGGTTATATGTGAATAAATGCCTAAACTAAAATCTGTTTAACATATAAAGAGGACGATCGTGGATTGAATCAGCGCGCTGTTTAACACTTAAGGTGACATTTTCCATACCTTATGTTATACTTAGGGAAATGACAGCTAAGGGGCTTTATGCAACACTTAAAGGGTTTTAGGGATACTTAATAGAAATTCTAAGGGTCTATGACGTTTCAACTAAAGAAACCCTTAAGTAGCATTTAAGGGATATTTTATGCAACGCCCTTAAGTGTAAGGGAAACATAAGGGTGATCTTAAGGGAAAATTACACTTAAGGTGCTTTATGCAACCGGGCACTGATCTCTGATTGGTCAGTCAGACTGTGGATATTGCTCAGTATACATTGAGAACACACGGCAAATAACACGGCGTACTAAAAACAGGCTACACGGACGAAATAGAGACAGGGTGACTTCCTTATTTTTGTAAACAGAGTGAAGTTACACATTCTCACTGCAAAGAGGAGGGGCTCGCTCCAGCTCCACCCTTTAAAGGGAAAGCAATTATGTACCCGCATTAGTGCATGCAAAAACACCGATCACCTTAGTTAATGAAGCCAGGAGGGCACTGCGTCCTCATCGTCAATGCTTCTGTTTCACTGAGATGGAAGAAAGGTGAAATACAAGAAGAACAGATACTCAGGGAAACCATAAACGAAAGATTTACAGACCTTAACCATATAAATGAACTCTAATGGACCATTCAATAGTAGACAGGCTGTTTGGACGAATCCGTTTTGTTTTGGTCAAATAACCAGCATTCTTCATTTTTTGGCCCTTGTAACTATCAAAACCACAGCCGTGCTTTTGGCTGACCTGAATTCGGAAGTCAGAAATGTGTTTACTTTGAATCTAGTCACTGCCGAGGTCTTCGTTTATTCTACCTCGCTGATTAAGAAATGTTGCTTGCCGTGTCCTAGTAACAAGTAGGGCTTCAGCAACAATAACAAACGGATCCCTCCAACTGGGATCCATCCAATCATCCAGCACATTCCCATGACTGTAAAATACCTCCATCTCTAGCTTCCTTCAAGACGTGTGTTTATATTTCCATACCGTCAAGGGCAGCCGGTGTTACAATTCCACAATCTCCGAACGAGCTAGTTTCCAAAACTAGTCAAGTGAGATAAATGGCTAGGTCTTGGAAATGAGCAAATCAGTTGGCCTCGAGGGATTCCGGAAACTGTGCAAAGAATATCCACTGGAAACCTATTTGTAGGTTGGGTTATTCCAAGTGCATACCACTCCTTCTTATTACCACGGGATCTGGCAAGCCATTAACCTTGATGTAATGATTAAACCATGGCTCACTGGAAGGGACCTGAGCCATAGCTTTTGTTCAACTGCAAGCATTGCTGCTCAAGCTGGTCCAGTAACTTGTCAACAGAGTCCTCTTTGTTCTCCAGCTTGAGATACTTCCTGGCGCTTCCGAGGTCTAGCCGAGGCCAGCTGCGGTGCCTCTGCTCTTCCACAGGTATAAGGTCCAGGCTTGCAACCCCAACTCCAACCATGTTCACGCACACCTCTGAGCTGGACTGTCTTGGAAGCAGTCTATGGTGACCCGTCAAAGACACGGACTTGTCCTCTGGATGCACCAGATCCCTGGGCAGTAAATGAGGTTTAGTCCTGTGGCTCATGCTGTAGGAGCGTCTGGGCGGGATGGAGAAGATCTCCAAGTCCTCGCCACCCAGTGTGGACATAGAGGATGCGGTCATACAGTTGCTCAGTCCAAAGTGGCTTTCTTGCCGCAGATCCAGTGCAGAGTTGGTCCCCCGTTCCTCGGTGCAAAAAACTCTCTCTTTGCTGTTGTTGCAAGAGCTGGAGGAGTGAATCGAGGGCGTGGAGGATGAGTCCTGGTGATGAAGAACCTCAGTGTGCACCGTGTCTTGCTGCTGAACACTGTCCTCCTCATCTGTGCTCTTCACTTGGAGAAGAGGCTCCGAACTGGACATTTCCTGCAGGCAGAGGATGTTCAGGTGGGCTGCGGGTAAACTGCTGACCCATTGGTAGTGCCTGGCAAGAGAGTTCACCTGCAAGAGGTCTGCCGAAGGCACGGCTGCAGAAACAGAGCAAATGACGCTCCGCATCTGCGCAAGCAGCATTTGAGTTTCCCTATCCCGATTCTCATAGAGCACCGTATTGGCACAAATAAGTATGAAGAGTCCCACTCCCATGATGACGGGTCCTAGTAGTTTCATCCTTTCGCTATGAACCAGACTCGCTGCGGAAAACAGTCCTTTGGACCCTAATCCCCATCCTGATGCACTTCCAGAGGATCCTTCCTCTGCGGTGTTCACTGATGATCGATGGGCCCTGTACGGCCAGTAGCCTGCCACGGCAAGCGCGGTGCCAACAACAACAACCACCACCCCAAGCACCAGAAAGGCACCCGGCATGGAACGGATACGCAGTTTTCCCTGGATTACACCTTCCTTCTTTCTCCTGGAGTGAAGACTGAAACGTGGCAAGCGTTGGCGGGAAGGTGTGGCTGACGTCCGGCCACGGGACTTCTGAGTCCTCATGGCATAGGCTGGTCTGTAATGGTCCCTAATGGGAGTCTGAAAAGGTGAAGAGGGGAAAAAGTGAGATCAAGGTGGAGTGGTGACATGCATTCAGTAAACTTTTTGATTTTTAATGGTTGCTTCAGACCCTTAAACCAATATGCATTATGTGCTACAACTACTATACTCCTTTGTTTGAACTGAAACATTGACGCTAACGGTCCTGGGGATTTTTTTTACCCCTACTCAGACTTGTTTGTTATAATGCTTTCCATTAATATTTAACCCACAGGGGCTTGTCCTGTTTTTAATAATTTAAGAAAACAAGCACTGTGATTTCTCATTCACAGCCTTCAAAATGCACTTAATACATAGTAATAAATTAAACGAATGTTTCAGGTTAAATACAAGTCAAGCTCTTGACTCAATGTGCTGTGTAAACAAATTAATGAATTGTATGATTAGCCCATGGACTTCGAATGCAACTGCGTAACTGTTTTTACAAACTGTTGGATGAGTCAAAATTGAAATAAAAGAGAAAAGGCTGGCCATGCATGAACCAGTGCATCTTGGATTTTAAAAAGAAAATCAAAGATAAACAGCACAAAGAAAACATGGAAAGGGCCAGTAGATGATCACAGATGTAGTTAACATTTTATAAACTTTCAGAGCTGTGTAACATACAGTAACACCATTCTGATGCCTCTGGACCACAAACAAATCATAAACTGTATTCAATCTGTTTAAATAAATTGTATAGACTCTAAATATAACCATCCTTAGAAGTACAGTGGCTGACACTGTGTTTTATTGCTGTGAGACTATTCCCGGTCCCTCGAACAATTTGTAAACTGTTGCATTAGTTTTAAGGCATGACATATTTCTTCAATACACTGACAGATAAACTGCCCAGCTGGACTCCCAAAGGGAGCTCCAGATTTGCTGATTTTGGGTCATTTCTTGATGTTGTCGCATTTATCTTGAAGAAGAAACAGGTGTCCAAGGGAAACCTTTCACTCACTGCAGTGACCGAGGCAAAAATTAACTAAACCACTAAGAATCTCCAAAGTCCATGCCACTTTTGGCTCAGGAAGAATGTAGGGGGAAAACAACAGAAATTATATGTGGCCAATTCACTCTGAAAAAACAAACGCTCCATTGGCAGGGGTTTCTCAACAACTCTGAAAATGTCATTTACAGTTCTGCCGACTTACTTTGTTTAAACTCATGGGAAATGCTTTGGATGTTCTGCTAGAATACTTAGATCAGACTGAACTTGTAAGCAACATTTCAGTACACATAAATACAAAGTATGTGGCCCAAACTGTCCTTTGAAATCAGTGCTGCAATGACTGAACTTATCGCTTTACAATTATGTTAAACTCCATAAGTAAAATGAGATCCATGCAGAAAAACAATGTATAGTACATGCATCTTGGAGCACATGTTTGGACTGATTCATCAAAAGACTGGACTGATGAATTCCAGACCTCTTTTTTCCATTACCAAGTTCAGCTTTACTTTTAATGGCTGTTCACTCTGGTTTCCAAATGGGTAAAATTAATTATACAAGAGTATAAAATATAAACAGCAGATGTGGATCAATCATACAATCCGAATTGTGTTGAATGTTTCAAATTAATGTTTGGTTATTTGTACAGATTATTATTTAACCACTCAAGTCATCTCTTTGTAGACAGGACCCTAGATGTGGAATTGAATTTGACTCACATACATTCATGTCTGAACACTGAAATATTTCTGCCATCACTGGCATAAATGCATGTACAGTCTAAACTGATTGTGACAGACTGATTTCCATGTTGCATGTAAAATGAAGAGAGAAAATTCTATCATAATCATTTTTGACATGCAGCAAGCATCAGAAAATATTATGTTGTGGCTGTAACATCACAAAAAAAGGCTCAATCTCCAATTCATTTGTGAATCCTGTATGCAATGCACCATGTTCAAAAATGTGATCCATTATTTGATGTAATTCATTATCATTTCAGACACTTGATGACCCTTCTCAAAGATTGACCAGCTTGTGCTAAAATGATCAAAGATATCAAAACATTTCTTTTTTTACCTGCTAATAGTGGGCTCAGTCTCAGATTCATTCATTCTATTAAATCTATGTCCTTCTCTGTATATCAAATGGAATTTAACAGCTCTACATGTTGATGGCACCATTTCTCGATCTGCGTCCAAACTTAAGATTCGACTTCATCAATAACATTACAAATCTATCGACCTCTAATAAGGTCAAGTCAGTTGCTGTATTGATGTTGGCGCTTTGGCGTAACTGGTTACAAATGTATCAAAGGCGCCTCAATAGACAGTGCGTGTACTTGCCTTTGTTACAGTGTATCGCGTCCTGGTTCCATCGTTCTACCGCGCTGGACACGCATGTTCGTGATGTTCTTCACCCGCTGCGAAGTTTCGCGGTTCTCCATCAATCCAGACGCGAGCGAAGTGCCGCGCGTCTCCCATGACAGCTCTTCCTCTCCACAAGAGGACACTGAAGGGTTAAAAGAACTGACTTTCTAAAGGCAGATAAGGTAAATGTCGCTCCATCATCAGTAGTCACAGTCTGTCCGTTCGCCAGTGTCCACATTTCGTGTTCTCCCCTCAGTGAAGTGTTGAGGAGAGCGCCGCCTTCGTCGGGACTCAGTGGAGAGACTAGACTTCAGTTCGCTTTCCATACAGTCAGGCAGCGCAGAGCACATATATTCAACAGGCTATTTTGCTCTCTTTAGTGTTCTCTTTACAGTAAAGTCAGTACATGCTGATGGATATGAATACAAATAGGTTTGTAACGTAATGTTAAAGGAACAGAAGAGGAACAAGATATGGAAAAGCAGCATACAGATGAAGTATTAGCCATACCAGACAGCGGACAGCTTTTTCCCCATGTCTGAATGTTGGCGACATCTTGTGGATTTTTTTTACATAGAGACGCGGGAAAGTAATTGCCCGCAAATGACCTTTATAGACTATTATACGGGCCATTCTACAGTTGGTTCAAAGACAGAGTTGGAAACGTCTTTAATAAAATGCACACATTTCTAGTAATTGTGCAGTTAATTCTCATTTTGTATTTTCGGAAAGGTTTGGAATATTTGGAAAATTTGTCACTACCGAAACCCAGTAATATATACTTTTTTTTTTTTTTTTTTTTAAATGCCTATATTGACCTATTAAGATTTTTCAGAGGTAAATCAGTAACTATTGCAATTTTAAAAATATTTCAAGTGTATTTTATAAGATTTGTTGTATTTTGAATTAAAATTTTCTCTGTACAAGGCAAAAAGTTGTTCATACTGATTTCAAAGTTAGGGATTCATTAGTTTAAATATACAGTGAACCAAACACTATCATAACATATTAGCTGATAATTCAGTATACTTTATTTTTGACAAAACGTCCCATGTTTCGGTAGTGATAGTAATGTTTTGGTAGCGACCACATCACGTTACAGAATTTTAACCTACATACTAAAACACTACCAAAACATAGGCCTACCAAAATAATAATAATAACAAAAAAGTATAACTGTAACGTTACTACAATTTTGTTTACTTACCCAAAAAAACGGATTATGTGTTCCGTTTTGTTCGGTCCTGACTGTTACGGTAGTGACAATTTTTTATAGGATAACACCCAAAAACAAAGATGTCGCTAAGGAACTCCACCAAATGTTTCGGTCATGACTGTTTCGGTAGTAACAATTTTAGATAGTTTTGAATCTACCTCAAAGATGCTAATCAGCGCATGCTAGCACGGTTCTGAGCAGTTGTACACATACTGTGTAAAAAATTAATGATTTGGAAATCTCAAAACGTGTTTAATCATAGTAAATGGTGTTCGCTAGTGACATTCTTTAAAGTTACACATGGATTTTTCATACTTTTGAACACATTTACCTCAAAATGATGGGGCCTATCTACTCACCATGTAGCTATGAGAGAGACTGACACAAATATTTCCTGATCATAAATGTAGGGGTGCAGTTAAAATCAGTCTCAGCCAATGGACAAAAACATACACCGTTTCGGTAGTGACATAAAAGTGCGGGACACATTTTTAATTAATTAATTTTGCTAAATTTATTTAAATATTTTTATAAGTTGAAATTTAGGGGTTAGGGTTCAGGACAGCTACCTCCCAACTGCAAGTACCCACTAAATGATAATTATATGTATACATATATATATATATATATATGCTTACTGATATTTTAAATATTATTGTGGGTTTCAATAGATAGACCTACTAAAAAGATCTCAGTAAACATCAGTGATTTTAATACTTAAATGCTTTTTATTTTATTTTTTTTATTTTTTTTATTATCGCCCATATATGCAATACAGTAGTCAACATTTGAAGTGGATCAAAAAAGTTCATCAAAGTTGTCCTAAGACAAGAAACAGGTATCGTTTTGGTTTTAGGACAACTTTGATGAAAGGTTTTGATCCACTTCAAATGTTGACTACTGTATACATATAACTACTTGAATTCTGGTGCAGTTAATAGTACCTTTAGTTCATTAAACAATGAATATTGTCATTTACTCACCCTGCTGTCATTTCAAACCGGTAAGGCCCAAGTTTCCTAGCACTTGATAAATTTAGCAATATAATGTGATGATTGCTTTTAATTCTCAAGTAAGAATGAGATTAGGGAAATGACAGAGAGAGAAAATTCAACACACTTTTCCTTTTCAGTGCTTGAACTCCCGTTTTCATTGATTGAGAAGTGCAGTGTATACTTTATGAAAAACATCTCCCTTTGTATTCTACAAAGTGAAATGTGAGACTCAACTTTAAACAGTTTTTATACTTTTGACTCTGCAATACTGCAAACCCACCACAAAACAGCTATATAAATGAACCGAACGGACAAAGTATTGTGAGGCAGTTTCTTTTTATTATTTTTTTATGGAGAACTTGGTTGTAAAAAGACCATAAACTCTGCCCCAGCTTAACAACAACTATGGTACAGCTCTAAATATACAATGCAAAGGCAAGAACATCTACTGCGAGTTTAATTTTACTCACTCTTCAGGAATAAAATATATTGCAAGCAATTTTAAAATAAAAACACTACTAAAATGATGCATAAGGTTAACAATACAAGATAATACTGAACTGTGAATAAGCAAGCAGTTTTCCTAATTCCTTAAACCATCAGACAAAAAAAAAAAAAAAGGATTAAAAAACTAAACAAATGTAGTTTGCTGCAAAGGGAAATGAAGGGCAGAACAACATTTAGACACTGACTGCAAAACCATTTTCAGTCTATTTCCATCTCATTTTCAAGAAAAATATTTAAAAACAAGACACACCATTTTGCTTTTCTTGTTTTTAGACAATATATCTTGAATTTGGTTTATTTTTTTTTACTCCACCTCCACAAAGTGTCTCCTGTTTATAGAAAAAAAAAAGTAACTATTTAGTGACAAAAATTGACAGTAGGGTAAAAACAAACAAACATTAAATTCAAGATATATTCTTGTTTAACGATGTTCAGTTAGACTGAAAAAGAAAGGGGAAAAAAAAAAAAAACATTGATTTTTTTTTTTTTTTTTAACTTAGGACCGGGACCTTGAGCGGGATCGAGATCGGGAATAAGATCTCGAGCGTGAACGTGAGCGAGATTTGGATCTGGATCTGGATCTAGATCTAGATTCCCTTCGCAGATCAGCATCTGGTGGCGTTTGTGACCTGGATCGAGAATGAGCTCTGGAGCGGTGCGCCCGTTCAGTCGCCCGGCCTTCATCGCTGCTCTTGTTTGCCTCCTGAGATTTGGACCCAGACTCTCTGGAGAGATCCCTGTCGTTTCCCGATTTGGATCGAGATCTGGATCTGGATCGGGATCTGGATCGAGAATAGGAGCGAGCCCTCTTGTTCTCCCGTTTACTCTTTTTGCTGGGGGGGCTGCAGCTCGTGCTATTATCCCTGGCGCTTTCACCTCCCCTGCGAGCTCCATTACTGCTCTCCTCCATCCTACTGCTCCTGCCCTTCGCCTTCTTGCTGGTTGACCTGCTGCGTGATCGCGAGCCTGAGGCTCTGGAAAAGAGAAGAACAGTTTAAGAGATATACACCAAATCAATATTAGTGCCTTTGATGCCAAACAGAACTTTATTATTATATCAATTACTGCCCTCTAGTGGATTTATACATCAAAACTGTGCTTATACAACTTCCAAAAGAGAAAACAAAAACATGAATGTGAGAATTTGCAATGCACAGCATAACAAATTTAAAGCCATTTAACTTTTTTCATTAAACGTGCAATGTAGAAGTAGGTCTATCACACATACGTGACCACGGACCACAAAACCATAAGTCACATGGGTATATTTGTAGCAATAGGCAACAATATAGATTTTATTATAAATTTTTCTTTTATGCCAAAAATCATTAGGCTATTAAGTAAAGATCATGTTCCATGAAGATATTTTCTAAATTTCCTACTGTAAATATATCAAAACTTAATTTTTGATTAGTAATATGCAACCATTTTAACAGTGATACAAATGCCAATAAAACAAGACTGAAACACTATTTTAGAAAATGTAAACATTAATTCAACACAAAACAGTGATTAATGTTGATCAATGTATGTGTGTGTATGTATATAAAATATATATATATATATATATATATATATATATATATATATAAAAATAAAAAAAAAAAAAAAAACCTCCACTAGCAACAGTAACAAGATATTTACCATGAATTTTAAGTGTATTGGAACAGTCATTTATGCTTTTGGCACAACTATAATACTAAAATGTAGCATTTTATTATTTCACCAGGTATAAATCTCACCGCTATGATGTCCCAGTTCAAGTATATAAGAGCTGTGCTTGCATGGTCACAAAATAAATCACAAAGGCCCTTACCTAGATGACCACTGAATACATTAACTTGATTAAAAAGGACTTCGGTATAATATCCTATGAATGGCATCTAGTTGCACACAACCAACTACAGCTTTTTAAGGAGAAGTCCACTTCCAGAACAACAATTTACAGATAATGTACTCACCCCCTTGTCATCCAAGATGTTCATGTCTTTCTTTGTTCAGTTGTAAAGAAATTGTTTTTTGAGGAAAACATTTCAGGATTTTTCAATGGATTGATATGGTGCCCCGATTTTGAACTTCCAAAATGCAGTTTAAATGCTCGCAGTTTAAAATCGTAACTTCAAAATCGTCCTATATCGCTGTTTTACCTTATTTGTTAAGGGTGTTTGATCTTCTTTGCATGTTCACATTGCAAAGACTGTGTTGGTACTTCTGCAGCGATGTAGGATGATTTTAAAATGATTTTTGAAGTTGAGGGAGAAAATACGATAATTTTTCGACATACCCTAACTGTCCTGAGTCTGAATACACGGAGTTCAGGAAGAGCAAGACAAGATGAGCGTTTGAGATTGAAAAGTATTTAAATTGTTTTTTTTTTAATGAATATAACTGATCGATTTTACTAGATAAGACCCTTCTTCCTCGGCTGGGATCGTTTACAACCACATTTGGGAATCCTGAAATGTTTTCCTCAAAAAACAATTTCTTTACGACTGAGGAAAGACAGATATGAACATCTTGGATGACAAGGGGGCGAGAACATTATCTGTAAAATTAAGTGGACTTCTCCTTTAATGTTTGCTACAACAAAGTCATGTAATTTCCCTTCAAATTTACATAGTAAACATAGTAAATCACTTGAGTTTGCCCACCTTGAACGGCTACTGGTTCGGCTGTGGCTTCGGCTCCTGCGAGACCTCCTGCTCCTGGAGCGAGACCTGAGGGATGTGCACAAGCAAAAAAACTTTAAACACGTTCTCTGTGAAACTCTTAAGTAGCTTTTACTTCAAGCAAAGTTCTTGTAGCCAATCACTAGCTTCAGACACCAAGTTACATGCAGTCTCCCTTAATTATCAGTTAAATGTCTCTCACATCCAGTTTTGGGCAATAACTAGTTACTAGTAATGCATTACACTAATATTACTTTGTCAGGTAACTAGTACATTTTATAACTATATTATTACAGTTGTCATCCAAAAAAAAAAAAAAAAAAAAATGGCTAGTTACTAGCTATTTTTTTGTCACAATCACTAATCATTTGAAATTCAAAAATTCAATCACCTATCAATTTTCATAATCATTGTTGCGATCGTTGCAATAATATTACCTTTGAAAAAAGTAACTAGTAACGAGTAATATAATACATTTTTGGGGTAACTAGCCCAACACTGCTCACATCTGCAATGCAATTTGATTATAAAATTGATTTGTTTGCACCTGGAGGGGCTGCGCGAGTAGGAGCGGCGGCGTCTGGCACCAGGCCGGTCCTCAATGAGCCGAATCTTCCTTCCGTTGACCTCAGTACCGTCCAGTTTCTCCAGGGCTCTTTTCATGTCTGAATATTGCCTGAACTCAATGACTCCCTCATTCTTGCGGCCCTTGTTAGTGTCGGCATAGGTCACCTCACCAGCCTGACGCATGTAGTCCTGTCAACCCATGACACATTAGAGACTCGAGGACAAATCGTTAATAATGTTTACAGGACTGACTTCTCAAAAGCTTAAAATAAAAACTTAAAATGCATTAATAGTTTAACCTCGGTGCATCGTTAGGGTCTTTTTATTGATTTATAAGTCATAAGTAGCACAGGTATATTTGTAGCAATAGCCAACAATACATTATATGTATATATCAAAACTTAATATTTGATTAGTAATATGCATTGCTAAGAACTCCATTTGGTCAACTTTAAAGACAATTTTCTCAATATTCTGATTTTTTTGCACCATCAGATTCCAGATTTTCAAATAGTTGTACAAAGCATACACCAATGGAAAGCTTATTTTAAGATGATGTATAAAAAAAAAAAAAAAGTACCCCTATGACAGGTCACATTTATTTTATAATTTGACTGTGCTAATGGAAGCAGCATGCATTTCATGCAGATATTTTTAGGCAACATCTTCACAGGTTTGACCTTTGTAGCAAGTTTTTCCAGTTTAAAATTTTACATTTAAAAGTATGTAATTAAAGTAATTTTGTGGGTGTTTTGGCATGGACACAATATGGAGTATAGTTTGTATGCATCTACTGAGAAATTAAGTGTGAATGGTTGCTTTATTTATTTTTTAATCTGCAAGTGCACATAAAATAATGCATTAAAAACACTGTTTTTAATCAATGACTTATCCAAGGCTGTAATAATCCCCCAAAAAACTCTGAAAAAAAAGTGACTTGACTAGTGGCAGCCAACATATACAATAGTAACAATGATGCTTGCCTCAGTGAACAACACTAACTAAAAACATCAAATTAAAAAGTGGTTGAACGTGTGTTTCTGTACCTTCAGGTCCTGCCAGCTGCAACGACTGGAGAGATTTTCCACAATCAGCCTGTAATCTGTGCGAGTCGGTGGGCCGTACCTGTCCCCTCCTCCACGGCCATATCGACTACCTTCAGAGTGACGAAAATAAGATACATACAGTTCAGTGAAGGTAAAACACAAGAGTCTCCACACTAGCCTTTAAGACTCAGTGGATTTCACACACAGTAACACTTAAAGATTTATACTGAGAGAAAGAAATAATCTACAAAAAGCTACACAATTACAGAAGAAAAAAAAACAGGTTTATAGATGGTTTAATAAACTGAGCTTCTACTAGAGTGTAATAAATTACAAACATTTTGATTTTTAGAATCACACAAGTGTGAATAAAAGATGACAGAATCATGAACTGTCCCTTTAAGGGACTCATTTTTCAAGAACTGAAAATATTCCAGCAAATAACATACTTACGCTGCACTTAAGAGATTAATTAATTGGGGAATGGGAAAATGTCAAAAGAAACAAAACCAAAACACCTAAAAGAGCTCAAACCACAACTCCTAAACCCCTTGAGATCCTCACCACCTGGCTTAATGGGAAAAGCGGTCCTCTTTCACATTGGCTCGCTTTAATGGTCTGCCCAGGGGCCCAGTTTGGTCAAAGAGCCACACTCATGGGAAGGGGGACACCATGGCCAGCAAAAGGGGCAGGCGGTCAGACTCTTTTAATAAAACATTGAGGGTTAAATTTCTAGCTTTGACATTATAAGTTATTCCATTTTTAAAAAATTACTTAATCAATCATTGTATTGCAACAGTTATAATCTGCATACAGTGAAGCAGAAATGATAAAACTTACAGTTACTAATGAAGCTTTTCAAGGTGATTCTTCATTTAGGGACACTTGAGAAAGCTTACCTGAGATTGATCCCTTTTTTACTGTTTTACATTGTTATATGGACAAAAAGACTCTCCCAACTGAAGAATCACCCATCAGTAATATTCTAAAGATTACCACTCTTACAATTTCACTCCCTAACAAAGTGAAAGAGCAGTGTAGTAAGGTTTGGAATTGAACATACAATTTTCAGGCTTCTCATACAGAGGCTGGACACTCTTGAAGGGATAGTTCATCCAGTATTGAAAACTTGCTGTTAACTTGATGTCCAGCTCACAAACGATTCATGCTGTTCTAGGGGTACATGATAAATCGCACGCGACTGTCATGCGCATCTAGTCAGTAAAGCCGGTTCTGTGATAGTAGTAAATCTCCATCACGTACATTCAGCTGGAGCGGCGATCAATACACAGAGGCGTAAATCACTGACAAGCTGCGCAAAATCGCGTTCATAATCAAGTGCAATTCATCTGTGCTTATGAACGCTATATTGCATAGCTTGTCAGTGATCTACAGCTCTGTGTATTGATTGCCGCTCCAGCTGAATGCACGTGAACCCCTACTCTGTTTAACCGGTTCTTTTTGGTGAACTACTTGAATCAGTTCACCAAATTGGACTGATCTTCGAATTACTCAATTGAAAATCACTTTCTCATTGTTTATGCAAAAAGACGAGCTATAGAAGATTAGTTTACTCACTTTATATGCTTTAGATATGTAAAACACCCACATTTCATAACATTATTGGTATATACATTGGGTATACATTTGTTTACAGTATTTTATGTAAACAAACTAATGAATTGAACCAGTTCATTGAATCAAATGGTCCAAAATGACTAGTTCACAGAAAAGAATCAGATTTCCCTGTTGCTATGGACAATACAGTTAATAATGTTGTAAATGTTGTTGGTGCTTTCTAAAACCTCAATACATCATCAGGAAGTATTCATTTTGCGTTCCTTGATATGACTTTATTCTCAAATACCAGCCACTGACTTTCATTTCATGAATCACCAAGGACCATGATTTCAACTAAAAAAAAAAAGTCACTTACATCTCAGATGGACTGAAGGTGAGTAAAGTAACAGCAAATTTCATTGCTGCGTGAATCATTCCTTTAAACATGTTGTTCTGTTCTATTTTTAGATCGAGTCAATGTGAAAATGATACCAAAAAAACCCAAATCGGTGATGACATTATCCTGCCTAAGGACAAGTGATTCACTGTTTTTTAAACCACCAGTGTCTAACACAACAGATTTATGGATGGAACTGTGGAAATCATGTCAGAGTTGATCTCCTTCACCTAAAGACCAGCGGTGACATCAGTGGAAACATAATTCTGGTAACATCTATTTCTGGTATAAGGAGTTTAAAAAAAATTATAATAATAATCAAAATGGGCATGTTGAGCACCAAACTCTCCATATGAGAAGCCTGAAAAAATACAGTGTTTGTACAATCTAACATCAGCCAAAGAAAAAGATGTTCCTATGAAACAGAAATAGTATTTGGTATATAGTAGTGTGGAAGAGAAAGTAAATGAATAACTTACTTCTTCCAGATCTGCTGCCACCATCACGCCGCTGTCCTATGGTGTGCTCCACGATCACTCTCTTTCCACAAAGGTCTTTGCCGTTCAGATCGCACACAGCATCATCTGCATCACGAGGGTCATCAAACTCCACAAACCCATATCTAAAAACATAGAGAGATTGGATTTAAGATATTACAAACCTAAAATCCAGTTGTCTAATCATCAAATCTGTTTCAGATATTGCTTTGGTTACAGTTGTGAACCTCTATAAGGCCTAATTTAATTTTTAAAGACCCCATTAAAATGGATTGATAAGCACATTTTTCTGTTGTATTGACATATTTCCTACTGAAAGGTTTGTACCCATCTTTTTTTCATTACCACAGGCATTATTTAAAAACCGTGACGTGTGATTTCCTTACTTTTTCGTATTTTTTTTGACCAATACAGTTAAATAAAACGCAAAAGCACATAACCCCCAAAGTATTACATATAAGTAAAATGAAATATCACTAAGCTACACAAGTTTTCAAGTTAGACAAAGTAACATTAGATAACTAAACACGTTTTGTGTGAAACCTGACGGCCATGCATATTACCACTCAAATTGTTGATCATATAGTTTGTAAAAAATATGCTTAATATAAGCATTTTCACCAAGGCTTTAGACTTTTGGACTCACTGCATCTATATAATATATTAAACATCAACTAGATTTAATTTTTAGTGATTGGGATTATAAAACGCACAACGAAGCACTCAAACGAGGCCAGCTTGGAAACAATGGAGTTTAGCCTACTATGCTAAAACCGCTAAAATATTGTTTCAAAAAACACTGATTAGAAGCCGATTTAATATTTCCATACACATTTTTTATGCGTAATTCATTATTAAGGTTATTTATTTCATAATAGAGCTCTCTTTTGATTCATGCGAAGCAGAAGAAACAACAGTTTATCCTTCTTAATGACTCAACCGCTGTTTCGGCTACACATTCAGTTTACTCGGATAAAAAGAATATCACGTACCCGTTTTTCAGGTCCACTTCCAGTATCTTCCCATAGCCTTTAAAAAACCTTTCAACATCTTTCTCTCTGGCACGATAGCTCAATTTTCCCACGTAAACTCGAGACATTTTCCCGGTGCAGCAGCTCAGCGTGGAGAATCAGCAACAACATAAGCGAGATTCAAACTAAGAGTCCCGCATTGGTGTTTTCCAAAATAAAAGTCCCAGTGTGATTGTGAAAATACCAAAACAGCTGCGTAGAGGTTGTTTTACTTTTCTCGCTTTTTTAATTACCTTAAATCCGCATTAATCACGAATTGCAGCAGTATATAAAATAACTCACACTAGAGACCAAAATCCAGAAATTCAATTCAAGTGGCGAAGAAGGCATAAATGATTAACAGCCTGCATGGCAACAAATTAATTTAAACAATTGCTCCCTGATTCACTTTTTCGAAAGTCAAAATACTGCACATGGAAGAAAATCTGATGTTTATTTTAAATACGAATACAGTTAGTTTTATTCATACACACAAAAATCTATTTATTTTATATCATGCATCAACGTATGCATGTATCAAAGTAGCAAGTATGTGAGATTTGTGATGCTTTGCTATAGGTAAGCTTAAAAACATTATTATTATTATTATATTAATAATTTGTCTTTTTTCACAAAAAAAAAAAAAAATATTATTATTATTATTACTTGAGACATTTAGGTATACAACGTTTTTTGTTACGTTTCAAAAAAAAAAAACTCTTTAGTACAACTCTTGATGACATCATAATAGAAAGGAATCCCGGGTGTGTCTCTTCCTGCTTCGTGAGGGAAGTCTCACTAGATTCAGGTGATGCGGACATTCACTAAACCACCCACTGATGCTGCTGTGAAAACTTTGCTTACCAGCAGAAACTAAACGGACACGTGTTAAACTCCTCACCGTTTTCGGGAGGAGCTCCGTGTTCCGGGAGCTCCGCCTCCTTGAAATAACCGCTGCTACTGCCTTTGCTTCTCACCAGAGCCCGGAGCAATTGACTCTATGCACGGTCACTTCCGCGTTTGGTCTCAGTCCGCTCAGTTACATCCGGTGCAGCATCGGAAGCCGTTTTCACTATTGGTTATAACTGTGTGAAACTGGAGCAGGAGAGGATGACATACTACACTCGCTGTTTACATGAGCTTCCCTGCATAACTGTAAATGACGTTAATCGTATCGTGAGGCAATCAGCTCAACAGTAAGAAAGAGAAGGGCTTAAAATTATATATTTAGAGTTAACGTTACATCGACAATTTTGAGGGTGAGTATTTTCATACTATAATGTTATACGAATATCGATTCTAGCCATCTTCGTTTCTCACAGTTTATGGCTTTGCATGTATGTATGTATGTATGTATGTATTTATTTATTTATTTATCTATGTAGTTACATTTTATGTACATTGTTTGCATCTTATGTGATTTTTTTTTTATTAATATATATTTTATATTTTATTTTTTGTATAAATATATTTACTTGACGAACGTTACTAACTATAAGTAATATCTCAGTTTCTAGTAAGGATCAGGTGACAGGAGAGATCTGCGTGAGGGCGACATGTTTCAGGTCGATGAGGAAGTCAGAGAAGCCGCATAGTTTGAGAGTCCCCCGTTTGTTGCGGTTGCACGCTTAGAGTTTGAGCTCCGTCGAGTTAATTTCTTATTGTCTGTTTTTCAATTCAAAATCAATTTTATACACAATCATTCTTGTTTCTTATAACGTGTGAATATACCCCCTATTGTATTCTACAACTAAAACATCCGGATTGCTTTGTTATCACTAGTTTTGTTTTGATTTCCGGAGTCGCTAGCCTATAGCCCGTTAGCAGCACCAGCGTGGTTGCCGCTAATCCTGCTTGCATTGTTTACACACTGCTTACACACATTTCCATTGTTTACTCACTGTTACTTGCTTTAATGGCGAATTTGTGTCCACCTTTGAGTGCAGGTGAGGACACGTGCGAGCTGCACTCGTTGCAGCTCGAGCTGGAGGCCGTGGAGAAGCAGATCCAGGAGCTGTTGGTGCGGCAGACGGAGCTGAGAGAGCGGAGGGCCGCTCTGGAGTCCTCCCGGGTGAGTATACAGCGTGATACTAACACTCTGACCACCTCTACTCCGTGTGCTTCTCTGCACAGCTCCCGTGCACCCTGGACGCGATCTTCCCAGATGTCCTTCACTCCGGCGCCGGGACACCACGGACCCTGGGTGCAGCAGCAGCGGAAGACGCGAGCCAGGCCCCGGCCGAGGACCTCGCCCCCTCCGCCGCCTCCGGTCTTCGAGATCTCCACCCGGAACCGCTTCGCTCCCCTCCGCGAGACGGAACGCGACGCTGTGATCGTCGGAGACTCCATTGTCCGGTACGTACGTGCTACTTTAGCTAAAGGTAAAGTCCACACCCACTGTTTTCCTGGTGCTCGCGTTCTCGATGTTTCTGCGCAGATACCCGCGATCCTGAAGGACGGCGAGAGCGTCGGCGCGATCGTCCTGCACGCGGGGGTGAACGACACCAGGCTGCGGCAGACGGAGGTTCTGAAGAGGGACTTCAGCAGCCTGATCGAGACGGTTCGCAGCACGTCGCCCGCGACGAGGATCATCGTGTCAGGACCGCTTCCCACGTATCGACGTGGGCACGAAAGGTTCAGTAGACTTCTTGCTCTAAATGAATGGTTATTGACATGGTGTAAAGAACAGAAACTGCTCTTTGTTAATAATTGGAATCTTTTCTGGGAGCGTCCTAGGCTTTTCCGTGCTGATGGCCTGCACCCCAGCAGAGTCGGAGCGGAGCTGCTGTCGGACAACATCTCCAGGACGCTACGCTCCATTTGACTAGTAAGTACATTCTCAAATGATTGCTACGATGGCTTTTGTTCTGAACGCTTAAATGATAGTAGTTGCACTGTCCAATCTATAAAGACTGTGTCTGTTCCTCGAATAGTGAGGTCAAAACGTAAATTTAATGCAGGATCTAGAAAAAATCTGATCGTAATTAAACCAGAAAAAAGCAAAATACACGAACAGAAACCATTTTTAAAGCTTGGGCTCCTAAACATTAGATCACTTGCACCCAAAGCAGTTATTGTGAATGAAATGATCACAGATAATAGTTTTGATGTACTCTGCTTAACTGAAACCTGGTTAAAACATAATGATTATATTAGTCTAAATGAGTCTACTCCACTAAACTACTACTATAAGCATGAGCCCCGTCAGAGTGGTCGTGGTGGTGGTGTTGCAACAATATATAGTGATATTTTCAATGTTACTCAGAAAACAGGATACAGGTTTAATTCATTTGAAATACTTTTGCTTAATGTTACTCTGCCAGATATGCAAAAGAAATCTCTCCTATCTCTTGTTTTAGCTACTGTGTATAGACCGCCAGGGCCATATACAGATTTCCTAAAAGAATTTGCAGAATTCCTTTCGGAACTATTGGTTAATTTTGATAAAGTGCTAATTGTCGGAGATTTTAACATTCACGTTGATAATACAAATGATGCGTTAGGACTTGCGTTTACTGACCTAATAAACTCTTTTGGAGTTAAGCAAAATGTCACTGGGCCCACTCATCGTTTTAATCATACGCTAGATTTAATTATATCGCATGGAATTGATCTTACTGATATAGATATCGTACCTCAAAGTGATGATGTTTCTGACCATTTCCTTGTATCGTGCATGCTGCATATCACTGATATTAACTGTAGGGCTCCGCGTTATCGTCTTGGCAGAACTATTGTTCCAGCCACCAAAGATAGATTCACAAATAACCTGCCTGATTTATCTCAACTGCTCTGTGTACCCCTTAATACACAGGATCTAGACAAAATGACTAGCAATATGGGCACCATCTTCTCCGATACGTTAGAAGCTGTTGCCCCCATCAAATTGAAAAAAGTTAGAGAAAAACGTATTGCACCATGGTACAATAGTAATACCCAATCCCTCAAAAAAGAAACTCGCAATCTTGAGCGCAAATGGAGAAAAACTAACTTGGAAGTTTTTAGAATTGCATGGAAAAACTGTATGTCCAGATACAGACAGGCTTTAAAAGCTGCTAGGGCTGAGCATTTCCGCGAACTCATAGAAAATAACCAAAACAATCCAAGGTTTTTATTTAGCACAGTGGCTAGATTAACAAATAACCAGACACCACCTGAGCTAAATATTCCTTTACAGTTTAATAGCAATGACTTTATGAATTTCTTCACTGATAAAATAGATAACATCAGAAATACAATAACCAATGTAGATTATACTGCATCTAATATGTCAACTTCTTTCGTCGCACCCAAAGAAAAACTGCAGTACTTTACCGCTATAGGACAGGAAGAGTTAAATAAACTCATCACTGTGTCTAAACCAACAACATGCCTATTAGATCCCGTACCCACAAAATTACTAAAAGAATTGTTACCTGTGGCAGAAGAACCGCTTCTCAATATTATCAACTCATCGTTATCTTTAGGTCACGTCCCTAAACCATTCAAGCTGGCGGTTATTAAGCCTCTTATTAAGAAACCACAGCTAGACCCTAGTGAACTGGCAAATTATAGACCCATTTCTAATCTTCCATTTATGTCTAAAATTTTAGAGAAAGTTATATGTGCTCAACTGTGCTCATTCTTGCAAAAAAATAATATCTATGAAGAATTTCAGTCAGGCTTCAGGCCCCATCACAGCACAGAAACTGCACTTGTTAAAATCACTAATGACTTGCTTCTTGCGTCAGACCAAGGCTGCATCTCACTGCTAGTTTTACTTGATCTTAGTGCTGCGTTTGACACTATAGATCATGACATACTAATAGATCGACTACAAAATTATGCAGGTATCCAAGGGCAGGCTTTAAAATGGTTTAGATCCTACCTGTCTGATCGCTACCACTTTGTTTATTTAAATGGGGAGTCATCTCAGTTATCACCAGTAAAGTATGGAGTGCCACAAGGATCTGTTCTAGGTCCTCTACTATTTTCAATATACATGCTGCCCCTTGGTAATATTATTAGAAAACACGGGATTAGTTTCCATTGTTATGCTGATGATACTCAACTATATATCTCAACAAGACCAGATGAAACTTCTGAATTATCAAAGTTAACAGAGTGCGTTAAAAATGTAAAAGATTGGATGACCAACAATTTTCTGCTATTAAATTCAGATAAGACAGAGATATTACTTATTGGACCTAAAAACAATACACAGAATCTTTTGACTTACAATTTACAACTAGACGGATGTACTGTTACTTCCACTACAGTCAAAAGCCTGGGTGTTATATTAGACAGCAACTTGTCTTTTGAAAATCATATTTCTCATGTTACAAAACAGCATTCTTCCATCTTAGAAACATTGCCAAGCTGCGAAACATGTTACCTGTTTCTGATGCAGAAAAGCTAGTTCACGCATTCATGACCTCTAGACTGGACTATTGTAATGCACTATTAGGTGGTTGTCCTGCATCTTCAATAAACAAGCTACAGATAGTCCAAAATGCAGCTGCTAGAGTCCTTACCAGGTCAAGAAAATATGATCATATTACCCCAATTTTAAAGTCTCTGCACTGGCTGCCTATTAGGTTCCGCATCAGCTACAAAATAGCACTTCTTACCTATAAGGCACTTAACGGTTTAGCTCCTGCGTACCTAACTAGTCTTCTACCACGCTACAATCCATCACGCTCCCTAAGGTCACAAAACTCTGGACTGTTGGTAGTACCTAGGATAGCAAAGTCCACTAAAGGAGGTAGAGCTTTTTCACATTTGGCACCCAAACTCTGGAACAGCCTTCCTGATAACGTTCGGGGTTCAGACACACTCTCTCTATTTAAATCTAGATTAAAGACACATCTTTTTAGCCAAGCATTCAAATAATGCATCTCATAAACTTTTTCTGCAGCTATATCTGATCAAATGTTCATTTTAATCTTTTAGCTCTGGTTTAACAAACCTTCCTTTTCTTAGTTTGAACAGCAGCTACGCTAATTATGTTCCTATTTGTTCTCTGTTTTTGCCATGGGATTGACATCCCATGGTAACTAGGAATTCACAAGCTCCAGTGTGGATCCAGAACACTTAAGAAGAGATGATGCCAACCCTTCAGAGGACTTCAGATGATGCCAACCCTGAAAACATACAGCACTACCAAATTCTGCTACAAATTTATAGTGTTCTTTGTCTGTTTGATTACGTCATTAATTGATCTTTACCAGACATCTCTACCATATGTACATCAAGCTACTACTACATATATAGTAAAAATGTCAATTTGGTGTAAAGCTGCTTTGCAACGATATGTATCGTGAAAAGCGCTATACAAATAAATTTGAATTGAATTTGAGAGTAGGAGGACACAATCAAGACTTTAGCTAAGCAAAGTTAACGTTTTAAATAGAGATGCACCGATCGACCTGTGTTGTGCCAGATGTTGCTTGTGCAGCCTGCGCTGCCACAGCAGAACTGTTTTGTGTCTCCGAGCAACACAGCGTTTCGTTACTGAATAAATCCACCTTTTTAACGAATCAAATGAGTCAGTGATTCAGTAATCCATTCATAAAGGCAGTTGCTTGCCTCGTTTCTGAATGAATCAGCTGTTTGAACGAATCTGTTGAACTCACTTATTCAAACAGCCTTTTGCTGCCACCTACTGGTTTGGTTTCACTTTATTTTCATTTCATTGCCTACAGGTGTAGAAAACACACACACCAAAAAAAAAAAAAATAATAATAATAATAATAATAATAATAAAACGAACACAAATAATCATTTAATATTGTATTTACCAGGGCTTAAAAACGAAAAAAAAATCCATTCGGTTCACTCCGAGCAGAATCGATATTATAACGTTTCTGTTCTTGCGTTC
This sequence comes from Labeo catla, assembly GCA_012976165.1. Taxonomy (NCBI): domain Eukaryota; kingdom Metazoa; phylum Chordata; class Actinopteri; order Cypriniformes; family Cyprinidae; genus Labeo; species Labeo catla. Next base: position 1,291,680 of record VONZ01000038.1, read on the forward strand.
CTCATTAAACAATACGTTCCGAAAACGGTTTTGTAGAAAAAATACCGGTTAATAAACGTTATTTTATTACACGGCGCGATAGATAAATAGATAGATAGATAGATAGATAGATAGATAGATAGATAGTGTGTGCCTTTTAATAACATGTTTGGCATTATGTTTACAAATGATTAAACCAAATTCCGTGTTCGTGTCATTTGAACTTCTTGTCTTTAAAACCGAAAGTAAACGAGTTCACCTGGAAACTCGTTACAAATGCGCTAATAATTTTTTAAAAACAATTTTCTTGTTTGATAATACTATAGCGAAATAAGCCCCTTCAAGACCATCCGCTAAACATCCTGACCACACGGCTTAATCTGCGATAAAAACCTGTTGCCTTACCTAATATGCATAATAGCCTATTATAGGCTATTTTCACTCAAACAAAACAGAACTCCAGATAGTTATGATTTTACATTTAATGCATAAAAGTAAAAGAAAACGTAATGCATTGTAACATTATAAAACAACAACAGATTTTTGTAATTTTAACTACAAGTTTTAATTAGGCTACAATAACTTAAACCTAAACATACCTTTGCACATGAAACAGCCAGGTGCTTGGTAACCTTAAGCTTCGCGGGCATTTCACGTTGTATGCGTCACCGTCGCATTTGCGCACACAATTTGAATTCATGTTTTTGGTCTGCCAAATTGATATAATAAAGAGAACGATAAAAATACCGTTATTAACCGGTTAATTTGGAATTTCTGTTTCCGTTTCTGTTCAGAACGATTAAAATTGATTTTGTTTTCGTTTTTGTTTTTGTTCCTGTTCAATGTCATTTGTTTTCGTTTTTCGTTTTCGTTCCTTGAACCGGTTCAGAGCCCTGGTATTTACACAACATCACCGTACATGAAATGTTTAAAACTGTATCAAAGTTATTTATATTTACATTTCTGCATTATAAATGTTCAGTTATATTTATATGTTTACATTACTGCATTGCATCTGTTCAATGTTATATATATTTACATGTTTACAGTATTGTATTGAAACTATTTATTATATTTAAAAGTTTACATTCCTGTAGTGCAGGCAACATTGTATAAAATTTACGTTTATATTATTTATTACGAAAATAAATCTAAAATCATCAATCTTCAACAAATGTTCTCTTGTCTTTAATCCTTTGCCCAAGCTTTCACTAATGGGCTATTCTGGTAATTAATATAATGTATAACTATATAATACTATACTGTAATACTTAAATTATAAATCGCTGTCAGATTAATCTTATGAAAGAGTTTTGCCGCTAGTATACTTCGCTATAGGCTGATTTCACGCGGCCGCCATATTGAATTCGAAAGCGAGGCTCCGGTGGGAAGAAAGCCGGAAGTAGCGCCTTGAATCACCGGAGAGCTGCGAAGGTGATGGCTTATTGTTGTGTACCAGGTTGTACATCTTATCAGCGTAAAGACAGCGATAAAATATGTACATATACATATACATATATATACACACACATATAGATATATATACACATATATACATATACATATATACATTTTTAGCTAATAAAAATACTAGTGTTCTAATAATTTCGGCCACCACTGCATATACACACATGCATGTGTGTGTGTGATATTAATGCAAAAAAATAACGTGCCAGAAACATATTTTCCTTTCAATTGATTTTCCTACAACCAGACTCATTATGAAAAAGGTGATTTATTTAGAAAGACAGAAAGGGGAAAACGAACAGAAACGAACTTTGGCACTTTAACTCTAGCGCCTGAACTCCTGAACTTCAACTCATGTAACAATTACCTGCACCATGTAAGGGTTATCGTTTTTTCGCATTGAGCGAAACGCCCTTGCCCTCACAACACAGCCTGAACCTGACTCACTTTTCCTGACTGCAAACATTGGAAAAAAAAAATTCGAAATACTTGCCAACATAAAATGTCCTTTGAAATTAAAACATGTCTTTCGAATGCTAAGGCTGATGTATCTTGCTAACATGTTTGGCTTCGCGTAAACTAAAGTTTACCTTACCTTCTATATCGTTGATGTAATCCTCTATCCAGTTGCTGTAGCCTTTTAAAAGCACAGCTCGGGGAATTCGACACCCCTCATCGGCCCATTTTTCAACATCTAGAATGGAAAATCGCGGCAACAGCTGGAGGTTTGTAGTCCATGGCATGTTGTTGTAGTTTACTTCCGGCTTTCTTCCCACCGGAGCCTCGCTTTCGAATTCAATATGGCGGGCGCGTGAAATCAGCGTATTGAATGCGCTATGCGTAAGTAAATGGGCTGGCCGAGATTCTACCGGAAATATGTCAGCAGCGTTCGTGCATAGAGTCTATTAGCGTCGTTTAACAGTTTACAGTAGACAAGTCATGGTAACGCGATAAACTCTTTCACCATAGGCGTCTTAAGTTAAAGAGTTTGTTAAATGTTTGTATTTATTTATTAAAAGCCTGAGTAGGAGCTTCCCCAGATGAGTCTTGGTTCCTCCCAAGGTTTCTTCTTCATGTACAGGGAGTTTTTCCTTGCTACTGTTGCCTTTGGCTTGCTCACTAGGGTTTTGTAAAATACTGCTTTTGTTTATTTAGTTCAAGGGCTAACATAATTAAAAATGAACATGTAGCAGTTGGATGTCATAGCTAATTTTTCTATAACAAAGAGTTTGTTGTGTTACTTTCCCTGTTGACTGGCGAACGCATGACGACCTTGCAACTGGGCTTCAATGCAATATCATGGCTTCCACTAAAGTGAACGTGGTTCCATGATAACAGCACCTCTGTGCATCTCCTGCTCAGAAGCTAAACATGCACCTCATCCTGTGTGTTGCAGAGATGAAGTGGTCCTGGGTTTCAGACCCTTCTCTCACACCCAAGCTAAAAAGCTCAAATCTGCTCTATGGGAGTAGATCTGTGCCATATAGAAGCGCAAATGAAGGTCAGGTGGGCTTGCAGAGTCCTGAGTTCCTCACACCAGAGCAGTCAATCACTGAGAGCAGTCCAGATGAAGACTGAGTGATCATTAGCTCCAGTGAAGGAGAGTGGGTGGTTTAGGGTCTGCATCTCATGGTGTTGAGGGCTCAGAGAACAGAACATGTCTGTTCAGTCATCCATAATATGAGCAATCTGCTCCATCACTAATTCATGTGTTAATATGTCTTGATGTGATCATTCATGATTGAAATGATTCTCAATGATGTATCTGTTGTTCAAACCACCAACACCACAGCACTTTTCTGTTTTCCCTGTTGAAAAAACCAGCATATGCTGGTTAGGTATGTTTTGAAGCATGGCTGCTGGTTTAAGCTGGTCCTTAGCTGGTCATGTCTTGGTCCTAAGAAACTAGCTCCTGCTCAGAACCAGATTAGAACCAGCTGCCATGCTTCAAAACATACCTAACCAGCATATGCTGGTTTTTCAACAGGGTTTTCATGTAGCACCAGTTGAAAAAAACAACAACATAAAAAAACAGCAACTTTCTACTGCATAGACAGACAAGTTTTTTTTTTCACCATCACCAGCTGCTGATGTCTTGTCAGAAAGAGAGAGGGCTGACTTGATTGTTAGAGGACCAAGTGGCTTGTGAACTCCAAGAAAAGTGATGCCGGTTTTTGATTGTTTTTAATAAGGGTCTTTAAAGGAGAGCCCCTTGCACCAGAGCAGTCAATCACTGAGACCAGTCCACTTCCAAAACAAAGATTCCAACATGAAGATCATCCAAGATGTTCATGTCTTTATTTCTTCAGTTGTAAGGAAATTATGTTTTTTCAGGGAAACATTTCAGGATTTTTCTCCATATAATGGACTGATATGGTGCCCCGATTTTGAACTTCCAAAATGCAGTTTAAATGCGGCTTCAAATGATCCCAAATGTGGTTGTGAATGATCCCAGCCGAAGAAGGGTCTTATCTAGCAAAACAATCGGTTATTGTCATAAAAAAATAATACAATTTATATACTTTTTAATGTCAAACATTTGTCTTGTCTTACTCTACCTGAACTGTTTTTGTTCTGGTTCATGACAGTTAGTGTATGTTGAAAAACTCCCATCTCATGTTCTCCCTCAACTTCAAAATCATCCTATATCGCTGTTTTACCTTTTTGTTAAGGGTGTTTGATTTTCTTTGCATGTTCACTTTGCAAAGACTGTGTCGGTACTTCTGCAGCGATGTAGGATGATTTTGAAATGATTTTTGAAAATACCAGCCAGAATACACATAGTCCAGGGAGAGCGAGACAAGACAAGTGTTTGAGATTAAAAAGTATTTAAATTGTATTTTTTTAAATGAAAATAACCAATCGTTTCACTAGATAATGCCTTTCTTCCTCGGCTGGACTCATTTACAACCGCATTTGTGATCGTTTGAAGCCGCATTTAAACTGCATTTTGGAAGTTCAGAATCGGGGCACCATACCAGTCCATTATATGGAGAAAAATGCTGAAATGTTTTCCTCAAAAAACACAATTTCGTTATGACTGAAGAAAGAAAGACATGAACATCTTGGATGACAAGGGGGTGAGTACATTATATGTGAATCTTTGTTTTAAAAGTGGACTTCTCCTTTAAAGATAATCACAGAGAGACAACATGAATGGACTGATATTGGTACAATCATGAAACAGCATGAAAACAGCCTGTCATTAGTATGAGATTCTCATGTGACTGATTGCATTTCTTAAGTCTCTTACAGAGTGAAACCTTACTTTCCAAGGCACTGAAGACAAATTAATGGTTCCCAATTATGGAAGTTTCTTCAAAGAGATTAAACTTAAGTTTGACCTTGTGTTAAAAGAGCATGTTGGACTAGTTGAGAATTGAGAAAGCTCAAAACAAATTGATCTCATGTATCAGTGATCAGCTGGTCAAAATGATGGTGGCTGTCATTAAAAATCCAAAGAATTTTATGATTATCTTAGACTGCACACCAGATGTCAGTCACATTGAACAGATGTCTGTGTAGAGTACTTTCTGGAAATGGTGTACATTCCACGAAATGGTGCCTTTTGCCCTCGCACCTGTGCTCACCACCACCCGGTGGCTTTAGGAAAATAGCGAATGGTGAGCAATATGCATTTAAAGTGGTAAAAATAAAGGAACATGTCGAAGTCATTTATATGTGCCAAACTTCCTGATTCCAGGTGGTAGCGCTATGACTATAACTGGATATTGGCATGTAGATGTTTTCAGGCCAGCACTTTTATAAAACATGTGAAGTGTGGTGCAGACGTTGCATGTTTAAATTAGTGTAAAACAAGTCATTTCCTGTTGCCATCAGGTGGTGCTATGATTATAACAGAATATTGTGTGTTTGCAGCGTGTTTCTGTGTTTGGTTGTGTTGTGAGAATCCGCAGTGCGTTTCGGTATTTGTGTTTGCATTGCAAGGATTTGCAGCCCCTGTGTTGTCAAACTGATGAAGATGTTTTCTTAATTTGTTGTCGTTTTTTTCTGTTTGCATGTGTTTTCTTAAGTTGCAGCGTGTTGAGCTCTCTCGGCCACCGTAGAAAAGACTACAATGACTACTGATGATCCAGATGCCTAAAAACAATGCAATTGTCATTGCTTAATGTTATGGTGGATTATGCTGTCCAAACACTGTAGGACGTGTTTCAGCACACTGTGTAAAGTGAAAGACAACTTTAGACTGCTAAATAACTTTCACATTCTTAAAGCTCAGATGATACGGGCAAGCAGCTTGGAAAAACACTGAGCACTGGAAAGGAGTCTAATCTTAATTGGAAAGACCTTGAAATGAGAAAGCATTAGATAGCCTCCCAACTCTCCCTAGAGACAAAATGATAGCCCTGGAGCTACTTGCTTTATAAAGGCATATGTGCGTTGTACGCCAACCTCACATTTCACATACTCTGCCAGTGACAGTGGCATCAAAGCTGTAGCTAATAAAAACTTACCTCAGATCCTCAATGGTACAAGAACATCACAGATCTCTTGCCATAATTAGCATCAGTCATGATGTTGGCAGTCAGCTGTCCCATGATGATATAATACATGACTTTGAAAGCAAAGGGCAAGACAGGCAGGAATTTAGGCCTGGGCAACAATAGGCCTTTCGTTGATGACATAATTTGCTTTACCCAGTAACAATATCTTGTTCATTTGCAGTAAAGTATTTATTAGTTATTTTGTTCATCTATAATTGAAATGTTTGTGTACTTTTTTATTTGCATAGTCTCCATACTTGTCCTAGAATTTTATTTAAAATACTTATTTATTCATTGCACCTATGCACTTTGTGTTTGCCAACTTATGTTTTACCAAGTCATGTATTTTATTTTTTTATTTTATGAATTATGGAATTAGTAAATTGTGTCTTAACACATATTAGTATATGAAAAAAATTTATTTTCACAAATTTTTTTTAGTTTGACATGTTATCCCTATTACAGCAGTCTGACGTAGTCTGTAAGATGAGTATGTTGTGTACGATGGGGATGGGGACCCATTTTGAGATTTGTTTAGGGCCCCCAAAATGCTAGAGCAAGTCCTGCTTTTTTGTCTTTTCCACAGTATGAAAACTGTCAAAAACATTAATAGCATATGTTTCTTTGACTCTCCTAATTAAAACAGTATCTACTGTATGTGTTTCAGATGCTAAACAGTGGCAGCTTTACGAAGAATCTTACAGTTTCAGCACAGATGGCACTGAAGAAATCAAGCAGTCTACATAAATGCCTACATCAGGACAAATTTTACCTGACCAAGATGTTTAAATTGCTGCAACCACCTCTCTTTTATTTTATAACAAACAGGGAATCTATTTCTGTTGTATTTGGTATTTATGTTTCATACAATGTCTGTTGGTATTTGAGAAGTGACTGAGAAGGGTCTGAACCGATGTCCAGAAAAAAAATTGTTTATTAATTTAGCCAGGCTTCCATAGAATAAATAAGCACTTATTCTGTAATCAATTTGCAGTCAAATGAATCAAGAGTTCTGTATTGAAGGAGACTTTTAATTTTTTCTGATTTTATTACTCTCATGATAGCTGTATGACAGTTGTACCTTGAGTTATGAAGTTCAGGGTTTTTTTTACAGCACCATTGATCAATATATGTTAAAATGTGAAAATGAATCATAAGTAGAAATTTACATTAGCTTAGGTTTTCTCAGTGTGAATTTATTATTCTGTTCCAGTGATGTGCTCATCTCAAACAAGCCTAATGTCTCTATTCATTTGAGGTTTTGAAGTCTCTCCTAATGAGCTGAATCAGGTGTGTTTGATTTAAGGAAACATTTAAAATGTGCAGTGTTGAGGCTTCAGGGACAGGGTGGAGAACCACTGGTATAAGCAGTCAGCACAGTGACTGACATGACCAATGAAATATTTAGAAACTTTTCGAATTTTAAAATGCAGCACAAGCTTCAAGGATTCAGTCATTTTCGTGCAGGAGCTGCAATGACTTCATGTCTTGAGTCATGAACTAACACTAGATGGAGCTAGTGCTTGCACATTTGGTCATACACACTCCTGTCCTGAATGATGCAGCTACTGAGTTTTATATTATTTTATATTCATTAGGTCCTGAACTAAATATAGATATTAAAAAATATGATATATAGACAATTCATTAACACTGCTGCAATGAGATGAAATGAAAATCTCTAATTCAGGGGTGGCGAACTCCGGTCCTGGAGAGCCATAGCCCTGCAGAATTCAGCTCCAACCCTAATAAAACTCACCTGCCTATAGCTTCCTAGTAACCCTTCAGACCTTGATTACCTTGTGCATGTGTGTTTGATTAGGGTTGAGGCAAAAGGACTGCAGCTCTCCACGTTCACCACCCCTGCTTTAATCTGTTATACAGCACTTTAGATTTTTACATTCCAGTTGCACAGATGGAAAACGGAACACTGTGTTACGTTTACACTGTAAAAAAAAAAAATAATAAAAAAAAATAAATAAATAAATAAAAAACAACTTAAAAAAAAGTTGTTTCAACTTAAAGTACATGTTTGTGCTGCCTTAAAATTTTAAGTTTGAAAATTTGTTAATGTTAAGTTGTACTACATGAAAATGTGGATATTTGAGTTGAGTAAACTTAAAATTTTAAGGCAGCACAAACGTACTTTAAGTTGAAACAACTTTTTTTTTTTTACAGTGTAGCAACAAGATTTGTTGGAGAAACTAGCCAGGGGTGGTAATGACCAGATAAAATGATTAAAAACAGATTCAGTATTCCTCAAAATGAACAAAAACATTGAAATGTAAATTCAGAGTATGATGCAAACCTGCAATAATAAACAGTTGAAATATCCTCATCCTTATGTATTTAATCCTATTTCATTAACCAGTGTCTTTACTGCTGACCTTCAATTACCCAATTCATTACCCAGCAAAAAAAAAAAAATTATGAAACGTATTAAGTTTGATATTTGTATCTATGCAATCTGTACAATTTTAATCTAATAATTTATTTATGAATTGCTAGCAATTAAGACAAATATAATCCATCTGTCTTTTGAGGAATGTTTATTTGTTTTTCTCTCAATCATTGTATTGCATTGAATTATTATTATTATTCTTTCTTTCTTTTTTATTTTATTTATTTATATATTTATTTATTTATTGCCCCACAATAAAACCAACAGACCTTTGATCAAAACTAAGCATTTAAATATTGTCGTAAAATTGCAAAATGGAGGTGTTTTTTTTTTTTTTTTTTGTGTGAGCTCCATATTCTCCAATATCAGGAGTCTCGTCTGTCCTGGACGGCAGGTGTCCTGCAGAGTTTAGCTCCAACCCCAATTGAACACACCTGAATCAGCTTATCATGACCTTATAGGCATACTAGAAACTTCCAGGCAGGAATTTTTTATTATTCTTATTTAGATCTGTATAAAGGTCCAATAAACTTTAAAATAAATAAATCTTTAAAAAACATTTTGCAAGGCTTACTTTTGTCCAGACAAAGTATGTGACCTAATAGATATTCTTTGCTACAGTAGGCACCATTAATAATCTTAAATACAATAGGGAAAATCTTTTTTTTTTCCCCTCTAATGAATTAGTCAAATTAATTAGACAACATTAGATTTCGTTATGTTTTCTGATGACATCATGGAAAGGAATCCCGCCAAACTATCTCGGACTGATGGTGTTGTGAAAGCTTTGCTAGCCAGCAAAAACTAAACGGACACGTGTTGAGCTCCTCACCGAAGGTCTGAGATATTTTTCATGAACGTGGTTCCATGATAACAGCACCTCTGTGCATCTCCTGCTCAGCAGCTAAACATGCACCTCATCTCGTGTGTTGCAGAGATGAGGTGGTTCTGGGTTTCAGACCTTTCTCTCACACCCAAGCTAAAAAGCTCAAATCCACTCTATGGGAGTAGATCTGTGTGAGATAAGAGCGCAAATGAAGGTCAGGTGGACTTGCAAAACTCTAAGCCCCTCGCACCACAGCAGTCAATCACTGAGACGAGTCCAGATGAAGACTGATCGATCATCAGCTCCAGCAGTGAAGGAGAGTGGGTGGTTTAGGGTCTGTGTCTCATGATGGTGAGGGCTCAGAGAACAGTACATGTCTGTTCAGCCTCCCATAAGATGAGCAATCTGCTCCATCACTCGCCCCTCAGGTGATCTGCTTGTGTGTGGAGGAGGCTCTGACACCCCTGAGAAGCACCGGACTCGGGGATACGATCTACTCCTGGAGCGAGACACAGATGCTGAGGCTTCTGGAGAGCTTGGGTATTGTCTGATGTCCTCAGAAAATAAACTGTCTGGATTCCAGACAAATTCATGTGTTATTTTGTCTTGATTTGATCATGATTAAAAAAAGATGCACTATTGCAAAACACACAAACTATTAATAACTTGATTAGAACTAGTATTACTAGAATCACTACACATGAATAAATCAGGTGTGTATAGTCTTGAATCTGAATGATTCATGCTATTAAGAAGCACAATTTTATAACAGGTCTTTATGTTAAAGCCAGCCTATAGCACCAAAGAGGTTATATATTAGGGCGTTTTTGTTGTTGTTGTTGTTTTGTTTTGTTTTGTTTTGTTTTTTGGAAACACAAATTATGTATAACCATTTGTATTAAAATCACAACTGAAGTAATCAGTTAGTGATTTTCTTTCCTCATCAACATTGTTCCACAGTGGAAAAAGGATGATGCATTCATTTTCTTGTGTTTTTGGAATAAATGAAGTGAATCCATTTTGTATTTATTAGAGCAGTAATAGAGAATGGCATGTCTGCATGCCATTATGTAAATTTTTTATCTTAAAATTTAAAAATGCAGCACATGCTTTAAGGATTCAGACAGATTGAAGTGCATCTGTTTGTCTTACAAGAAATTAATTGCAGTTTGTATGTTGATCACCTATAATAACATTTAAAAAAATATATATATTTGTATTATTTAAACATTTGATTTCTTGTATGTTTGCGGTACCATTCATTTTAAATGTTTTTATACATTTGCATTCACTATTCAATCAATCAAAGACTGTTTACTGCTTATTTTTCTCTTTAAAGAAAAGGTACTGATTTCATGTATTGAATTGTAACTAACACTAGGTGGTGCTAGTGCTTGCACATTTGGCAATACATACTCCTACTGTCCTGAATGATGCAACTGCAGAGTTTTATTAATATTCACTTAGTCCTTAACAAAATATGTGCTTTAGTGATAAAAATATGATGTATTGCAAATTGACTGACACTGTTGTCCTGAGATAAGAATTTTAATTTTTATGTCACATAAAATAACATTTCCCACATTTCTGGAATTTCATTCCATACAGGTACATGCATAGCAACACATTTTTGACAACTTTTTTTTTTCTTTTTCTTTTTTGAGCAGATTATTTTGTTCTTTTTTTCTGTAGGAAAGATTACAACGAGTCATCCATACCAAGTGTAAACCCTTCTCCAGCAAGACTTTAGTAAACACTTCACACAGACGATTTCTGGGGGTCCAAGTAAAAAAAGTTACCCTTTCATAATACTGCTTTAAATAATGTTTCATCTTTTAAAAAGTATTGCATTAGAAGCCAAATATTTAAAAAAGAGATAATGAATCAACAAACACACATACAGGTCACTTTTTTAAGAAGAGTTCTGCATTGACAAGAAAAACATATGGAAGCATAAAGAAACATCAAGGACAAACTAGACTCTACATGTATTGACAATTAATAATTCAGAAAACTTGATTGCCAGTATTTAAGGATATGTTGACACATTAGTCAGCCAGAGGTTACTCCACCATCTGTAGATTTTTCTTTTTAATCAATTTCTACCATTTATGTGGCTTCTTTCTGTAATTCTAAAAGAAGAATTCTTAAAGAGAACTTTCGTAAACCTATATTCCATCTCAGATCTGATTTATTTTAGAGCTGCAACTATTATTAAATAAATAAATACATAAAAAACACAAAAACTATCAACGCACAGTATTCCCAACAAATATTTTAAAAGTTTCTAATAAATGACTGTAGGATAAATCTCCTGATTTGATTGTCCTCCTGCTGCTGAGTACACCAGCATGGAATTGTAAAAATGTCTTATGTTGTTGACCACAAGGGGAGAAACTGGTGCTTGTGAAAAATTGAATATGTCCACTTTAAAGCAGAGGGGGCAAATGGTCATTTTTAGTCATGACAAATGAAAGTGTCCATTGTCCAATTCAAAACAGCAGGGCTGTCATCAAGGGGGACAACTAGTTAAGTTGTCCTGATGTCTTTATATTTATTACATGTGTAGAGGTTGGGGCCCACCTTTATAATGTCCCGGGCCATGTCAATTCAAGAGACGATGCTTGTTAACAGCTCTACCGTTTCTGCTACTGTGGACTGTCCACTATTTCACATGCTCTGCTGTGTGTGACGAGCAGTAAAACTTCTTGTGTGTTATAAAGTTTGAGAGGTTGTTGAACTGGATGTCACATGGACGGCAGTACTTTACATTACTCGTGGTGGCAATGGACCCATTCAGCACTCTCTTGAAGCTTGTTGAGACTTCCTCAGTCTTTAAAGATGGCACCAGCATTGCGCTTTCCTTACAGTTGATGGGACTGTCTGCATGGTTCGGTGTAGGGGAACCGTGTTGTTTATTTCCAGCATCTTCCATCTTGTCCTCAAGTTCAAGACTGTCCTTTAGGGATGAAGACTTGTTCTGGTTATCAGGGTCATCTGTGCTAAGATGGCTACCATCAGGCATCGGCTGGTCTTTCTCCCCCTCACTGCCCTCGTTTGGACTCTGCCTCCGATCGCTTTGTGAGACCAGCATCCCTGTAGCATAATCAGTGGGTTTGATTTCATAGTAAGGCCAAATTTGCTCATCAGGTCTCATTTTCTTAGCAGGACTTGGGTAACTTCCAGAGAGCTGAAATAAGCTCCTCATTTCATCTTTTACTGGGATTAGTTGTTCCTCACTGGAAGCTTGGATGTCAGAAGTTGACACTGCATTGGGATGCTCAGTCTTTCCATGCGGAGCTGGGAGCTCAAAGAGGACATTCTCTAAAAGGTTAGTATTTCTATGACCTTCCTTTTTGATGTTTTTGATCTCAGGGGAAGTGTTTTGCAAAAGACTACCTGGGCAGAAGTTCTGTTTGTGCTTGAGATAGTCCTCGACTTTGTTGAAACTTATCTTGCACACGACACACTCATGATAATCCATAAGTCCTTTCGAAGAAACAGGAGTGTTGCCAAACTGCGGCATGCATTTTTTACTGAGATCTATAGGTGCATCACCTTCTTCCTTAGAGATTGTATTACATTTTGACACAAGAGCTGATTTTGTGACTGTCAGTGAAGCCTCTGGATATTTGGGTAATAACCCCTGGATCATGTTGTATCTCTGATGGTCCCTGAAGCTGTCCAGTGTGTCCTTTGAGATGTATGGACCTCCTATAGTAGGCATACTAAGAAATGATGTCATACCCATAGGTGGAATTTGTTCTTGTTCAGGAGTGACCAGCTCATATGCCTTTCTTCTTTTACGAGGACGCACTGGCTTCTGATTGGCTGCTCCTTTATTGTGTGCACGTTTCACTTGAGGATCATGGCGAGTGGCACAGTAATACTGCTTGTGCACCATGTAGGTCTCATGTCGGCTAAAGGTGATCTTGCAGGCCTCGCATGTTGTGTGGTTGGGGTCAGTTTCAGTGGGTGGCATTTTCTGGCTTTGCAAATCCAGCTGTGTACCATTCGGTCTCTCTTGTGCACCAGATGGAGTTGAAGCTTTTTTAACTTGTACGGACAGTTCATCTGTAACTTTTCCACCTGCGACAGGATTGCAAGTGTTAGGTTCATGCCCTTTCACTTCAGAGGGATGGCCGGCGTTTAGCATAATAGCTAAACTAGCTCCGATTTTAGGGCTTACAGTGCCTGCTGGTTTATCCAGAATTCCAGGGAAGTCATGTGGCTTGTGTGTGTTTTCCCAGCGACTGTTGCAGTAGTGCTTCTTGTGCACCAAATAGTTATCAAGGTTATTGAAGGTGATATTGCATTCAAAGCACGTTGCTCCTTTTGGGACAAGTGTGCTGTACATGACTGGAGGATAAGAGTTTCCCCCATGACGTAGCCTGCGATGGACCAACTCAGACATTTTGGCCAATATCTCAGATGCCTGTGGTCCCACCGTAATATCCTGTGAGAACGGGACATGTGGAATGAAGGGGGGTAAGGGAAAGGCAGGAGGCAGGTGGTGTTGAATAGGTGAGGAGGCTAAACGGGGACTAGAAGGTTCTGACTTTACTCTGGAGTATGAAACACTAGCCTTGTTTCCTGAGTTTCCCTCACCCTTAGTAGATGTCTGGCTACTTTCTGTGCTTTCCAGCTCTGACATTTGACTTATATCACATTGTACTGTGCTTTCCTGAAGGTCTTTGATGTTTGCATTAGCTCTGACTTGTTGAGGACTGCCTGCAATGCTGCTAGGAGAGTTATCAGCTTTGTCTTCCTTGATGAGTTTGCTGACCACACAGCTGTGTCCATGTAGCTCCTGGTGTTTGACCAGTTCTCTGGGGGTTTGGAATGTGAAGTGGCAGTGGCCACATCTCAGGCCGGTTTGGGACAGATGGGAGAGGATGTGGTGCTGGAGTACCATAAGGGTTTCAGCAGTGTAGTCACAAATTGTGCATTTCAAGTTGCTTCCAGTGGATATTTCATCTGACTTGAGACCTTGAAAAACAAAACAGAAATGGTGTTAATGAGCAAACAATACAAAGTTGAGTTTAACCAAGGAAGTTTCTGTACAGACCCCTATACAATGAGATAGACTTTAGTTGGAATCCAGTTTGGAACATTTCCTGATACCCTATACCAGGTGTCCAATCCTGCTCCTGGAGAGCCAATGTCCTGCAAATTTTATTTCCAACCAGCTCCATATCACTTACCTGGACATCAGAAGACCTTGATGAGCTGGTTTAGGTGTGTTTAGTTAAGTTTGGAGCTGAACCCTGCAAGACAGTGGCCCTCTAGGAACAAGTTTGGACACCCCTGCACTATATCCATAATTCCCTGTCCTCTCTCTGCTGAACTACCAAAAACACCTCAAATCACCCTAAGCTGGTTTAGCTGGTCTCCCAGCCTGACCATGTGAGGATCAAACAGACCAAGGGTGTCCAATCCTGCTCCTAGCCAACATCCTGCAGAGTTTAACTCCAAACAGCTCCAATAAACTTGCCTGGAAGTTTTTAGTGGGTCTGAAGACCTTGATTAGCTGATGTGTTTAATTAGTATTGGAGCTAAACTCTGCAGGACAATGGCTCTCCAGGAACATGTTTGGACACTCCTAAAGCCCAGAGTATACTTCAGCTGTCCTCATTCTATGACGTTCCAAACTCTGTCCGGCAATTTTTGTCATTAAAATTGTCAGAGCAAGTTGTGAAATCTGCATTTCAGTATACTTTGAAAGTTGTTTGGATGCAGCTGTGCATGAGACAGAATGGAATGTGCAAAGTGAAGTATACCTGGGAATTAAACTAGACTAGGGGTGTCCAAACTCTGTCCTGGAGGCCTAACGTCCTGCAGAGCTTAGCTCCAAGTTACCTCAACACATCTGCTTGGAAGTTTGAAGTTAAACTCTGCAAGACAGTGGCCCTCCAGGACCGCGTTTGGACACCCCTGAACTAGACCAACCTGACCAGACTAGTTAAGACTTTGGCACTTGAATAAACAAGTGTGTCTTTCTTATTTGTCACTGGTCAGATGGTTATTTGAAAAATAATGTTTTCTTGATCTACTCACTGTTATGTGTGGATAAGTGCATTTCCAAGGCATGCGAGCCTGCAAAGCTCATATTGCATTGGGGGTATGTGCAATTGCGGAGCATTTGATGGCTGATATTGGCGTTTTTCTCTGCCACCATCTCAGGGTCCCTTTGTCGCCCACTGCAGTAATACATAAGGTGGGCCTGGAGGTTTCTTTCACTCCGAAACCAGATGCCACATGCCTTGCAGGGGAAGATGTCTTCTACAAAGACAGAAATGGACACAAGCATATCCATACTGAATTATCTAAAGCTTGTGAAAATTTGCAAATTTAAATACAGTGAGGTCAAAAAATCTGAGACCACTAAAAAACAGCTTCTATTTTATATTTTTGTCATTTTATACAAAATTGATTAGTGACCTTGAAATAGTGCAGAATCTTAAATATTTCTTGTTTGTTTTATAATATGCTTTTCTTTTTGCACAATTTAACTGTAATTTTGATTTTGCAGTAATGGGACGAACATTATAACCCAACCCTATAGACCCCATCAAAGCAAATGCACTGTTGTTTGCATCAAATTCTTGTTAACTGAGATTACAGAATGGAAGAGGGTGAATATCTAATTCCTGCAAAACTGAAGGTCAGCCTCAACCCTTGGTAATTCTCTTATCCATGGCAAACATGCACATCAGAGCTGTGATGACTCTTTGACATGGATTTCCATTTTTAACCAAGCACATTAATCAGTCTATCCACTGTGGCAGAGGCCTGATAATGCAGCACTCACTGTTGATGATAGCGCCGGGCAGTATGGACGCCATGGCTGCTTGCTGAGGAAGGAGTTGGATGCCGTCCAGCTGTCGGGCCGGGTACATCCCTTGACCGTAGGGAGTTTGTGCTGGTGTTTGAAGATGCGAGTGCAAATCCACCACACAGGCAGCAAGTTCATCTCCTTCCATGATGTTTTTAGTTGTGGAACACCACACATGTCCTCCTGTAAGGGAAAAAGAAAAGTTTGTATTTAATTTTATTTTAGTATTAGTATTTTAACCATTCAAAAAGTTATTTATGGGAAATATTTGGCTGAAAGATTTTGACACAAAAGATGTCTTTTGTTTTGTTTTGTCTGGACCCCATTGACTTTCATTGTATGGTAAAAAAATGTTGCAAATATTTTTTTCTGGCAATGTGGTATCAGTGCAGGACCTCACAAACTTGTTTTTCAAAAACTGCAGTAGTAAGCGTCTACTTTTATCTATTTTATACTAAATACATAGAAATCAACATAGTGATGAATAGAAACGTAATACTTTTTGAACCCACATACAGCACGCTGTCCTACACACAAATACATTGCTTTGAAGCCGCAACAAACAAGTGAGGGACAAGTGTATTGCCGAAGACGCTGCCGCTAAGAGAATGGACATCTCGGATAAAAGTACAGCATTATCAAATTGAAGGGCTGCGGATGAAACATTCCACTGGAGTCCGCAGAACAAACTCATTAGCCAGTTAAAAAGGAGAGGAGTGCTTTGTGACGGAGATAACATTTATCTGTCTAAATGACGGACTTTCTGTCTGCGCGTCATCTTCCATTGAGGGGATTAAAGTTTTAAATATGACTATTTACAAAAGTCTGGAACGCAAGATAACAAGAAGCGACATGATATGCCAGCACTAAATGCTAGAATAAGGACGTGGACTAATTGGGGAGTTGAACAATGAGGATGAAGTACACTCAATGCTACCTTTCAAAGATGTGTGAGCGTTCTCTGACAGCATGTCGAGCGAGAAAAAAGTGACCTGTGATGCGCTGTCATGCCTCCCGCGGAGGAATGCTAATTGCATGTGCTTGGACGGGACTTTTGGTATTGTGGGTGTGACATGTAAAACAGATGTTTTAAAGCAATTGTGGTTTTGCTTCAGTATCCAGATTTATTCATAACAATTCATTAATATCTTAACAGCCACTTGAAACAATAGTGCATTTTATACAGCTGAAGACAGAAGTTTACATACACCTTGCAGAATCTGCAAAATGTTAATTATTTTACCAAAATAAGAGGGATCATACAAAATACATGTATTTTTTTTTTAGTACTAACCCGAATAAGATGTTTCACATAAAAGACGTTTGCATATAGTCCACAAGAGAAAATAATAGCTGAGGACAACTGAGGGACAGTTAAACTGCCTGCTGTTCTTCAGAAACTCCAAATTCTTTGTTTTTTTCCGCATTTTTGTGTATTTGAATCCTTTCCAACAATGACTGTATGATTTTGAGATTATTTGAGATTCTAGTACAACTGAGGGACTCGTATGCAATTATTACAGAAGGTTCAAACACTCACTGATGCTCCAGAAGGAAATGCAATGCATTAAGAGCCGGTGGTATAAAGATGTGCATAATTTTCATTTAGTACTGCCCTTCACATGCTACAGAAGATACTTGCATTTTTCCCAGAAGACAAAACAAGTTAAATTTACTCTGATCTTCAAATTCGAAAGGTTAATGCATCATTTTTCTTTCTGGAGCATCAGTGAGTGTTTGAACCTTCTGTAATAGTTGCATATGAGTCCCTCAGTTGTCTTCAGTGTGAAAAGATGGATCTCAAAATCATACAGTCATTGCTGGAAAGGGTTCAAATACAAAAAATGCTGAGAAACCAAAGAAATTTGGTGGGACCTGAAAGATTTCCCTGAACAACAGCAGACAGTTCAACTGTTCAGGACAAACGAGGGACTTGTGAACAACTATCACTAAAAAAACACAGCTGTGAATCATACAGGTTACCACACAGTATTAAGATTATTAAGTATTAATCAAGAATCTATTAATCTATTATTTTCTCTTGTGGACTATATGTAAACATCTTTTATGTGAAATATTTTATTCAGGTCAGTACTAAATAAAAAAAAAAAAAAACATGCATTTTGTATGATCCCACTTATTTTGGTAAAATAATTAACACTTTGCAGATTCTGCAAGGTAAACTACAACTATAGATAGTACAGTTATCATATTTATAGAGAACACATAACATAACTGCAGTGTATAAATAATGTACAATTTCTAGTAGCATTTGCAACAATTCTCAAACAAAGATTAAGCAAAGTAAGTGTTGTTTAGCTTCTGCCCAGACTGCTTGTGTCTTTGCTATTTTAGTTCTGGCAGTGAAACAGAGCAGTCTGTCTGACCAGCGTTTATTTTGGCACGACGCGCTGTAGTGAAGACAATGAGCGGTTTAAATTAAATGCATGTGCGTCTTTCCTCCCTCTCTCTTTTATCCATGTATTCAAGCAAATATTTGGATCTGTCAATGAGATTCTTGCTCATCAAAGCTGGAAAGAATATAAGAACATTTATAGTGTTTGAGCTTCCAACAAGACTAAAAAATAAAAGATACAGGCTAAAGGTAAACTTTATAGTAATAGTATTTTTGGAGAATGGGCTATATGATGCTGTATGGACAGAAGACCGGTCAGGCTTCATTCAAATGGTGCTTTCTGAATCTAACTATCAAGCCTCGCCACAAGGTGGCGATGTCCTCACCTTTGAAAGCAAGGTCTTTCAGGATCATTCATAAAGGTAGTTTGATTGATTCTGTTAAATACTGTAACTATAGTTTTACTTTTATTCGAATATACATATGTGACCATGGATCACAAAACCAGTCATAAGGGTCAATTTGTTGAGAAAATGTAAAAGATTAATCTGAAAGCTGAATAAATAAGCTTTTAATTGATCTATGGTTTGTTCGGATAGGGCAATATTTGGTCAAAATACAACTATTTGAAAATCTGGAATCTGAGGGCGCAGAAAAATCAAAATATTGAGAAAATGGCCTTTAAAGTTGTCCCAATAAAGTTCTTAACAATGTATATTACTAGTCAAAAATTACGTTTTCATATATTTACAGTAGGAATTTTACAAAATATCTTCATGGAACACGATCTTTACTTAATTTCCTAATGATTTTTGCCATAAAATAAAAATCAATAATTTTGACGCATACAATGTATTTTTGGCTATTGCTACAAATATACTTAAGACTTAAGACTGGTTTTGTGGTCCAGGGTCACATATATGCATGATCTCATATATACGTATGTATATATACATACGTATACACAATATGTGTGTGTAAAGGGGGAAATATGCTAACTGTATTTCATCAGGAAGAAATGTCCTGTATAAATACAGAATAATTCAGCATTTGTTTTTATTCAATTATTGGTAATAATATCTATTTTTTATTATTATTTTACATACACACACATACATATATAGTCTGATACTACATTATTATATATATATATATATATATATATAAAGCACAGTACTGTTCAAAAGCGTGGGGTCAATAAGATTTGATTTATTTGTTTGTTTGTTCAGTTATTCATTTTTAAAATAAATAATTTTATTTACTAAAGATGCATTAAACTCACCAAAAGTAAGAGTAAAGGCATGATCATTAAAACAAAAAGAATTTTATTCCAAGTAAATGCTGTTCTTTTGAACTTGCTGTACGTCAAAGAATCCTTAAATACAGTGTCATGATTTCCACAAAAAATATTCAGAAGCAAAGCAGTTTTCAACATTGATAAGAATGTTTCTTGACCACCAACATCAGAAAAAAAAAAAAAAAAACATACTGACCCCAAACCTTTAAATGGTAGTAACAAAGAAAAGAAAAACAGGTTTCTATAGGTGATTTGTAGATCTGCTTCCCTTGATGTTCCACATTAAACAAGAGTATTAAAGTACCTGTTACTGTACAAAGAACCTGAATAATTAATCAGGATTTAAAATTCTGAATTGTTTCACAAGTGTGATTTTAAAATAAAAAGAACAATAAACTACGCCTTCTCCTCTATATTTCAACTGCAATACTGACTCACAGCAGAAAACGACCTACATTACTTGGTTCTTGGGCCACGACTGTCTTTATTCCACCCAGTGACTGTGTTTAATGAGAAAGTCCTAAGAAAACACAGGCAAAAGTGTCCTAAAAAGTCCAGCATAAGAGAGTGAGATCTTGCAAGCACAGCAGCAGTGTGTGTGAGACAGCGGGGAGCTCACTTTCACTGCTCGCTTCCATAAATCACATCTCTGCCTCGCTGCATCCCAGAGTGCATCAGTCATACGGCTCCGTTCCCCCGGGGGCCGCCCTCACCGAGCTTCTGTGTTCCTGGCCAGGCTGAGTTTCAGCGCCCCGGGTATCACCTCTCCACCATCTGCCCTGCACACCTGCACCCTCATTGATCTCCTGGCCCGCGCGCTACATCAAACACACACCAGAGGGGCACTGTGAGGCTTCCTGTGAGGCACGGCCAGTCATCTGGCTGGGGTAGCAGGGTGTGAAGTTATGCCTCTTTTTGTATATTCATGAGGCGGTGCAGTCGGTGTTTATTTTCCCGCACCACACCACACCATACCCCCGGCTTTCAGGTTAAAACTGAGGAGCGGCGGTAGCTTGACAGGTCTGCCAAAAAAATTACCCCGCCGTTTTCCAATTTCTAAATATGAGCTTTGAGAAATGAATCGTCTTCCTGACAGCTAGCCTACTGGTCTGGCTAAAGCGAATGCTGGCAGAAAGTGAGATTTTACTGGCTGGGTGAACTAAGCTCCTTATGAGTGACAGGTCAAGACCTTCATCTGTCTCGCTTTCCTTTTTGCTTTCTTTACGTCAGTCTGATGGATTCAATATGGCATCCTGGAAGAGGTCAAATCTTTGACCTCCACAGTTATTTACTGATAGTGGAAATTAGATGAATGGGATGTCACTACTTATCACACAAGACCCTGGTATACTTACAGTTCTTCCTTTAGGGGTAAAAAGAAGTTGGAAATACCTGAACAATGTTTCACTGTTAGCAAACATCCTGAACCACATTTAGCTGAATATGTGGTTACATATTATTTAGGGACCACTTCTCACTATGAACTCTATTAATCTGATCATGCAAAAGTAGGCATTAATATGTGCTTTATAAGTAGTAATAAACAACCAATATGCTAGGAATATCCATGTTAAAGGGTTAGTTCACCCAAAAATGAAAATTAGCCCATAATTTACTCACCCTCCAGGCATCCTAGGTGTATATGACTTCCTTCTTTCAGACAAATCCAATTTGGAGTTATAATAAAAAATCATACTTGCATTTCCAAAGCCTTATCATTGCATCGGCAAGTGTTTCTCCTCGTCAGTCCAAAACAAGTCCAATAAAGTGCATCCATCCATAATAAAAAGTGCCTCACACGTCCCTGGGGGGTCAATAAAGGCCTCTTGTAGCGAATCGATGCATTTTTGTAAGAAAAACATCCTTATTTAAATGTAAAAATCACTTTAATCTAGCTGGTCGTACCCGGAAGAAGCTCCAGGCGGATGCCGTAATATGACGGTGGTGTGCATGTGCCACGCAGAAGTGAAGAGTGTGAATGCACAGTGGAGAGATCAAAACAAAATTGTCACTGGATTCGTAAAGCAAAATGTTGAAGGATTTCGATATAAACCAAGAGGAGAAACTGGTTTTCCTTTGTTTGCTTCCTTTGCTCCTGTAAACAAACATTGATTTTCACGAGACTCACCAGCGCATGCGCAGTGTCATCCACCCGGAGCTGCTTCTGGGTATGCCAGCGCAAGCTAGATTAAAGTGATTATTACGTTTTAGATATGGATATTTTTCTTACAAAAATGCATCAGTTTGCTACGGGAGGTCTTTATTCACCCCCTGGAGCTGTGTGAGGCACTTTTTATTATGGATGGATGCACTTTATTTGACTTGTTTTGGACTGATGAAAAGAAACACCTCTCTATGCAATGATAAATCTTGGAAATGCCAGGATAATTTTTAAACTCCGATTAGATTCATCTGAAAGAAGAAAGTTGTATACACCTATGATGTCTGGAGGGTAAGTAAATTATGGGCTAATTTTCATTTTTGGGTAAACTAACCCTTTAATAAACAACTAGTTAATAGTGAGAATTGGTCTTTAAAAGTAGTATTACCGAATATATTTTTTTCTGCATGTTTTCCTTTTAATAACAAAATAAACACACAACAAAAATGACAGCGGTAACAAAACAGCAGTTGAGAAAGCATGTGGATGTGTTTGCACCAGCTCTGCATTCAGCACTCCGGTCAAGTCACGTCATGTCACATTTATTTTTACAACACTTTATAGACTGCTTTAAACAGTTGTGAACCTCCAAACTACTTTTTCTGAAATCTCAGCACAGAGGTGTTGGTGTTGAACATCATAGAAGTCAATGTTAACATCCGTTTATTTTAATTGTTGGAGAAAACTGGTTAATTTTGAGCATTTTCATCTTCTGGGGTTAAAATCTACATTGTTTTGACGTCACAGTTTGTGACGTGACAAAGGACTTTCTTCGTACTTCGATGACCCATTGGTGTCTCATAATTATTCATGAGACTGCATGTTCTTATCCTATAAGAGGATGCTTTGCTTAATTATTCACAACAGCATGTGCTGATTTTCATATGACGGGCGCTTCAGACTGAGATTGCATTAAGTGAGAGATGCACGTGCATGGATTGAAGATGAGCATTTGTTTCGGCACAAACGTGATATAAAAAACCCTTATAACTCACTTCTGGTGAAGCTGCATTACGAACGATTTGCGCGAAAATAGGCATAGAAAGTAACGTTAATCCACTGCCTTCAGCGGCTCAGATGTCGGGAGTAAATGAGACTGCTATGTTCATTATTACATCCAACAACAAAACACCTCAATTACTTAGGAGCCATTCTTGTCAGTTCTGGCATTGAAACAATGGCGGTCGGGCTCACTCAGCTCACTCAGGGCAGGTCTAAGGTAAGACGGCCGTGTCAATCAACTATCGTGGGAGCGGCCTTGGTCTGTGTGACGTCACATAGCCAAGAAGCTGAGAATGGCTTGATTTGAAAAAGGGGATGTTAAATATAGGGATTTAAAAAACACCACAGCGTGGTTGTGTACACACACTGCCAACACACATTTATGTTCAAACAACATGTAAAAGTGAATTTAGCATCCGATGACCCCTTTAATAATTCGTAGTAGTACCTTTATACTACTCTGTGGTACTAATATGCAGCTTTTATGGGTAGATAAGATAAAGAGTGGTTCCTGGCCCAGTAATAAGTAGATTTTCACAGTGTGTGATAAAAAAGCCCATAAGAAATAAAGAAAAATTAAATAAATGTATGATCTTGGGGCTGTACGCCAG
Source organism: Labeo catla (assembly GCA_012976165.1). Lineage (NCBI taxonomy): Eukaryota > Metazoa > Chordata > Actinopteri > Cypriniformes > Cyprinidae > Labeo > Labeo catla. Next base: position 1,315,120 of record VONZ01000038.1, read on the forward strand.
TGCATTTTGACTAGCCGAGTCTACTGTATAGTTGGTGTATATCTGTATGTTCTAGTTTATAGATATGGCTCAAATCCAACCATTTGTGGTATTTTGCACCCTTCTTTGTTGTTTACCAGGTGAAAATAATCCCTTTGTTTCACAGACAAGGCTTAAAGGGGTCATCGGATGCCCATTTTTCACAAGTTGATATGATTCTTTAAGGTTTTAATGAAATGTCTATAATATACTCTGGTTAAAAATTCTCAGTGGTTGTGTAAAACACCACCCTTTTTACCTTGTCAAAATCAGCTCTGCAAAAATCATCCCATTCTGGTCGAGGCTGCTTTAAATGCAAATGAGCTCTGCTCGCACCACCCCTCTCTTCTCTCTGTGGAGTGACGAGCCTGTTTACTTTAGCCGCATTTAGCTGCGTTTAGCCACTAAACTTGCTAACTAGCACATTATTAGGAAAGGCGATCGCAAAGATTCATAAAAAAACCCCTTATACTCACTTCTGCTGTAAGCGAAGCTGGATCACGATTGATTTGCGCGAGCATAGACGGATATATGTAGATCTGGAGAAACATTCCATTCACAAACAAACGTAATTCACTGCATCTTCAGCGGTTTAGATGTCGGGAGTAAATGACGACCACTATGTTCATGATTACATCCAGCAACACAACACCTTAACCCCTGCTCCGCATCAAAACATGGAGGTCGGACTGTTACAACTGATCTAAGGTAAGACGCTCATGTCAATCAACTATCGTGGGAGCGGCCTCTGTGGGTGTGATGCCACAACGACAGACATGTGAGAATGGCTTGATTTGAAAAAGGGAATATTATTTTTACAGAATAATTGAAAAAAAAACTGCATGGATTTTTATCGTTATAGGGTAGATTTGTACATACACTGCCAACACACATTAATGTTCAAACAACATGTAAAAGTGAACTTAGCATCCGATGACCCCTTAAAACTAGTCCCACACTAAAATGTACACCTGAGCTGTTTCAAATGAAAGAAACTTGTACTGACTGATCTTAAAATATATAAGTGACTTTGTTTTGTCTCAAGATGCACACCAGTGATTTTTTTTTTCTAAGGCATGTTTATAAAAATTACTTAAATGTCCTAATTGAACTATGGCCTAATCCTGGCTTAGCCTAAATCCTGTCTGCCTATAAGTGGTAGCACACCTCTTCTCAAAAAGCCATGCAAACTTGGGTTTGTTCAAATTCCTAACCGTAAGTACCTAACCGTAAATACAATGTAAAAGATGATTGCTGGAATATGTTTTACAAGAAAATACCAAGTCAGTCTTTTCATTGTGTCGTTTCTTTGTAATTATGTGTGACACAGTGATGCGTTCCACTAATAAATGCAAGAACTTTGTGTCAAACTGAAGATTTTAACTCCAGCTGCACCTCTGAGAAACACACACACACAGATGCACACAAACCAATGTGTCTAAATATGGGACAATTTGTTTGTGGCTGCACCTCCACAGCCCTATGGAAGCCCCCTGAGATTGGCATAATGAAAAGCAATGTCTCCCACTTAACACCGGGATCCAGGCGCTCTCTCTGATAGAGGCCGGGGCTGTTTATTAAATGATGGAATTTGGCTGTTTCTTCCGCAGAATGTTATCAGCCGGAGAACAATCGTGCCCATGGTCGCACCCTCACTGGCTCGCCCGGCTGCTCATTAGCCACAGCATATTTAATCCAGAAGTTTCTTATCAAACGTGACACCTGCATCTCCGAATGGCACTTTCCCTGTTCATTGGCATGTATTTGGGTGAGTAGACTCCAAGGTGCTTTGTGGAGATTAAGAGAGGAAGAGAGAGAGCGAAAGTGAGCGAGAGAGTGAATGAGCGCTTATTTTATCATTTAGCGGGTCTGGACCGTATCCAAGCAGTTTTTGTCTTGTTGTTGTAATTAGAAAGCCTTTTAAGCGATAACAGCTGCTGCTGAATATGAATATGGATAGAACCACATCAATTCTGCCTGAGATAGACCCCCTTCCCATCCTCCCTCCCCCTCGCTTACTGTTTTTCATACTGCGGTGATCTTAATAAAGACGGAGGAAAGTGTAGCTAGCCGTTCCGCTCGCTTATTTTAGCATTTCTGATTGAAGTCTTTCTCGACAGTCTCTCTGTGTTACATGTGAAGCATTCAAATCACACACTCGCTGACAGGCAGCAACTCATTTCCATATCCCAACGTGTAATTAAGCTTTGTGACAGCTCCTTAATAGCTGCGCGCCACGCCGCCAGCGTTATACGTTGCCCGGCGGACGTGTCGTTGAATTGAGACGCTCATACAGCATATACATGCTTGTAAGCATATAGCTTACAAAATAAAAAATAGATGATAACAAACATAAACATGAATGTAAGTGTGAACATAGAGGTAACTTTTATACAAATATGCAAACATAAAAGCATGTAAATAATAAAACGAACATCAACAGCAAAGGTAAACATGAAAGAAAACGCAAAGATGTAAACATTATGTGAAAATAACCATTAACAAAATAAGTCAAAGTAAATTAAAACCACCAAACAGTTACCAAAACAGTTAAATCAAAGGCAAACCTTAATAAAAGCAAATGTAGATATCAGCAAAATAGGTAAACAAATCCATGTAAAGGGGACGTTAACAAAATAATTATGTAAATGTATGCATATGAAAAGATGAACATTAACAAAGTGGTTAAATGAAACCATAAATATAAATATCAATATAAATATAAAGGCAAATATTAAGGTAAACGTTAATAAACAAATGTTAATTATTAATAAAAGTAACGTAAAACTATTAATAAAAGCACACAGAGGCATATGTGTAAAGGAAAACATTAAAATATGTATATTTAAATGTAAATATTAACAAAATAATGATGTAAATATATGCATAAGCAAAGATGAACTTTAACAAAATGGTTAAAGGAAACCATAAATATAAATAAATGTAAATATAAAAATTAAGGTGAACGTTGATAAATGTTTATTATTAATAAAAGTAATATAAAACTATTAATAAAAGCACACAGAGGCTTATGTATAAAGGAAAACATTAAAATATGTATATATAAATGTAAATATTAACCAAACAGGCAAATAAACATTATACAACAAATGCAACATTAACAAAATAAGTAAATGTAAATGTAAACATGAAACAAAATAGGTAAACAAAGGCAAATCTAAAGGTAAACGTTAATAAAATGAATAAATGTAAAGTAAACATAAACGTAAAGGTAAATATTAATGGCGTACAAAAATATAAATATATAAATAAATATATAAATAATAATGTAAAGGAAATGATAGAAAATACTGTAGGTAACAAAATAGGTAAACAAATACATATAAAGGGGAAAATTAACAAAATAATTATGTAAACTGTGAACATGAACATTAATAAAAAGGTTAAATTAAACCACAAATATGAATGTAAACACAAATATTAAGGTAAATGTTAAGAAACAAAGGTTAATTACTAATAAAGGTAATGTAAAACCATTAATAAAATAAAATAAAGAAAAACTCAACATAATAAGTAAACATAAATGTAAACATGACCAAAATTAGTAACCAAAGGGAATAAAAGGCAGTAACGGCAAGGAAAATGTAAAACAAACAAACAAACAAACAAACAAACAAACAAAAACAAGTAAACCCAAGTGTCAACATTAACAAAACAGGGAAACGGGGCAAATGTAAAGTAACTCTTAACAAAATTGGTAAAAGTAAATATAACTTTAAAGGCAAACATAAAGGTAAACATTAACAAAATACTTAAATATACATGTAAATGCAAATAAAACAGGTAAACAAAGGTTAAATGTAAACAAAATGAAAGGTAAACATAAAGGTAAACAAACTCTGGTGATGCTGCAAGGATTTTTTGGTTTCCAAATCTGTGTAATTGTGTTAAATAAACATCTGCGCTCATACACTCATCCGTCACCTTCTCTTTCTCAGGGATTGTTAGACACACAACAGGACACTCCCGGGCATCACTAGGGATTATGGTCGATGACTGACATACTATGCAAATCACTTTGTTATTTCTCCCAGTAGATCGTCCCTCCGCTCGCACTGGGAAGATCCGTGCGGCTCAGTGGAGTATCCTCTAGCTGACGCTTATGACCCTATAGAGCAGCCTATAGAGTCACACCGGTGAGACACTTTGATCTGTGACTGAAAAACAACTGCAGCTTCTATAAAAAAAAACATCTCGGAAGGAAAATTTTTACTTTTATCTTGGGGTATTCAGTATTGTGGCTTGGGACCCTCTGCTTTTTTCCAGGTAATGGGATAGAGCAGGAGAGAGGGTGGGAGGGACGGAAGGAGGGAGAGATTGGGAGAAAGGGAGGAGAGATACCCCTCAAGCGAGCGCCTCAGTGGGAAGAGGATTATGTGCTTCTGCTTTTCTACCTTCTAGCAAAACTCCCGATTGGTTTCAGGAAAACTCAATTAAACTTTGTCTCTGTCGACTTCGTCTTCAGTGAGAATCAAACTGAAATTCCTCTGACATAACGCTGCAACCCTGAACCGCGAGACCCACGATAGATACAAGATTACTGTTTCAGATCCTCAAAAACAAAAACATGTCTTTAAAAGTCTTTAACCCTTTGTGCACCCTTAGGGACATTTTTATTTTATTTTTTTTTTTTTAGATCATTGTGATTGCCGCAATGCAAAAGCATAAATTTGGTCAAAAATGTGTATTTGTATTTGCAATATTTCACCCAAATTTCCTTTCATAAATCTATTTTGCACTGGGTACAAAAACAATGTTACACTCAGGACCTTAAGGACAAAACAATTGAAGGAAAACAACTGAAAATAGTGCCATTTAAGCTCAAAACTATGCATTTTCTATTAAAAGGCTTTCATTCTGTTGGCAAGGCTTCAAAATTGTTACCATTTTTTTCATTTATTATTTTTTTTACCTTTTTTTATTATTATTTAGCTAATGGAGGAGATATTTTCTTTACCCGTTTCCTGCTTCTGCTGAAAAAAAAGGCCAACTGAAGTAAAATTATGTAATTATTACAAAAATTATGTAAAATTATTGTAATTGTGTACCAAAAAAAAGCAGTAAAATTAATGTTGTTGATAAATATTGATATATCCAACACTGTAATGATTCCAAAAAAATCTTTGGAAGCCCGTTTCTGCCACTAAATTAAAAAAAGTTTATTGCGTTTATTATCTCACAATTCTGACTTTTTTTCTCTGAGACATAAAGTCAGAATTCTGAGATATAAACTCACAATTGCGAGTTATAAAGTCGCAAATCTGAGAAATAAAGTCGCAATTGCATGATATAAACCGGCAATTCTGAGAAATTACGTCAGATTTGTGTGATATAAACTGGCAATTGCGAGTTATTAAGTCAGAATTGTGAGATATAAACTTGCAGTTCTGTGAACATATCAGTCTTTTTTTTCTCATCAGAACTGGACTTTATAACTTGCAACTGTGAGTTTGTATTAGAGGCTGACATTTTTTCGGGAATCCCGCGGGTCACGGGATTCCCACGGGAATCCCGCGGGATGGGAAACAAAATCACTAATAATCACGGGATTGGGACGGGACAGGAAAAAATGTCAGCGGGAGTGGGCGGGACCGGGAATCGTAACGCTATGAAGCCCAACTTTACAGACAAATATACCTTTTATATATATATTGTAATTTTGAACTTAATGCTAGTTGACCCGTCTCTTTATTCTCTCCTTCTGTATGCTTTGGTGTGGCTGGTTAAGCAAGTGAGTTCATGACGGACAGATCGTTAACGACTGGTAATACAGCAGGCGATCCAAACGCTCACCTATCATTCATCGACCATATGGCTTTTCATCTGAAAGATGTATGCAGTAGCAAGTTTACATGGCCGCTCAATCTAATGTTAACCTAGAAAAATGTGCGCTATTGAAGTGTCAGTGCGAGTGTGGAAGCCGATAGTAGCGCGGTACTGCATGACAGAGGCGCCGGTGCGGTCACTTGCTCTTAAAATACCGTCATTTTTGGTCATACAGATAAGAGTGATAGGCATCATTCGAATTTGTAAAGACTCAACGTTTATTTGTGTGCACTCAGAAAAACAAGGAAACATTGCGCTTTTGTAAACAAATTAAAGCAAAAAGGACGAGCTTTCTGCCGCCTGTCTCTGTGAACTTGAGCGCGTCACTTCGAAACTCCGTGTTTACTTACTTTAGAGACAAGAAAAATATATCTATAGAGTGAAATGTCTACTTTCAAATGGACCAATTAAAATAGGAAACGTGTGTTTGCATGAATGATTTACGTGAAATTTAATGTGTGTGCAATGCACACTGTGCATTTGTTTAAGATGGCTTTCAGTTCAATAATAATAATAATAATAATAATAAACAAAATTGTGCATTTTTATTCAACTAATGTAAAAAAAAAAAAGTTACGGGCATACTGTGATCTGTACTGTATTCTTTACTGTAACTGGCAGATTCTAGCCAAAAAAAAATAAAAATAAAAACATAATACGGGAGTGGGAGGGAATGGGAGTCATTCTTCCGGGATTGGGACGGGACGGGATTTTTTCCCAGTTTTTTCGTGGGATTGGGATGGGATGGGATTTTTTTTTGTGGGAGTGGGACGGGAGAGATTTGAAAATCCACTCCCGTGTCACCCTCTAGTTTGTATCTTACAATTCTGAAAAAAAAGTCAGAATTGCAGGATATAAACTCACAATTACGAGAAATAAAGTCTGACATTTTTTCTCACAATTGTGAGTTTGTATTTCGCAATTCTGACTTTTTTTCTCAGAATTGTGAGATACAAACTCACAGTTGCGAGTTATAAAGTCCAGTTCTGAGGAGAAAAAAAAGACTTAAAGTGCCCCTATTATGCGCTTTCAAATATGATCTTTCATGCAGTGTGTCATGTAGCTGTATGTGAACATAAACTATCTGCAAAGTTGTGAAGCCGACAGTGTACAATACATAAAGTTATTGTCTATCAAAAAAAAGAGTCGACTCATATTTGCCTAAACGAGTCGTCAGGATTTCAAATCTTCTTCTGTTACGGCCACACGTCACGAAGTAACAGATTTGCATAATGTCTGCCCACGTTCTACATCACGAACACATTTCCACACATTTCCATGGGGTTTAGGTCACATGGAAATTTACATGTACATTATACGGAAGACGCTGTTTCCTACGCTGTGAGTAAAACTGTTTTATATTCACTCCCAAAAGATGATGAATCTACAAAGATAACCGGTTCAGTTATAAAAGCAAATTGCGAGCACTTTCCACTGTAGCCCGTACTAACTTGTCAATCAGCCACTTCAGCTGTTTCATCATCAGACTCTGGCTGGAATCGATGCCATCTTTTCTATGTATTAACAAGCATGAGGGCTGTCTGTCAGTTTTGGCAATGGGCGTTTCGTTTTCCGACACGCTGTACGCTGTAATCCAATCATAAAGGACTGCTCCATCTGACCAATCACAGCAGTGAGGGCTCACAGAAAGGCGGGGTTTAGAGAGACTGATTCTTCAAACTGCTTCGCACGAGTCGTTTAGGAATCATTTAAAAATAGGGTAAAATTAAATCTATTTTTGGAGAAAACTGAAGTGTTTTTTGACCTTGGATACATGTAAACCTGTTTTGGGAGTCTATTAAAACAATATTAGCAACCTTTAAAATGGCATAATAGGGGCACTTTAAGTATATACTGATATATATCTAGCAATTCTGACTTTATAACTCGCAATTGTGCGTTTATATCTCACAGTTCTGAGAAAAAAAAGTCAGAATTGTGAGATAAAAAGTTGCAATTTTATTTTTTATTCAGTGGCAGAAACAGGCTTCCATAAAAATCTGCTTAGCAACTAGTATATAAAAAATGTCTGACTGGGGGGAAAAAAATGTGGCATTATGTAAACAAACTGGCTTTTAAAGAGTTAAAATCCTGAAAATAAGTGCATTCTTGGTAGTTGTGATCAGGACTGATGTCCTGATATCAGTGAAAAAAAAAAAACCGATTATATAATATTGTTATGACTGTTTTTGGCACTGACATGTCCTCTAAGGACTTCTGTAGCTTTATTAAATTTACAAGGATTTATTAAATCGGGGGTTCAGAGAGTAGTTCACCCAAAAATCATATTGCTCAAACCTGAAAGCTGTTAGTTTTTCTATGCAACATGAAAGGGAAAAAAATTAAGAATTTTAAGAATTGTGCAACTCAATACAATAAACATAACTAAGTCACCACATCTGTCAAGCTCCAAAAAAGGACAAAATGAAATCCTTTAAAAAAAAACAAAAAAAAAACAAAAACGCTCTCACTGAAGATCCAAGTCCTTTCTACTTTCCCTTCAATTTTCTGTGAATAATGACTAGAAGTCCTGGACTGTATTGTATGGATGGATGGATGGATAGAGTATATTTTTTAAAAAAGACTACATAAAAACATAAACATAACCACTAATTGGATAAACATGAAAAGATACTGAACTTTTATCTATAATGTTGCCTGAATCATCCTTTTTTAGGTGGACTAATTTTCTAGGTGGAGGAATTCTCAAGATAAATGCATTTAAGCTGCATTACAAATGTTCCACATGGCTTTCTGGCTACTATCCACTAGTACTATCACAGGAAACTACAAGTGATAAGCCAACGACCACCGTTTCCTCTTGCTGTGATGTGCCAGGACTTTTTTTCTTTCTGCTGACCCCGGATTCACCTTAACAGAGCTGCTCCTTCCCATCACAGACAGCCATAAGCCTGTCAGATATCAGTCCATCAAGAAATGAGACAGAGGGGGAGAGAGCGAGAGACAGCCGGCATGAAATATGAAGGGAGGAGAGCGAGAATCGGAGGGGTGGGGGGGGATGATAAATCAAAAGATGAGGTCTACATCGTCTAATGACCAGAATAAACCTCTTTCCTGTTCAGTGGCAGAGCTCAGAGTCTCTGCAGTCCTTAAGCCGTGTCCCTCCTGATCCAGACATCCACTGCCATCAAACCAGGATTTATGACGCATCACAACCCCATGACAACATCCAGCAGCTTCATAATCTCATATTTTTTCTGCCCGTGCCTGACATTTCCAGCCTCGACATTCACTCAAGATAAGCCAAAAGCCCTCTGACAGGATAGAGAGCACATATAAAACACACGCTTAAGAATTTTACTGCCCCCTTCGCGGGAACTCATCAGTTCATGAGACGTGCTGAGCCACACGAATGCAATCGCCACAACATTTCATATCAGACAGCTCAACAACCCGTATGTTGTTACAGGAAACACCGGTCCAGAACCACTATAGACCCTCATGGGGACATGTTCCCCTCAATATCCCAATGAGAGGTCAACCGGTGTAGGTTTTTTTTAATGGAGAATTCTTCAGAGTGTTTGGCATGCAACCAAGTTTGTTTGATGTCAACAAGCTTGGTTTGTCATCTCTAGCAAGTCTGCTTGAACACAGTGGTCTGGTTTGACAGACAGGGAACAACTGTACTCAATTTGGGCTAGGTTAATCTCAGCCTCAGATGTCACGCCTAAGTACCATTGGCTCAACGTCTGATGGATATGGCACGCAAAACTGGAAACACCTCCAAATTGGTTGAATTCTAAGGGATTTCTGGGAGAGATGCATGACAAAAGCATTCTTTAACCAACCTGATCTCATGACGAAAACATAAATGTGGGAACGTTTACGCAAGACGCAAAATCCGCACCAACCCTTACGAAAAAGACGTTTATTCAAGTGTGCTATTAGTAAACTTCTTTTAAACTAAAAATAGTAATGTATACTTTCAATGTACTTTTCAGAAATGTGCTTTACAGATCTTCTGTACAGAATTTCCAAAACACAAAAGAAGAAGAAACCGAAACAACAGATGATTCCACATGTAATCTAACACGATCATCAGACACAAAACAGCATAAAAACTGTGTTAATGGTTATGGAATAAAATGTCGACCCATGAAGAGGTAATAATGACTGTCGAGCTTTGGGGTGTTGATTGACTCCATCTGAATCCAATTCATAGTCTTTTTTCAGCTTTTTTGCTCAAAATATTGTTTCTTTCTTTCTTTTTTTCTTAATTTATGAAACTTACCCACATTCAAGTTTTTATTAAAAAAGAATGCATGAAGCTAGAATAATTTTTTTTGTTTATAAGCAGATACCCTGTTCTTTCTTTTGATGTTTTGTCAGATATTCATATAACAAAATATATACAAATTAATACCTAAATAGGGACACAGCAGTATACTTAAAGTATGATGTAAAGTTCACTTAAAGAAAACTTCCGAGTAAACTTGCAGTGTAAAACTACTAAACTAGTAGTTTACTAAGACTATACTTCAAAGGGTACTAAAATGCTACAAGTATTTAATTAGTAAACTATCAGTATACCCATAAGTTCACTTTTAGTATAGTTGTAGTACAAACTAAAAACATAGATGTAAACTAGTTGTGTACTCGACGTTTACTACCGTTATACTTAAAGTATACTTAAAAGTATACTTTTATATACTAGAAAGTGGGCCAATTTAGTCCCAAGGAGTATTGAAATAGTACACTTACAAGTATATAGAACACTGATTTTTGAATACTTACTACATAAAGTATACTTACAAATATACTTGAACTTTACTTAAGTATACTTAATAAAATAAGCTTGAAATATACTTCTTTTTGGTAAGGGAATAAGTACATATCTTTGCAGTTTCCAGCAGAAATGTCCGCTAGAGGCGGTAAAACAGTGAGCATTTGTAAATGTTTTCATACACAGTTATGATTACCGCTCCATATGTTTGTTTTCCGGACATAACAAGCTTGCTCTGTAGCTCAGCCTGCAAAGAATTAGACCTAGGATGCAGAATCCTTGGGTACGAATCCCGCGAAAAACATGACTCATGATAAAAGAGCTAAAAGATGAGAGATTGAAAAACAAGCTAAATGGCATGCAATTGTGTTTTTACATCACATTCGCTTTTGTTAATACTATCAGGTAGGTTTAGGTGTAATGCAGATGGTACGTTATTTTAAAACGTCACAGAGCATTAGAGTTATAGCTTCACTCAACGGACACTTCAAGTCAGAACTGCAGTGACACATACAAAACCAAGGTCACATAAAACATATGTTCATCTGTTGCGGGGGGAGAAAAATAAACACTCTTTTAGTGCCACTCAGTGGACTTTCCTGTTGGAAACTGCAGAGATTTATACTTATTTGTAATCGAGAAAATTGATAATCATATTACACGTCTCATGAAAATGTTACCACAGGTACATTTACGTCCTGAGACCAGGTTGTCTTTAACGGTCTTCATTGAAACAATGCAGTCGTGATGCCAAACTCCCTCATGGAAAAAGAAAGCCATTGTGTTTACTAGGGCTGCCCCCCTAACAGTTAACTAAACATTATAATTAGTTGACCAAATGTTACAATTAGTCAACTAGAAGAGGTTTAGTTGACTAAAATTGTATTAGTCGGATAGTCAGTGAAAAAAATGGTCTGTGTCTGTGATGGACAGATTGTTAATGGCTGGTCCTTGAGGCGTTTACTGTATATCGGGCAGGAAATCCAAACATTTGCCTATCATTCATCAACCTCAGATATGGCTTATCATTGAGACATGTAAGTCAGTGGTTCTCAAACTTTTTACAGTGGTGTACCCCCTGGGGCATTTAACATTCTTCTGAGTACCCCCATTTAAGACCGCAGTCACACTTTTTCCATTAAAGGATATTTTGCCCCCTTAAACCCTTAAATTGATTTACAGGTGCATTTTTTATCTATATAGGCTAGAGCAGGGGTCACCAAACTTATTCCTGGAGGGCCAGTGTCCTGCAGAGTTTACCTCCAACTTTCCTCAACACACGTGCCTGGAAGTTTCAAGTATACCTAGTAAGACCTTGATTAGCTGGTTCAGGTGTATTTGATTAGGGCTGGAGCTAAACTCTGGTCCCTCCAGGACCAGGTCTGGTGACCCCTGGGCTAGAGTCAAAGTAACATCTTAACATTCTATTAAGTGTATTATTAATATACTAAAGAAAGCAATAAATTCAGTGGAAACACTTTAAAATATTCTGTCATTTTTGCTCATAGAGGTAAGAGTAATACATCATTCGGAACCGCTTTTATTTGTGTGTACTCACAATATCATCAAAATACTGCAAATGGTGCTTTTATAAAATAAAGAACACAAACATGATGCACTTTCTGTCATCTCAACAGAAACACAAAAATTAACCGAAACTCAGCAAATATATACTTCACAGACATGACAAATATATCATTAGAATAATATAATATAAAATATAAAAATAAGGAGACGCCTAAAACAGGCTCAAAGCCTGGTCCACGTCTGAAATATGACATGAAAATTGTCCCGAAGCCCGGCCCTAGGGGCGTAAAAAAGTCGGGGCCCGTTGGGCTCGGGCTGAAATGCAGGGCTTTACAGCCAAAGCAAGGCAACAACGTCGGCTTTTGTCACCGCTTTGAAGTTGGCTTGGTGTGTCTTGACCTTTACATGTCTGTCAGATGGGCTCTTGGCAGTCCTTGGCCAATGAAAGCTGTGATGGAGTCAAGACCTCCTGCCATCAGTCTGGAGATCTGGCTATGCGAGATTAGGGCTGAGTTTACAATATCAATTAATAGCTTTTAATCAGCCTTTTCTTTGATGAACTGATATCAATTCTTAAATCCTAAGATCAATCTTCTATGCTGTTTTCAGTGGATGCATGAACATATCTTCATTAATCATTATTTATAGCATGTCTGCTATGCAATAATCACAATAAGCTTTGTGCTTTATTACTTTTGAGCTGTCTAATTTTGTCAATTTCATCACTAAAATTAAACAATAAAGTTTTGATGCTCTTCAATGTGGCGTGACAGATCGTTGTAGCCACTTCACATGAACATATCATCTTTTTCTTTTTAATACTAGTTACAGCATGTTTGAACATTAGAAGGTATGTTGAGTAACTTGCTAAAATGCATCATGATGTAATCACTTAATCAGTGTTTCGACTATAGAAAAGGTAAATAGAACAGTTTGTAAACAATGTTACGTTTAACAACATTACCTCAGGAAACACATTCAATGTCCATAAACTTATTATTTTGTTAGAAAGAAATAATTTAGGAGTGCAGAATTTTGCTAAATATATTCGCTATACTACATCCAGATATTTAAAGTATGTTTGAATGAACCTGTGATGAATTTTTTTTTGACAGCAACCAGTTTATATTTCTACCACAGAACTGAACTGTAAGAAATTCTAGACTATGTCGTTAATTTTAAACTTTAATATTATAATAATACCAATTCACCATTACATACATCTCCAAACTATACAAAACCATTTCAGATTCTAATCAAAAGCTTATGAATAAGAACTGAATTGTGAAATCTGTCAATACCCAGCACTACATTCACTCCCATGAATTTAAGTGGCCCTCAGAGCCAAATAATGTCAAACAGACCATATACCAAGCAAGTAAATAAAGCGTGAAAACGAATGTACTATAATAATTCATCCCCAAAATCCAGAATATGTGAATACATCCTATAATATGCACAGAGTATAAAATCCTCACCCCCAAAACGTCTGATGTGACCAGCGCTGGGAAAGCTAACTCTGCAATCTAGTTGAGTACAGTAAGCCGGAGAGTTTGTGAGATATCCGGCAGCCCGGCCTAATCGATCCCGACCCCCTTTCAGTTCCTTAATAAGTTCTCCGTTGAAAGCCCTTCAGTTCATCAGCGTTGTCTTTTAATTAAACGCAATCGCTGTGCTCGTGCTGGCGGAGCGTCGACTCCTCCAGGGGGGCGGTGCTGTTTGAATACACTGATAATGGAATTTGACATTGCTGGAGATGTTCAACCATTATTCTATTTCTCTGTGTTCTCAGATAAGTGCGATAAAGGCCTTTAAGTCTTTCATTTCCTCAAGTCTTTTTTCAGAATGGAGAAGGGATTGTTCTCTGTTGAACTTACACATGTACTGTAAGTAGATTAATCAATTAAGCCCCTGCAGATAATAAAAAACTGGAGCACTTTAGCGGAAATATCACTGTTAGTCAAGGAGAGCGAGCGCCAGCAACAAAGAGTTATCTTTCTGCTCTTTAAACATTGAGCATTTGTTCGTGGAATGGTGAGTTATTACTGCTCACTTTTTCTTCTTTTGGTTGAAAACGGGGCCGTGGCTTTATCTCGGAAAAGGGCACATGGTTTTTTAGATTCACTGTACATATGAAGTCAAGACGTGGGGGTTTAAGACCCCATGAAATCGAAATTATAAGTTGAGCTGTGGCTTTTAGTCCATGTGTGCTACAGCTTTGAGGTCATCTACAGACTATGGCAGAGCTTCTTTTTGATGTCAAAGACCTTCAAATATGATGATATCTTTGCAGGGGGATACTTTTCAAAAAATACAAACGCAGATTTATGTGACCCTGGACCACAAAACCAGTCTTAAGTAGCCCAGGTATATTTGTAGCATTAGCCAAAAATAACCTGTATGGGTCAAAATGATCTATTTTTCTTTTATGCCAAAAATCATTAGGATATTAAGTAAAGATCATGCTCCATTAAGATATTTTGTAAATTTCCTACCGTAAATATATCAAAACTTAATTTTTGATTAGTAATATGCATTGCTAAGAACTTCATTTAGACAACTTTAAAGGTGATTTTCTCAATAATTTGATTTTGTTTGTTTGTGTGTTTGTTTTTGCACCCTCAGATTCCAGATTTCCAAATAGTTGTATCTTGGCGAAATATTGTCATATCCAAACAAACCATACATCATAGAAAGCTTATTTATTCAGCTTTCAGATGATGTATAAATCTCAGTTTCAAAAAATGGTTTTGTGGTCCAAGGTCACATATACACTACTGTTCAATGGTTTGGGGTTGCAAGATTGTTTAACATGTATATTATGCATTTTTTTAATGTAACATTTTGTTGAAACACCGATACATTTTTGATGATACATGTAAAGTACATTAAATTTTGTTGCATTATTAAAAAAAAAAAAAAATCTTACATCAGACTTTTAAACAGTAGTGTATTTTTATTTATAGTTTCTTATAAATAATTCTGCTTAAAAGTTGATAATATTTATTCATCATGAATAAACTAGGGGTCGACCGATTATCTGTGCCGATATTAAGCATTTTTCTGGTTATCGGTATTAGTCATTTTTTAAAAATGATTTGCAGATAAAATAATTTTAAAGCATTTAAAGAAAGTTTTTGGTCAAAATATTTGTTATTGTTAATTTTAAACTTAATTTTCATTTTTACACCAGACGTATATATATATCAGTTCAAAATATCGGTTATACATACCATATACATAACATATACCTAAACGTATAACATTTTTATTAATTCATGACATCTGTTTTACATTTCTTAAATTTCTCATACTTAGAAAAGAAAAACAAAACTGAAGCTATATCAGTATAACAAATTGGTAATATTTTACAATAAGGTTCCATTTGTTAACATTAATTAACTACATTAGGTAACATGAACCAACACTGAAAAATACTTTTGAAGCTTTTATTAACTAATTCCAAATTTTACTTTTTTTTTTTAATGGACCTGAGCTGTCATGAACCAACAGTGTATATTTGTATTTGTATTAACTATTTTTAATCTAGCAAAGATTAAAAACGCTGCAACAAATGCACTGCTCATTGTTAAGTAATATTAGTTAATGCATTAATTAACATTAACTAATGGGACTTTATTGTAAAGTGTTAACAACAAATATGTCAGTATATCAAAAACACAAATTCAGGCATTAGCAGGGACCTTGATTCAATGAACACCAACCACTCTATATTATTTATAATACAATTACAATTACAAGTCATGCATTTAAACAGTTCGTATTTATTAAAAACACCTTTTTCTGATGGATATCCTTCTGCTCTCATTTGTTTCAGCTATGTTTTTCCAGCCATTTCAGGGTCTTTAACACCCTGACACACTTTTATCAGGCACAGAAGTCTGACAGAAGACATTTGTCAGCTCAAAAATTAAATTCTCACCTTTACTATAAACGGCGCAGTTGCTCTTTCCGTCCTCCGCACTGACCCACATCATGTCCATCAGCCAGCGAGGACCTCCATTCAGGACCAGCGAAACCTGCGACACAAAACACACTTCAGTTTCCTCCACATCAGAACAGACCATCTGATCGACATGTAAAGCAACCAACCACAGTTTAAAACAGCTGGTTTCACGCAAAACTCCCATTTTTGCATGCAAAATGCATCATATGGTCAGTGAACAGTGAAGTGAGCTTATTTAAACAACTTCCAAGAATTTGTCATTCCCAAAGGCAATTCCAAAACTATATCTCCATGTATGTGTTGGAGCAGATCTGGGCAAACTTGATCCTGGAGGCCCAATGTCCCTGCAGAGTTTAGCTCTAACCCTGATTAAACACACCTGAACAAGCTAATCAGTGTCTTCAGGTTTACTAGAAAGCTACAAACAGGTGAGTTTTATCAGGGTAGGAGCTAAACTCAGCAGGGACACTGGCCCTCCAGGACTAAGTTTGCCCAGGCCTGTGTTGGAGGATGGGCTGAGCAGGCCACACCCCGCTCCGTTCACCCTCTGAATGGCTGTATTGTTAGAAACCCTGTGAATGTTTCACCTGATCAGATCTCATCCTTTGGGAGCTTTGGGATCCAGAATGGAGCGACATGGACTTGGAGACAGAAGAAGCGGATGCTGAGCACTGATCTTTAGACACATTGTGCCCTCTATCACAGCATCACAGCTTCCTCACACCCACACACGGGGAATTTAAAGAGCTGGCATGGGCTTCAAAAGAATGGATGGAGGATTTGATTTCATAATTGAAGACAGAATGACTGAATTAACTGTATATTTCTGTTACTCAAAAAAAAAATGCATGCTTGTGATGCAGCCCTTGTGAAACAGAAATGCATTTAATTGCATTGCACATGCACTTATAGTGTACTTTAAATCTTAAAAGTATATATTTTTTTACACTTAAGTGGGTTAAAAATGCTACATTTTAGCTAAATGCATTTAATATAAATTTAATGCATTTAATTGCAATTATTTCTGTAATAATAGTCTTGCTAAAAATATGCTGAAGTGTACTTCTTTTTCACAAGGGTATATTTTCGTCTTTGTATCTGTATCTCTATTTCTAATAGGCCATAAGACAAAGTCTTGTCAGCCCTGTCTGGGACTGACCAGTCGGCAGGAAGATGATACGATTCAGCAAAAATGCAGATCTGGCCAGAGAGAGAGGGGGAGCGTGAGCTCCTGCAGAGATAAGTGCAGTGATAACTGTCTGAGAGTCTGGAAAGCATTTGGTTCCCTTTTCCTCCCCCACAGGGATATGAAGGGATGATGCTGTTCTAGAGCCGGACGTCTCCTGATCCCTACAGGTAGCACAGATCATATCCACTTCACCTCTAAGGGCTGTGTTGAATTCATCTGAAATTAGTACAAATTGATGACATGGGGCTCCGCTTGGGGTCCGTGCATATAAATGTAGGCATTTATGCCAAACTACATTAAAATACAAGGGCCCAATAGGGGGGGAAAAAACGTTTTGTAACAATTTTCACCTAGAAATTGCTAGTAAATTCCACCAACACTTACAGAAAAAACAGCATGTAATACATTGAAATAAACTTGAAATTTTGAAATTTTGAAAAAAACTGAAAGAATATTTTCTTGTCATCAGACATACTCCGATAATCCTTTTTTTTTTTCACAGTGTACTTGAGGCTTGAATACACCACACAACTTTTAAAACTCCAGAGATTTTGAAAAACAGGCATCACACATTCTGAATGGAGATCACACTACCATCGTTTTTAGGTTGTTTTGAACACAGCAAACTGATGCAGAAACTATAAGACACATAACGAATGAAAACAGTGTGCTCTGAAATTGGCTGTAATATGTCTGATTTATGATGACTGGATAAAATCATAGTCTGAAGCTGAAAAATCTGTGAGCATCATGTGATTTACTGTGCAATGTATCAACTCCAACAGGCCTGTCTTATAGTCAAATCCTTCAGACTGTACATTTGAGTTGTATAGTGTATTCCAGCCTTCATATGAATTTGATGGGAAATATTCATATTGAAATCTTGCAGATTTTGGTGTCTTGAGAAATCTGAGCACAATTGAAATATCTTCTAAAGAGAAGCATGCAATTATTTTTTTAATTCAGTTCAATGATACTTTATTGTGGGAATTCTTTCCCAAATTTGTTTTGCATCTCACAACGTGTACTGTCTCACATCAATACACTTTCACACCAATTACAAAACAAACAATACAATAAACAACAATAAAAAAATAAGAAAATTGAAAAAAAAAAACAAAAAAAACAGTGCATTAGTATAATGAGTCCTTTCTATTTTCTAGAACCCAGAGGCCTACTTGGACCCCCAATTATGATTTATTAAGATATTTTGTAAATTTCCTACCATAAATATATCAAAACTTAATTTTTGATTAGTAATATGCATTACTAAGACCTTCATTTGGACAAATTTAAAGGTAATTTTCTCAATATTTAGATTTTCAGGTTTAAAATAGTTGTATCTCAGCCAGATATGTGACCCTGGACCACAAAACCAGTCTTAAGTCACTGGGGTATATTTGTAGCAATAGCCAAAAATACATTGTATGGGTCAAAATGATAGATTTTTATTTTATGCCAAAAATCATTAGGGTATTAAGTAAAGATCATGTTCCATGAAGATATTTTGTAAAATTCCTACTGTAAATATATCAAAAGTTAATTTTTGATTAGTAATATGCATTGTTAAGAACTTTCTTTGGACAACTTTAAAGATGAGTTTCTCAATATTTAGATTTTTTTGCACCCTCAGATTCCAGATTTTCAAATAGTTGTATCTCACACAAATATTGTTCTATTATACATCAATAGAAAGCTTATTTATTCAGCTGATGTATAAATCTCAATTTGGAAAAATTTATCCTTATGACTGGTTTTGTGGTCCAGGGTCACATATTGTCCTATTCTAACAAACCATGAATCAATGGAAAGCTTATTTACTGAAAAAAATGAGCCTAATGACTGGTTTTGTGGGTCACATATGGTGCCCCCTTTAATACTTAACTGAATAGTTCCCTTCAAAAATAAGGATAGATAGGAAATCTGTTTATCTTCGTGAAAACAAATGAAGATATTTAATCAAATTTGAGAGATTCTGTTCCTCCATTGAAAATCAGCTCAAACAGCTTCTGTGTATGTTCGCTGATCAATGTTTATTTGTAAATAAAAGCATAAATTAAATCTGTTCATCATTAAGTGATTGCATCTCTTCTTCAAATGTGGATTTATTTTTGGATCTTTTTACAAATGTTTTGACGCTTCAGAGTTTTGAGTGAACAGACTTTCAATGGAGGGACAGAAATCTGTAGATTTGTTTAAAAATATCTTCATTTGTGCTGCGAAGATGAACAAATGTCTTACGGGTTTGGAAAAACATGAGGGTGAGTAAACAATGACAGAATTTTTATTTTGTGGTGAACCTAAGTTTAGAAGTTTGTTAAGCTCATGAACCTAAAGTATGAGCGATACTGACATAAAAATCCCATGAGAACCAAACAAACGCTTTGCACACTATGTTTGCCGTCCACGTGCGACCTGCGTACTCACTTACAGTACGTACGGTGTCTCTTTTTAAAGCCTCACCTTCAGAATGGAGCGTCAGAAAGAGAGAGAGGTTTGCGTGGATCTGACTGTGTGGGAATACTTCATGAAAAAGACAGAGTCTACACAGCACTCCACTCTCCTTGAGTCATTTCTTTCTCTTTCTGCCTGTCTCTCTCTCTCCGCTGAATCCTCTTTCCCCTTATCAGGCCAGCACAGGCCTCCATCGGCCTCTCCCCGCTCTGACAGGAGCAACAACAATGGGCCTGCGATACCAGTCCGCTTCACAGGGTAAACCTGCCACGGGCACAGATTACCCGTGACACACACACTCGCGCTCCCTCTCGTACACTCCAAAACACAACACCGCCTTCTCCAAGGCCTCAAAATACAAAATGGACACAAAAAGCTTTCAAATGATTTCACTTCTGTCCCTTGCTTTCTTCTCAATCTGTTTGTCCGGTCCCTGAATGTAGCCTTCCTGTAGTGACCCACAATTCACTAAGAGTGTATACAAAGTGAAACATTATGGCTAAATCACAATAGTACACACTTATTTTAAGTCACAGCCTAATGACAGTATAGAGTGTTTTCACGTCATCAATCGGCCATATTGGCAGCACTGAACAAAAACAATGCCACTGAACCGAACGAAACTCACATATTTAGCTGATTATTGCTTAAAATGGTCAATTATTGTCATGTTTTGGGCTGCACTAATCAGTCAGAAAAACATTTGGAGCTCTATAGACTGACTCAAGTTATAACAAATCAAGGAGAAGAGTGCAAAAAATTGTCTGAGGAACAAAAGGTTGGCCAAACTGAACCAGGATGTCCAGGGCAAGAATCTTGAGAACATTCATGTTTGTTCTTATCATTTCCGGTCACGTAGGTGAAATATAAGGCTAATCGGGGCTCTATAATGCGACCATTTCATTCGACTACTGCGTGCGACTATGAAAAAACATTTGAGGAGCACAACGTGCGACTGACCTGATCAGAATATTTGTGCTTGTGCTGAGAGCAGCTTCAAAGATTTCGATGTGTTCTTGCAACGAGTAATGTATCACAGACATATCATGTGAATCCTTTCATAAACAAAGCGTAATACATTTTTTAAATAAACAAGAAGGTAATAGTAAGTGACTTACATTGTCTGACTATAACACTGTTGCCTGATTTTGCTCTATTTCGTCGTCAAAAATAGTTTGAAGTCACAACTGAGCCCCTGCGCAGCTTCATTTAAACACAGCAGTGTTTAGTTTATGAATGAACATGCATTTTTTAACTAATCTAGTGAGTCAATTATTCAATTTCCCATTGATAAAGACAGTCACTTGTTTTATTTCTGAATGAATCAGCTGTTCGAACGAATCAAATGAATGAATGATTCAGTAATTAAATCAGTGACTTGCCACCACTTACTGGCAAATTTAGTTTAATTTTTAAAGTATCTTTTCAGTTATTTAAATCATTTAATATTTCTATATTCAAAATGTTATATTTAGAACATTAATCTCAGCATGAATTTATGAATGTGATTGCACTCATGCTACCTCTGAGCTTCATTAAACAAATGAAAATACACCCACAAGCCACTTTTGTGTTCTCTTGTGCCACCTCTGTAGTACAAATTAATTTTGTTAATACTGATTTCATTTGATTGGTAACTTATTCTTATTCTACTTCTTCTTATTCCGTTGTTTTAATTAGACATTTTAAAAAGCTTATAAATATATATTTAAAATCTGACATAAAAGATGACATACTTTTAATAAAGTCAGAAAAAATGTCATAACAAAGGTAAAAACAAAATTCCTGCTTAATTTAGTTTAAGGAGTCAAATATCACCTCGTAATGGGAAGGCTAATCTCTGATCAGATTTTCTGATTATTAATTAGAAGGTGCTCCTAAAATTTTGATTGTGCTCCTACATTTTTTAAGTTACGAGCACAAGTGCTCATAAAAAGAAAAGTAAGCATAGAGCCCTGCTAATATCTTAATACTGCTATCTTTACCACTTATTTACTTTAGTTTGTCAAAATTTTGCACCCTTTCCTGCTTACTAAGTCCTTCTCTAATGTGCTTCCACACATTTTTTTCCCCATGGTTTAGACAGCATAAATTAGCAGAACAACATATTCAGTAGTGCATTAACCATGCAATCCATGCAGTTGTTTACATCCGACTATCACCAATATGGCCGCATATCCAGGTAAATGACCAAATCGTGACTTAAGTGCAAACCCTCTATTTATGAGATGAATGAACGTCACAACGTCATAAATATAAAAATTCAGCTTTCTGCAAACCGAGGGCAAGTCATTTAAAGAATCATGGTGGAAGCAAGCTGATGTAGACCATAATTACATATTTAATAAAGTTGAAGAAGTTAGAAAAGATGTACATCAGTTGTAGGGACAAATGTCTTATTTTCTGTTCATTCTTGTTGCAAGTTTTAAAATAGCATTAAAAAAGCTTCCAGAGTTGGTTGGTAAGTGAAAAAGAAGTGAAAATTAAATGTAGGGTACAAAGGGGCTAAAGGTTCCCCAGGGTAATAGGCGTCTTTGATTTTATATCCCTCTAAACCACTAGATGACAGAAAAACATGGCGTAGCACTTTCCAAAATATCTGCTTTTCAACATACACGTGCAAAATCGTCTGATCTTTGACGTGATCGTGAGCAGCAGCACAAAGTCGATTCTTTGCTTACTTGATCTAATATTTGCTACTTTTTGTAGTAGATTTAAGTAGCAAACGGGAATCGCTAAAATTATTCAATATATCTTAAGAAAAAAAAATATTTTTAATGATTTTCAGTTTTGTTTCAGATAATTAAAGCAACACTTTTTAAAAGACAAAAGAATATGTAAAAGTAAAAGTAGGCTAAAAGGCACAATAATTAACATGATAATTAATAGAATTTTTCCATTTGTTGACATGACATTGTTAGATTCAGATGGTAAATGTCATATATTATGTTGGGTGTCCATCTTAGAGATAATCACCATGTTTCGAATGAAACCATCATATTTAAAAACATGATATCCTATAATAAAACATCATTCGTTGTTACTACTCAAAATCTACGTTAAATTATTATGGGATCTCCTTCGATGATTTCAGAATCTTTACATTTTAAAATGATTTTGTTTCTGTATTTTAAAATATATGTTTTATATTAACATTGTTATTTATTGAACAAAAAATAATTATTTTATTTAGCAAAATAAGCAGAAGATAGTACAAACTTTGCTCAAGTCATTGTTTTGAACAAGTATTAACTTATACATTATTTAAAAAAAACCATTATTTTAGCTAAAATATTTGTATTAATACTGTGAGCCTTTTACCCTGTGTGTGGGGTAAAAGGTCCCCCTTGCCACCTCATACATTTATGAGATGTTTAAACAAAATAAACGACTTACTCCATAAGTGTTCGATACAAATGTATGTATTTTTCTGCAATCGTACACTTTGGGTGCAGTGAAAAGCAAATTTTTTTCTTAGGGGGTACCCTGTTGTACCCTATCAACAATATATTGTTTCATATCTTAGAATTATGAATTTGTTAAAAAGAAATGTCCTAGGGAAATCAGGTTATCATGTCTACGTTTTCCATGATTTTACCTTTTGAATTCACCCCATAACAAATAAGCAAATAAACCCACCTTGTCACTTCCTCCTGTAGCCGCCTCAATCTTTCCAGGGAAAGGTCCCCACGTGGTGCCCAGCAGAAGTGCCTGACAAGAACAAATCCTTCTCTCTCCTCCTTCACCTACCAGTTTCAGCTCCCCTTAGAAGACAAACAATTACAGTTATGACCCAAACAACAGCTCAGCATGTTTCTAACTTGTTTTGTTATAATAAAAAAAAATATCTAGGGGTGGTAATACTTTTAATGTTTTTGAAAGGAGTTTCTTATGCTTACCAAGGCTGCATTTGTTTGATAAAAGCAGTAATAACCTGAAATATTATTACAATTTGAAATAACTGATTTCTATTGCAATATATGTTGAAATGTAATTTATTCCTGTGATCAAAGCTGAATTTTCAGCATCATTACTCCAGTCTTCAGTGCCACATGATCCTTCAGAAATCATTCTAATATGCTGATTTGCTGCTCAAGAAACATTTCTGATTATCAATGTCGAAAACAGTAGTGCTACCTAATATTTTTGTAGAAATTAAAGTTGTTGAGTTAAAGTACTAATTTTAAACCTTATCGACTGCAAACTTTTGAATAGGGCAGTAATAATATATATATATATATAATAATAATTACATACACCTTGCAGAATCTGCAAAATGTTAATTATTTTACCAAAATAAGAGTGATCATACAAAATGCATGTTATTTTTTATTTAGTAATGACCTGAATAAGATATTTCACATAAAATATGTTAGTTCGCAAGACAAAATAATAGTTACATTTACAAAATTTACCTTTTTCAAAAGTTTACATACTCTTGTTTTTTAATACTATGTTGTTACCTGAATGATTCACAGCTGTGTTTGTGTGTGTGTGTGTGTGTTTTGTGATAGTTAAGATAAGGCAGATTAACTGTTCAGGACAAACATCTGACTAATAAAGGGCTGTACCTCAGAAAAATCCTTCAGGTCCCACAAATTTTTTGGTTTTTCAGCATTTTTGTGTATTTGAACCCTTTCTATCAATGACTGTATGATTTTGAGATCCATCTTTTCACACTAAGGACAACTGAGGGACTCATATGCAACTATTACAGAAAGTTCAAATGCTCACTGATGCTTTATTTAGTGTAATCACTAAACAAAACCAAAAAAAAAAAAAAAAACATGGCTGTGGGTCATTTAGGTAACAACAAAAAAATTAAGAATCAAGCGTTTGTAAACTTTTGAACAGGGTAATTTTTATAAATTCAACTATTATTTTCTTTTGTGGACTATATGTAAACATCTTTCATGTGAAATATCTTATTCAGGTCAGTACTAAATAAAAAATAACATGCTTTTTGTATGATCCCTCTTATTTTGGTAAAATAATTAACATTTTGCAGATTCTGCAAGGTGTATGTAAACTTTTGACCTCAACTGTATCACTTCTATCTGTACAATAATAATATGTACTTTGTGTTGCACTGTATATTTTTTTAAAATAGTGTATTATATTGCACGCAGTTGCAGGGAAAGTCCACCTGGGGTGACCTGGAGTTTAGTCTCTTCCTTAAGAGCACAATGCTAAGGGTCCTGGGGTTTAAACCTACATCTATACTGTTACCAGCTGAGATCTTCAACCAAAACACCACAGTACTCCATGAGCAAACTAAGCCCTAGAGTGAGCGTCTCCCCCAATTAGAAATCATACACCCGTCCGTCGGACCCTCTCCCGGGTGACCCTGCCTGTCTCTTTGATTAGGCTTTCGCTCACTGCTTTGACAGGGCTTCAGATAAGGTGGATTAAGCCTCTTTCTGCTGGAAGTTTTGATGTGAACAGTGCAGAAGCGTGTTAAATTATCCAGTTTCAGGAGGAGATGCGAAATGCCGGCAGATGGATTGATAAATAAAGAGAATCTCGAGGCAGTGCTTTCAGGAGATCAGGGTTAAGCCTTTACACCCATCCCCTCTCTGAATTAATAGATGTCTTCAACCATAGAAGGGCACCAATGTGGGGCATGACTCAAAAATGTTTTGTATATAAATATATATTTAGATATGAATTCTGCACACCGATACAGATAAGCAATATGTTTGTACTTTGTACTAGAAGAATTTATAGAAAAAGCCAAATCAAAACTGTCAAATAAAATGAAAAAAAAAAAAAAAGTTAAAATTCATTTTAAAAAGAGCTGCAGTGAAAAGGAAGATTTTCAGTAAAACTTATATTTAAAAACTTATATTTAAGTCTGCTTTATGGTAATCTTCTTTTACTGTATGGAGAAGAGCAGCAAAATATCTTCTTTTATGTTCCAGCTATGCTAATTTGGTCTCATTTTGCTTCTCTGTTTCTGCCATGGGATTGGCATCTCAAGGTAGTTAGGAATTACACAAGTCTTGATCCAACCCTTACAAAGATCTGAGATGAACGAACACCTGAGAAGAGGTGATGCCAACCCTGAAACAACATACAAAACTACCAAATTTTGCATTAGGTTTGATTGCAACATATAATCATTGCTGTCCAATGTCTGTTTGATTGCATATCATTAACTGATTTTTACTGTACATTTCTGCCATGTGGACATCAACTTGGCGTAGTCACCACTAATACGCTATTACTAAATATATTGTAGAAACTTAAATTTTCTGTAAACCTGCTTTGCAACGATTTCTATCATGAATAAACTGAATAAGGTACACATATAAACTTGAACTGAATTTAATTGAACACAAAATAATTAAAGACATACGGCTTTTTAAATGGTAAATTTTAAATGTGAGACTGTAAACTTTAAGTCACATTACGTTGAAGTTTCAAGGGATCATTCACCCAAAAATCATGTCTTTATTTACTCATCCTTATGTCTTTCCAAACCAGGGTAGGAGCACTGTAAAAAATGACCACGAATTTAACTGTAAAAACTGTAAAAATGCTACAGTAAAAATCTGATAAATAGTTAACGTAAAAGACAGTAAAATTTACAGTGAATAACCGTAATTGACATTCCCACAATTCCCTGTGTTACTTGTTTTTTAATTTGATGTTGTTTTTTTTTGTTGAAATAACTCTTTCTTCTTAGTTTTTTCTTAGCAGGTTTGCACATTAGGGTTGTATGTTACATCTAATGTTGTTAAATAAATGTTTATTGCATTATTTTAGTTTCATGTGTTACCATGATGGTGTTTAGTGTTTGTGTGAATGACACTGTGCACCTTCTACATACTACAATTAAATTGTTTCCCTAAACACAATTTTTTTTTTTTTTTTACATGTATTCTTTTAATCAATGTTAATAATCACTATTGTGAACTTCCAAAATGCAGTTTAAATGCGGCTTCAAATGATCCCAAATGCGGTTGTAAATGATCCCAGCTGAAGAAGAAGGGTCTTATCTAGCAAAACGATTGGTTATTGTCATTAAAAAAATACAATTTAAATACTTTTTAATCTCAAATGCTCGTCTTGTCTTGCTCTCCCTGAACAAAAAAGGTAAAACAGTGATATAGGATGATTTTGAAGTTGAGGGAGAAAATACGGTCAGAGTTTTTCTACATAAGACCAGACAAGCATTTGACATTAAAAAGTATATAAATTGTATTATTTTTATGAAAATAACAGATCGTTTCGCTAGATAAGATCCTTCATCCTCAGCTCATTTACAACCGCATTTGGGATCATTTTAACCAAATTTAAACTGCATTTTGGAAGTTCAAACTCGGGGCACCAGAAGTCCACTATATGAAGAAAAATGCTGAAATGTTTTCCTCAAAAAACATAATTTCTTCACGAATGGAGACAGAAAGACATGAACATCTTGGATGACAAGAGGGTGAGCAATTATTTGTAAATTGTTTTTTTCTGGAAGTGGACTTCTTCTTTAATGGAAAAAGTTCATTTCTGACCCTGTTCCAAACCCATATGACCTTCCTTATGTGTAACATGAAAGAAGAGATTTTGGTCACACTTTATTTTAAGGTCCAGTTCTCGCTATTAACCAACCATTAACCACGACTTTTGCCTCAAACACCTAATTTGCTGCTTATTAATAATTAGTAGGGTAGTTGTTAAGTTTAGTTATTGGGTAGGATTAGGGATGTAGAATATGGTCATGCAGAGTACGTGCTTTATAAGTGCTAATAAACAGCCAATATGCTAATAATAGGCTTGCTAATAAGCAATATGTTAATAGTGAGAACTGGTCCCTATACTAAAGTGTTACTGATGTTAACTCTCAAACAATCTGGTTTCCATTGAATTCTAATATGGATAAAACACAGTTGAAGTCAATGGGAACCAAAACTGTTTAGCTGCCAACATTCATCAAAATATAATCTTTTATGTTCCACAGAAGTCATACAATTTTGGCACAACATGATAGTGAGCAAATTATGACAGAATTTTCATTTAAACTTAATTGCATTAACATAAACTCTGATGGTTGGTGGGGTGAAATGTGACCTCGGACCACAAAATCAGTCATAAGGGTCAACTTTGAAATTGAGATCTTAAAGCTACATCTTACATTTTAAAGCTTTCCACTGATGTATGGTTTGTTAGGATAGGACAACATTTGGCCATGATACAACTATTTGACAATCTGGAATCTGAGCGTGCAAGAAAATCTAAATACTGAGAGAATCACCTTTAAAGTTTTCCAAATGAAGTTCTTAGCAATGCATATTACTAATCAAAAATGAAGTTCTGATATATTTACGGTAGGGAATGTACAAATTATCTTCATGGAACATGATCTTTACTTATTATCCTAATGATTTTCGGCATAAAAAATGTATCATTTTGATATTTGATATACCTGTGCTACTTACAGCTGATTTTGTGGTCCAGGGTAACAATTATTATAATTCTGATGTAATCCAGACGGAGAAAGTTATTACATTCTAACAAAAGATTACAAAAACGATTTATCTCTGGATTAAAGTCCACAGATCATTCATGATAACAACAGCAATATGTATTAAAAAAATAAAAAGAGTGTAAATTTTGATTTCACACTGACTTTAAAACTAAAAACAGACTTATAATGTACGATCCAATCAACGTTTGAGGAATCCCTTGTTAAAGGCAACTACATCAAGCTGCGGAAAGGATTTTTTCTTCCCAAATATTTTTTGTACCGTTCCACCTCAGTGCATCAAATGAACATTAGGACACTCGCAATGAACTACACTTCATCTCCTAAATGTAGTCACACTCCAAAGCGCTTCGGAACGCTGGAGCACTAAAATAAACAAAAGTCATTATCAGAAAAATGAGTGAGGGAACAGCTCCACTGTTCTCTTTTACGTCAGCGCCAAAGTGAAGTAATCAAAAGCAGCGTCTGCCAGCAAACCGGCCTTTTCTGCACCTCTCTCCTTCCATACTGTCCCTCTCTTCCATCTCTCTCTCTTTCTCTCTCTCTCTCTCAGTGGTCTAATCTGTGAGGGACTTAAAGGGACCTTATCTCCGGGCTCTCCTGCTTCATTTCATGCTTGATTTACTTTAATTTGTCTGATAGGGCAGCAGGATTTGGAGACGGCCCATCTTTGGCTTGGGTGACGAGTGAAAAAAAAAAGCCACTCTGATATTTCTCTGGCACATTGTCGCGGGTTTTTGACTTCTCTCCTCTCTCTCTGCCGCCAGTTCCTGGAGAGAGAGACGGGAAAAGGGCGAGAGAGAATGCGCGGGAGAATGAGAAAGATCTCAGTGTGGTGCAGCAGGCTGTTCGAGTGTGCTTGGAGTCAAGCAGCCAGAGAAGAAAGGGATTGTGGGAGTGTGGCGTGATTGTGTGATGTAGTCCTTCGCAGGCTGAGATGTCGGAGGCAAAGTGCACTACGTGGATGAATGGGGTTCAAACGCGCTGCCTGCCCTGGACACACAACATACATACATACATACTCAGTTTATTCAAGAGTATGGCTGTTTATGAAACGCCTTTTGTGTCCATTTTTGCCTAGATGAACTGAATGCAACAATATACATAAAAAAAGTTTTACAAATTTGTTAGAAATTTGTTCTTTTTACATTTCATGAATGTGGCCAATAAGTCTAAAACATAGCATATAAAAGAACATAAGAAAATTAATTATTTTTAGTATTTGCATATTATCATATTATTTGACCAACAGATAAAAGTGAATGCATAAATGTCAGTCTAACTGTAAATATAAGAATAAGTGTGGGTATTAGGATGAAAATTATGATATTATGGTAAAATTTTAACAAATTTGCTAAATATATGCCTTTGAAAATTACGTGCATTTGGAAATATGTGTATTGCAAGTATGTGAGTGCACGAGTATTATAAGCAATTTACACAGAAATTTGTTCTGCTGTCATTTTATGATTAAAATATTGTATAAAATGTGTTATTTTAATCACCATAATTTTATATGTGGATTATTTGCTATCAATAAATTACACTGTATTAAATGTGTAATCAATATTATTTGACCAACAAATAAAGGTAAATGCATAAATACTGATATAACTGTAAATTTAATGATAAATGTAGTCATTATAGAAATTACAGTAAAAGTTCTGCCAATTTTTGTAATAAACAACATGTTCATTCAGGATCTTGCTAATATGTGCATTAATATCAGTCTGTCATATGATGAACTGAATGTAATAGTTTAACAAATAATTTACGCAGAAATTTATACTGCTTGCATTTCATGAATGTGGCCAATAAGACTAGAACATAATTAATAAGTTTTTTTTTTTTAATACAAATACATTTTTGGAGGGAAATGATTAAAAATAATGAAAATATAACACTTTTTTGGGGTATTGATTAAAATATTGTATAAAATGTGTTTATTTAATGTCCATATTTTGTATATGGATTATTTTTTATCAATAAATTGCATTGTATTGAATGTGTAATCCATATTATTTGACCAACAGATAAAAGTAAATGGATAAATATCGATATAACTGTAAATTTAATGATAAATGTAGTCAGAAATTACAGTAAAAGTTCAGCCAATTTTTGTAATAAACAACATGTTCATTTGTTATATGTGAAATTAATATCAGTCTGTAATATTAAACTCCATTAAAAAATGTTGTCATGATGAACTGAATGTAATAGTTTAACAAATGATTTACGCAGAAATTTGTTCTGCTTGTATTTCATGATTGTGGCCAATAAGACTAGAACATAATTATTAGGATATTAAAAAAAAAAAAAACCCAAATACAGAATACATTTTTGAAGGGAAATGGTTAGAATATTGTATGAAATCTCATAATACTGTATATTGATTATTTGCTAACAATAAATTGCACTGTACTGAATGTGTAATACATACTGTTTGACCAACAGATAAAAAATATTTAACTGTAAAATTAATGATAAATGTGAGTATTGATGAAGTTTTTGTAATGAACGATATGTGCATTTGGGATCTCACTAATACGTGCATTAATATCAGTCTGATTTCAGCCAAACAACTCATCATATTAAACCCCAATTTTTTGTCACAATAAACTAAGACATTTGTTCTGCTTTCATCTCATGAGTGTTAAGATATTAAAAAAATAATCAAAATATATAACTTTTGGGCGGTACTGATTAAAATATTGTATAAAATGTGTTCATTTGATCGCCATAATTTTATATATGGATTATTTGCTATCAATAAATTGCACTGTATTAAATGTGTAATCAATATTATTTGACCAACAAATAAAAGTAAATAAACAAATATTGATATAACTGTAAATTGAATGATAAATGTAGTCATTATAGAAATTACGGTAAAAGCTCTGCAAATTTTTGTAATGAATGACATGTGCATTTCGGATCTTGTTAATATGTGCATTAATACCAATGTCATATTTAACTCCATTAAAAATGTTGTGATGAACTGAATATAATAATTTAACAATTTACACAGAAATTTGTTCTGCTTGCATTTCATGAATGGGCCAATAAGACTACAACATAATTAATAAGATATTTTTAAAAAAATCCAAATACAGAACACATTTTTGAAGGGAAATTATTAAAATATATGAAATCTCATAATACTGTATATTGATTGTTCGATAACAATAAATTGCACTGTACTGAATGTGTAATACATACTGTTTGACCAACAGATACAAGTAAATCAATAAATGTCGATTTAACTGTGAAAATAATGATAAAACTGAGTATTGATGAAGTTTTTGTGATAAACGACATGTGCATTTGGGATCTCACTAATAAGTGCATTAACATCCAGAGATGCAAACAGGTAAGGGGGAAAACGGTGAGAACATTGCGCAGATTGGGGCAAGCTCCACAGTGAATTTCTTGTAAAGATATTTGCTTTACATGCTCATTTGTAGTTACTTTAAGGTATTTTTCAAAATATTTTTTATTACCTTATATGTCCAAAACTTTTTTTTTCACACAAAAAAGAATAAATAATAATTCTACAAAAACCAATATTAAATATATTTGTTCGAAACCCCATGTTATCAAAGATGAAATGGTATGCAAGCTATTTAAAACCATATTGGCTGAATAGAGGGCAATGCTGACCTAAAATGCAAAATGTTTGCCCTCTGTCTCTTCTCCTTTACCATATCTCAGACCTCAATTACATAAAATATTACTGTTCTCATATAGTTTTTGAAGTAAGGAGTAAAGAAAATAATATGCAAAACTTATTGAAACAACCAGCTTTTTATTTACCATAAGATCACAAGATCTTAAAATAAAAACACTTTCTCATTGGATCTAAGCAAATCTCATATATGACCTATTTTGATATTAAAAAAGTGGGTTGTCATCCATGAATATCTGTTTGATTTCAGCCAAACATTTGTTCATTCATCATATTAAACCCCATTCAAAGGTGTCTGTCTGACTGTCTTCCCCGTCGAGGCCCTTAAAAGAGAAGCAGAGAGTTTCAACTTCCTCTCGCGCGTTTCGGGTTAAAGAGATTTACTCTCCGGGCTCTTTTTTCAGCTGAAATAAAACTGACGAATAAATTCATCTCCCAACGGTGAAGGGCAGAGGGCTTCACATTGACAGTCTCCGTATTTGAAACTGGCGAAATCCACCTCCTCCCCTCCCAAAAACCAGCTCCAAAGCGGAGAGCATTGAAATTCCCCTCGCAGCGCTGCGCGGGATTTGCTAAACGGCGGGGTGTGTGTGTGCGCGGCTGATAAACGGAGTGATGATCCAGCAACACGTCTTTATCCTCGCGCTCCGCTTTAATTAACGCCGGCTTGTTTGTTGAAAAGATGATTAATATGCCAGTGAAAATGGCCTAATTGAATACCGCAACAACCCACACAATCAGGGAGGAACACGCTGTTTTGTTTTGTGTAGATTAGCCCTTTTATCAATGTCATTATTTATATTATTATTATTATTATGTGGTATTTTAATTCAGCTGACAGCCCCATCCCCCACACCCCTCCTGCAGGCGTAAGGAGGGACAGGCGTATCGTACCGACAATGAATGAGCCACATTGTGTCCATCTGAGGAGGGTCAAGAGGAGCACACAAACTTTTGTCATGCAGTCAAAGATATCCCAGCTTGGGACGGTTTTGAACTGAACGCTGTCCTACTAGCAAAGAAGTTTACAGAAAGGTCACGTGCAAGTTTTAAGTGAGTTATTTCTGTTTGTCTGTTTTTAGATTACCTCAGAAAACATTTTGACTCAACAGTTTGAAAAAATAAAAAAGAAAGTGTCAATAAAAAATAAAGTGGAATAAATTATCGAAACAGAAAAATAGGGTGGAACTTGATTCTAAACATTGGTTGTTGATTGGACGGAAACAGATTTGAATGCAAACTTGCAGCCAATCGAAGGAAAGGGGCGGAGTTTAAGGTCAAGTCTATAAGTAACATTTGAAAACACTTTATTTTGCCATTGTTTTACACACACTGTACTTAATACTAAGAATAAGAACTTAATAATTATTTAAAAAGATTAGTTTACTTCCATAATGAAAATTTCCTGATAATTTGATGTTCGTGTCTTTCTTTCTTCAGTTGCAAAAAAAAAAAAAAGGTTTTTGAGGAATGCATTCAAGGAATTTTCTCAATATAGTGGACTTCAATGGTGACCAACAGGTTGAAGGTTCAAATTGTAGTTTCAAAGGGCTCTACATGATCCCAGTTGACGAACAAGGGTCTTATCTAGCGAAACGATTGGTCATTTTCTTAAAACAATAAAAATGTACATACTTTTTAACCACAAATGCTAATCTTGCACTAGCTCTGTGATGCGCATGTGCGACACATTGCATAATCACATTGGGAAGGTCACATGCATATCGTTCTTCGTCTGTGTACTTCGGTTAAAAAAAAGTAGAGTAGGGTAAAAAACACTATCTCATGGTGGAATTTGGACCTTTAACCTGCTGATGCTCATTGAAGTTTATAGTCTCCATACACTATATGGAGAAAAATCTTGCAATGTTTTCCTCAAAAACATGTTTTCTGAGGAAAACATTTCAGGATTTCTCTCCATATAGTGGACTTCTATGGTGCCTACAAGTTTGAACTTCCAAAATGCAGTTTAAATGCAGCTTCAAAAGGCTCTAAACGATCCCAGGCGAGGAATAAGGGTTTTATCTAGTGAAACGATCAGCCATTTTCTTAAAAAAAAATAAAAAAATAAAACGTATACATTTTTTAACCTCAAATGCTCGTCTTGTCTAGCTCTGTGATGCAAATGTGAATGCTGTGTAATCCAGGTCAATACAGTTAGGGTATGACGAAAAACTCCAATCTTATTTTCTCCTCAAACTTCAAAACCGTCCTACATTTACCCTTTTTTGATAAGGGTGTTTGACCCTCCTTGCATATACACTTTGTAAACACTGAGTTGGTACTCATGCAGCGATGTAGGACAATTTTGAAGTTGGAGGAGAAAATGAGATGGGAGTTTTTCGACATACCCGAACTGTATTGATCCGGATTACACAGAGTATGCATGCACATGGCAGAGCTAGTCAAGCATTTGAGGTTAAAAAAATATATATACGTTTTTATTTTTTTTAGAAAATGACAGATCGTTTGGCTAGATAAGACCCTTCTTCCTTGGCTGGAATCGTTTAGAGCCATTTGAAGCTGCATTTAAACTACAAGTACAAACTCACAGGCACCATAGAAGGCCACTATATGAAGAGAAATCCTGGAATTTTTTCCTCAAGAAACATCATTTCTTTACCTCTGAAAAAAGAAAGGCATGAACAACTTGGATGACAAGGGGGTGAGTAAATTATCTGTAAATTTTTGTTATGGAAGTGAACTACTCCATTAATTAACAACATGTACTTAATATATGGTTAGGGTTTAATTTAGGGTTAGTTGGTTGTAATTATGCATTATTTACTGTTACTACACTCTTAAAAATAAAGGTGCTTTAAAAGGTTCTTCACAGCGATGCCATAGAAGAACCATTTTTGGTTCCACAAAGAATTATTCAGTCAAAGGTTCTTTAAAGAACCATCTCTTTCTTATCTTTTTATAAACTGAAGAACCTTCTTTCGTCACAAAGAACCTTTTCTGAAACAGTAAGGTTCTTCAGATGTTAAAGGTTCTTTATGGAACCATTTAGACTAAATGGTTCTTCTATGGTATCATGAAGCACCTTTATTTTTAAGAGTGTACTATGGTAAGTAAAAAGACAAATGTTTACTGGTATTAAGTGTTCATGAAAAATTGGATCTATTTTTACACAGACAAGGTAAGTCAGTCATTTTATCACTCTAGTCTCATGTTAACATGTATAATGTTAAAGCCTGTGGCTGTACTTCAAACAGTATGAATTTTAATGTTTACTGGGTGAAATGTCTTCATTGTAAGTGCATTACTGTGATTTATGCTGCCACATATGCTTATAAAACATAGTTTGTTTAGTACTGAACTCACGGTTGAGAATATCTGTCCAACCAATCTGAAAACAAAGAGGCCAGTGAGATAATAAATTCCCTCAGTTTGATCCGGTTCATTTCCCATGATGCTCTGTCTAAATGTCAGAAGTCTGGAATCCGTACATGTCTGTGTGAGCGCAGTGGTCAGCCGCTCTCGGCTCTGGTTTACATGTTCTCCGCTGCGTTCCTGTTCCCTGTGTGAAAAGGCTTTAGGGGGCTCAATCAGCGGGACTTTGATGTCGACTGCGGCTGTAATGATTTCACATTGTTCCAGGGATTTCTCTAATCCACTACACTTCCATTAAAATCCCTCACTCCATCCTTCCTTCTTCTCAGAGGCTTCGGACAGAATCGGGCTCCTTGCTACATCTCTCACTCTTTTTCGTTTCTGCTGTAATATTCATGGGGAAGTTATAACTGCAGATGCTAATTCAATTTGAGATGTTGGAAGTCGTTCCAGGCGATGCTTTAATTCGTAAATGATGAGGTCCAGGAACAAGAACTAGCGACGGATCCGGCAGGTTATGAGGGTCACGAAACATAAAAGAAACAGAGTGTGGTGTGACACGATAAAACTACATCACTCCCACTAAAATCAACAAAACAACCGGCATTTCAAAATCAATCAGGCAGGTCTAGTTGTGCTTGTGGGAATCCAAATTGCTGTATTAACTACATTCAAATGAAGCTAACATATTCTGTTCGTGAAACCCTCAGTTTTCCCAGTGCAAGCACCCTTTGTTTTGTTGTGTCACGACACTTGCTTGCAGTACAGATTTAGTGTGATGTGCATTGAAAAAGCACTACTACAGTAATGTTTTCCTATTAAGATGCACTGTGGTAAATGAATATGCAAATAAGATTATTGTGCTACTGTAGCAGGACGCTCTCCTCTATGAATTTAAAGACACTAGTGAAATGCATTCCGATAACTAGGGTATATGCCACTTGAAAAGAACTTAATTCTTTTGTTCAGCACAGATGCATTACATTGATCAAAGTGCAAATATATAAACATTACAAAGATATTTTCTATATTAAATAATGCTGTTCAACTTTCTACTCATTAAAGATAAAAATGTCAGTTTCTGTTTTCAACATTGATAATAATAAGAAATGTTTCTTGAGTAGCAAATCAGTATATTAGAATGATATCTTAAGAATCATGTGACACTGAAGACTGGAGTAATGATGCTGAAAGTTCAGCTTTGCATCACAGGAATAAATTACATTTTAACATATATTCAAACAGAAAACAGCTATTTTAAATTGTAATAATATTTAATATTTTAACAGTTTTTACTGTATTTTTTGCAGCCTTTTTGAGTGTAAAAGACTTTTGAATGTTAAGTTTACAGTATGCACTGGTTATAGCAATAAATTGTTTTGGAGTTGCATAAGGCTCTCGGATTCAAATCCAACAGTGCCAAATATGACACAAAAAAGCACCAATTCCAGATATTCTGTGTCTTTTGGCTTGGCGCTGCGAGACTTGAACCGTTCAGAGAAGACAAAAACACTCTTTCCTGATCAGATAAGAAAACACTGTGCCTCATTATTGTTCGAATGAGTCTGTAACCGAACTAATCATGTTTATTCAGACGACTGGAGGGGAGAAAGAGAAATCCAGAGACAGAGACTGCAACAAAGAGCGTGAATATCAGTATGCAGTGATATCTCACCATCAAGAACTGATTACAAAGACCCGTGATCAGATATAAAGATAGGAGACAAGTCAGCTCAGTTTGGCACTAGTGACTGTATTGTGTAAATCTAGTGTGAAACGCAAGATAAAGCGCCTCCCAAAATGCCATTATTACAATATCAGATTTCATGCTTTTAAAGAGGACAAGGCTTATTACAGCACCTTTCAGGCTCACTTTACTCAGCCTTTCACTGTGCAGTTGTGACATATAAAAGGTGTACTTTTGTGTGGCTTTATCTGTGCTGCATTATATT
The DNA here is from genome assembly GCA_012976165.1 of Labeo catla. Classification (NCBI taxonomy): domain Eukaryota; kingdom Metazoa; phylum Chordata; class Actinopteri; order Cypriniformes; family Cyprinidae; genus Labeo; species Labeo catla. Next base: position 1,352,321 of record VONZ01000038.1, read on the forward strand.
ACACCTTTATATAGATTAGTCCATTTTAGTCCATTTTCGACATTCTACTAACTGTAAGTAACTTTGCATCTACATGTCAGCTAACTCTCATTAGAGTACTAGAAGACTGTTAGGTTAGAGTTAGGGTTAGCAGAATAACTTAAAATGTACTTCCAACGTTACTTAGTAGAATGTCTACTGGTGAACATCAAAATGAAGTGTTAGCAGATATTGTGCAGCAGTATTTGGGGTAACGATTTTCAAGTAACGTGTGTTACATAATCAGATTACTTTAGGTAACTAGTATTTACTTTTATTGTATTACTTTTAAATTTACAATGTAATATCTGTTTACATACACCTTGCAGAATCTGCAAAATGGTAATTATTTTACCAAAATAAGTGGGATCATACAAAATGCATGTTATTTTTTATTTAGTACTGACCTAGTACTAAATATTTCATATAAAAGATGTTTACATGTAGTCCACAAGAAAAAATAATAGTTGAATTTATAAAAATGACCCCATTTAAAAGTTTAAACACACTTTCTTAATACTGTGTTGTTACCTGAATGATCCACAGCTGTGTTTTGTTTAGTGATAGTTGTTCATGAGTCCCTTGTTTGTCCTGAACAATTAAACTGCCCACTGTACTTCAGAAAAATCCTTCAGATCCCAAAGATTCTTTGGTTTTTCAGCATTTTTTGTGTATTTGAACCCTTTCCAAGAATGACTGAATGATTTTGAGATCCATCTTTTCACACTGAGGACAACTGAGGGACTCATATGCAACTATTACAGAAGGTTCAAATGCTCACTGATGCTTTAGAAGGAAAAACAATGCAATAAGAGCCGGGGGGTGAAAACTTTTGAACAGAATGAAGATGTTTACATTTTTCTTATTTTGCCTAAATATCATATTTTTTTTCATTTAGTACTGCCCTTCAGAAGCTACAGAAGATACTTACATGTTCCCCAGAAGACAAAATAAGTTAAATTTACTCTGATCTTCAAATTCAAAAAGTTTTCAACCCCCAGCTCTTATTGCATTGTGTTTCTTTCTGGAGCATCAGTGAGCGTTTGAACTTTTAGTAATAGTCGCATATGAGTCCCTCAGTTGTCCTCAGTGTGAAAAGGTGGATCTCAAATTCATACAGTCATTGTTGGAAAGGGTTCAAATACACAAAAATGCTGAAAAACCAAAGAATTTGTGGGACCTGAAGGATTTTTCTGAAGAACAGCAGGCAGTTTAACTGTTCAGGACAAACAAGGGACTCATGAACAATTATCAAACAAAAAAAGAAAAAACAATCAAGTGTATGTAAACTTTTGAATGGCGTGATTTTTTATAAATTCAACTATTATTTTCTCACCTTTTATGTGAGAAAATGATCTTTTATGTGAAATATCCTATTCAGGTCAGTACTAAATAAAAAATAGCACGCATTTTGTAACTAATAATGCAATTAGTTACTTTTTTATGGAGTAACACAATATTGTAATGCATTACTTTTAAAAGTAACTTTCCCTAACGCTGTTAAGCAGACATTCTGTTAATAATGACTACTAGCTGACATGTAATTGCAAAGTTACTTGTGTCTAAAGTGTTACCAATGTAATATATGCTAAGAGTGTTGAGACGTGATTGGACGGCTGTCTTACTTGGGCCGTCCCATTCCTCTGCTGTCAATGGGCTTGGTTGGACTCTCTCTTCTTGTCCGTCACCGTCTTGTTGTTCCACCTTTAAACTGGCGGCCATTTCACCTGTATAAAGACATCAAAGCTTAGGGGTTTTGCGGTATGAACGGCTGAACTGTAGCACAGTCAGTAAACCAGACGGCGCCGGCCGATCTGGCTCTCGCAGCGGCAGCATCTGTTCATTTTCTTTCATTTAAAACCCTTATTCCTTGTAATTCCAATGTGCGGTTTCTCATTTTGGATTCTTTCAAGTGTCTGCTGTGGGATTTTATGCTCGTTTCTTTGGAGAGAATGGAAAAGAGACAGAGAGCAAGTCCCTGGACCCACCTTGATCACAGACCCGCTGCCTGTGTTAAGCCCTGTGACGAAACTTATTGGAAATGTTTAATTACAGTGTTGGGGAAGAAATTAAGCTACAAGATGATTCCTTAATTAAGCTGTGATTAAGGATTTTCTGCCTTTGGCTCTGACACCATGGGCAAAGTACTATTTAACACCGTCACAGGCAAGAGAAGTTAACTGCAAGAACAGGCCTATTTACCTCAGATCCTCACACAACTTCACACACACAGACAGAGGGAATCAGTCCATGTCCTCTGCAGACAGGAAATTCCTTTCTAGCGACTGGAATGGATAAAACCGTATGATCTTAAAACTCAAGCTGAATAAATACAGGGATAGAGCCAAGCATTAAACCTTCTCAAAGAGACAAGACTGTTGCGTGCTCAAACCAGGGGGTTTCATGTATACGGATAAATTACAGTAAAAAAAAATAAAAGAGCAATGTATCGAAAAATATGCATTCCAATATGATTTTGGGAAAATGACAAGTAGATTACTTACAAACTGTAATTCATCACTGATTACAAATTAGAAAAAATGTAGTAAGTAACATAATCCACTACATTACATTTTTATGTAATGTAATCAGACTACTTTTGGATGACTTTTACTGTAGATTACTTTTGACCAAACCTAATGCAAATATATTAGTAATTAATATATTAAATAATTAATTGCTATTCTAACAGGATTTCTGGAAATTGACAAGTAGATTACTTACAAATTGTAATCCAGTACTAATTTAAAATTACATGACAAAAATTGTAGTTACTACTGTAATCCATTACATTAAACATTTTAGGTAATATAATCAGACTACTTTTGGATTACTTTTAAATTACTTTTACCAAACTCATTTATCACACTGATTTAAATAGGATAATCTTGTACTATTTTGATATAAAAATACAAAGAGAAAGCAAATATATTAATAATTAATATATTTAATAATTGATTGCTATTCCAATAGGATTTTTGGAAAACGACAAGTAGATTACTTACAAATTGTAATTCATTACTGATTACAAATCACATGACAAAAAATTGTTGTTACTAACATAATCCATTACATTACACATTTTAGGTAATATAATCAGACTACATTTGACCAAACACATTTATCACATTGATTTAAATAGGTTAATATTTTACTATTTTGATATAAAAATACAAAGAGAAAGCAAATACATTAATAATTAATATATTAAATAACTGATTACTATTCCAATAGGATTTTTGATAATTGACAAGTAGGTTACTAACAAATTGTAATCCATTATTGATTACAAATTACATGACAAAAATTGTAGTTAGTAACGTAATCCACTACATTAAACATTTTAGGTAATATAATCAGACTACTTTTGGATTACTTTTAGATTACTTTTGACCAAACTCTTTTATCACATAAATTTAAATAGGATAATCTTGTACTATTGTGACATAAAAATACAAAGATAATGCAAATATATTATTAATCAATATGTTGAATAATCGATTGCTATTCCAATAGGATTTTTTTTAAAATTGACGAGCAGATTGCTTACAAATTGTAATCCAGTACTGACTGCAAATTACATAACAAAAATTGTACTTAGTAACATAATCTACTACATTAAACATTTTATGTAATATAATCTGACTACTTTTGGATTACTTTTGACCAAACTCGTTTATTGTGTTGATTTGAATAGGATAATCTTGTACCATATTGATATAAAAATACAAAGAGAAAGCAAATATATTAGTAATTAATATATTAAATAATTAATTGCTATTCCAATAGGATTTTTGGAAATCGACAAGTAGGGTACTTATAAATTGTAAGCCATTACTAATTACAATTTACATGACAAAAATTGTAGTTAGTAACGTAATCCACTACATTAAACATTTTAGGTAATATAATCAGACTACTTTTGGATTACTTTTAGATTACTTTTGACCAAACTCTTTTATCACATAAATTTAAATAGGATAATCTTGTACTATTGTGACATAAAAATACAAAGATAATGCAAATATATTATTAATCAATATGTTGAATAATCGATTGCTATTCCAATAGGATTTTTTTTTAAATTGACGAGCAGATTGCTTACAAATTGTAATCCAGTACTGACTGCAAATTACATAACAAAAATTGTACTTAGTAACATAATCTACTACATTAAACATTTTATGTAATATAATCTGACTACTTTTGGATTACTTTTGACCAAACTCGTTTATTGTGTTGATTTGAATAGGATAATCTTGTACCATATTGATATAAAAATACAAAGAGAAAGCAAATATATTAGTAATTAATATATTAAATAATTAATTGCTATTCCAATAGGATTTTTGGAAATCGACAAGTAGGGTACTTATAAATTGTAAGCCATTACTAATTACAATTTACATGACAAAAATTGGAGTTAATAATGTAATCCACTACATTAAACATTTTATGTACTTTAATCAGACTACTTTTGGATTACTTGCATTATATTAACATAAAAATACATAGAAAATGCAAAAATATAAATAATTAATATATTAAATAATTAATTGCTATTCCAATAGGATTTTTGGAAATAGACAAATACAGTTAGTAATGTAATCCATTACTTTAAACGTTTTATGTACTATAATCAGACCACTTTTTCGATTACTTTTGACAAAACTAGTTTATCAGATTGATTTAAATAGGATAATTGTGTACCGTACTGATATAAAAACATGAAGAGAAAGAAAATATATTAATAATTCATATATTAAATAATTAATTGCTATTGTGTGGATGCAATCATGTAATCAATAAAAAAGTAACTGTAGTCTAATTACGAATATTTTAAAATGTAATATAATCTAATTACAAGTACTTAATTTTTCAAATCTGATTACGTAATCTAGATCAGTGTTTCCCAACCTTTTTTCTGTTTTGATAAGTAAAAAAATCCCATGGCACACCATTAAGTACTACTCAAAAAAAAAAAAAAGATAGAAAGGAGGAAATGTTTTTTTTTTGTTTTTTTTTCCCAATAATTAAACAATGTGTCGTCATGGTATTATGGCTTTATATATGATCAGACACTTGCACTTCTGAAAATCACGCTCAAATGGAGTTAACAAGGTTTTTGACAAGCAAATGACGGATGTATGTGTTTTGTCCATCATTAGAACGGATGCATCTGAGACAGTAAATGAATCGCATTTTCATCAGTTCACAAGTTATAACGTTTCTTCTAGCTATATGGGGGCCCCGTTTTTTAGTTGTTTAATACATTTGGCCAAAATCTCATGATGTAAAAGGCGAACCGTATATTGACTACAACTAGACGGCAAATGTTAAGACTCTTCTCCGCTCTTCAAACACTCACATTCAAACACTTCAAAAAACATTAGCCTTTATAGACAGTGTTTCTTGAGCAAATAAAAACTCTGTGCTAATTCAAACATCAGTTCTTTATTTACCCTGCATTGTGAAGAAGTAGATGTCAGTCTTCAAACTGTGTGTCACCGCACTTTATTCTAAATGGAGGCAGGGTGGAGTTTTGAGGTTTGATTGACAATTTGAGGATCCAATTGCATTACGACATTTAGTCACACGCTCTTTTGAATGCTTTTTATTGGTTAAATATTTGTAAAACTCACAAACAGACATAACAATGATCAATAGCACTGATTTAAAATAATAATAACAAATAGAGATAGCAAGTTTATTATCATTTTCATAAATACACTGATCTAGATTACATATAATCAGTTACTACCCAGACCTGTGATATTTTCTCAAAGCACCTTAACTGGAAACACAACATTTTTACAAATCCATCAACTTGTTCTAGAGTAATTAATCAGCTTTACTGCCTCTACTAATGTAATTCTAAATATTAAATCATAACTCATCTAGGTGCCATTATCTATTCTGTTATTTTTGACATTTTCATTATATGGTTCGCAGATTAATATGACTTATCATATAGGTAATACACCTCAACTGGAAAACTGACGTTCTTACATATTTATTTATTCATGGTTGAGTAATTAATAAGCAATCCTACAGTCCAGAGAGCGTCTGGAAATGACCCAGCTGAGGAAATCATAAACGGTAAATCATAACTCATTTTCATCAGGTATAGGTGTCACGATCTATACTTTTATTCTTGACATTTCCATTATACGGTTCAGAGATTCAAAAAGCAATTATGTGATCAAGTGCGCGAGAGAAAAAAAAAGTCAAGAAAAACAATAAATATTCAAATATTCAAAAATGTTTTTCGCCACTGCCCTTCAAAACTTAATAGGTCAAAACATGCGAGGAAATGAAAAAGAATTGCCCCTCTTGCTATTCACCAAGAACAAAAGCAAACCGGCACCCATCGTTCCACCAATTTTGAACAAAAAAGCACAAGTGATTGTTCTTTTGAAGATTGCACGCTCGCAGGCAAAGCAGGTAGTTTATGCACTTCACTTTTGCCGTCGCAAACTTTTGGACGACGGGGATACCGAGACAGGCATTTCAAAGAGAAGATTCATCGTTTACAAATAGAAAAGCATAACGTTGGGACGCTGAGTGAATTTCAAATGGCTGGGGGGGCTCTGAATTATCCCGTTGTGACGGTGAGGTGTGGCCGGCAGAAACGCCTGTAATTGAATTTCAGTTCAAAGAGCTGATGCTATTAGCTCGAGTTTGATGGTGGAGGCCTGCAGCAAATACCAGCAACTCTGTTGTTATTTACTATGACCAATAACCCTGTTAGTAACATATACAGTAGGTCTTCCCTCAAAATGCCATATTTCTTCAATCTTCTCTTTCATATTCAAATTCAATTTCAGCACAAAACCAAACACTGCTTTGAGCTAAAGGGGCTGCGGTGGGAAGGTGGGGAAAGATTGTGGGTTCCAGAAAGGGTCTGATACTTCTAACATTTACAGAGCTTTGTGGAATACAATATGAAATTTACATCCCTATAAGATTACAGTACAGAAGTGTTTATGTACTAAAACAAGCCTATACATGTGATTTCAAATGGAACACTATTCACTATTAACTAGTTGATTAGCATGCATATTAGTAGCATACTGGCTGTTTATGAGTACTTTTAAAGCATATATTAATCTAGACCTCTTTACCCCATACCTAAACAAAACTACTGCAACAACTACATTACTTACTAGCAATAGGTTAATAGTGAAAATGTGCTCCCTAATCCAAAGTGTTACTGTGATTTCCAACTGATTTTCAACCAGATAGATGTTTCCTCTGGTTATCTTTGATGGGAAATGAGCTCACCGTTCCTCAAGTGATCTCCATCTTTAGAGATGCCGTTCTCTGGGTCCGAGTAGTAAAGCGGGTCGTCCTCCACAGACCCGTCTTCTTCTTTCAAGATCTCTTTCTTCTCCGTCTCCTCAGAGTCCGTCTCGAGTCCATTTTCAAACACTCCTGTCAAATAACGGAGAAGCAAAGTCACAACATTAGCACTTCACAAGATGCAAAAGTGAATTCACCTTTGTCTTCGCTCTTGTGAAAAAGAAGTACGTTTTAACACATTTTTGAATTGAGTACTTTATGGAAATAATATATTTTAAAAGAATATACTTAAGTGTGATTGCATGTTAATTGCATAAAATGTATTAATAGTTTAAAGTGATGTTAAATGCAAAAAGTTGAGTTTTGACACATTTAAGTAGGACTTGAGTATATGTAATTTCATAATTACTTCTGTTGTCATTGAAATATGGTTATGAACTTCTGAATTTACTGACAAGCATTTATGGTAAACTGAAATATACTATAATGTAATTTCTATTGAAACATGTCATGAATTTAAATGTATATGTAATTTGTACTTTGCAAAAAACACAATACAGTTAAAATGATCAAGTACACTTTAAAAACTTAAAATTTTAAGTTCAGTCAACTCAAATAAGTTTAGTCAACTTGAAATGTTAAGTTGTAAGTGGCAACTTAGATATTTGAGTTGATTCAACTTAAAATTGTAAGGCAGCTGGGTTACTTACTTAGCTTTTAAATTTTAACGAACCAAATATTTTGTTAAATCAACTCAAATATTGAAGCTGTCACTTAGTACAACTTAACATTTTAAAAACAAGTTTACTAAACTTATTTGAGTTGGCTGAACTTAAAATTTCAAGTTAGCGGGGTAACAAATTATTTTAACCTGACTCAAATAAAAACAACAAAGTTGTTTCAACTTAAAAAAGTAAGTGTTCGTGCTGCCTTAAAATTTTAAGTTTACTCAACTTAAATATCCACGTTTTCATGTACACTGTAAAAAAACATTTTGTTGAGTCAACTTAAAATAATTTGTTACCCCGGTGCCTTAAAATTTTAAGTTCAGTCAACTCAAATAAGTTTAGTCAACTTGAAATGTTAAGTTGTATTAAGTGACAACTTAGATATTTGAGGTGACTAAACTACAAATTTGGTTTGTTAAACTTAAAAGCTGGGCTTGTTACCCAGCTGCCCTAAAATTTTAAGTTGAATCAACTCAAATATATAAGTTGTCACTTAGTACAACTTAACATTTCATGTTGACTCAACTTAAAATTTTAAGGCTGCACGAACACTTACTTTGTTTAAGTTGAAACAACTTTTTTTTACAGTGTACTTTACATGTGCTTTAGTATGTTAGTCAATACATCAAAATAAGTGTACTTCTTTTAAAACAAAGTAAAATGTGTGTTAAAAACATTTATGGACGTGAACTTTCTTTAAGTGCACTTAAGTGGCTCTTTATTTTATTATTACTATTATTATCTGCAAAAAGAGTTTTAAGAAATATATACTTTTTCAAGGTTTAAACTATAATACAAGTGTACATTCAGTACTATTAAGTGCACTCTTCTTTTTCTACAAGGCCATTGCTGAGGCAGATAATCAGGTAGCTATACAAAATATTAAAACTGACTAGATGTGAGTTTTCAAAAACTTGCAAGCATGTATCTACAATCAAAGTAAGTCTGATGTTTAGAAAAGTGACAGCACATCTCTCTTCAACAAGCCTCATGACAACAACAAATCCATCGAACATTGCAGGATGCAAACATCACTGAAGTCACACACCATCATACTGCAAATATGACAGCATATCTGTAATGTTTTGTACCTTTCGTAACTATAAATGAACGCAACTGCAAAGCCAACCCAGGAACAGATCCAAAGCCTAAGGTTACGTCTGCTCCAAGATAACTTGTTCACGCAAGCAGCCGCATTGAAGGTAGACATAGCGCACTTTCTTATTAATTTGCCTTATCAGTGGGTACAATGTTGATTTTTCATTTGCTTGCCATGCCTTTGGGTGGTACACCCGTGCAATCACAAAGTTCATTTTTCTCTGTTTGATTAATTTCTTTCCTGTGTCAAAAAAAAGAGAGACATTGGCTACATTCTATCAAGAGAGTCCCTTTCCCTTCCAGCTGTACATGTACTTTGATATTTGCATATTAATGTTTTTTCTTCAATCAGGGGGCATGGGGGAATAGCACCCACCTGAACGAAATTAAACAGACGCGTTTCACCTTTGATATTAAAAATATTCTGGCTTCGACTTTTTATGTTTACAGGGCTGAGGACTGTAAGGATGAATGTACATTCAGTGTGCAAAAATGTCTCCAAATGTGAACTAAATCTGACAAAATCTCCCTTTGGAGATGTTCTCAGTTAGAAAATCAGTTAATGGATAAAATAAGTGTTGCTTTTTTTCTAAAAATACTGTAAGCTTTCATTTAGGGGTTAAGTTTTGTCTGTATTTATATATTATACTAAAGTGAGTGAGTGTGTGATGTTGTGATCTGGGTGAGCAAACTCTGTCTTTTCATTAGCTTTATGAATGGCCCCTTTGTAAGAGGGCAGCAGTGACTGTCTGCATGAAAGGAGTCGAGATGCAGACGTGGTGAGAGGAGACACACTGAACAAGGTCACGTTTTTACCGCATTTGATCTTGTAGCAAAAACAAAAATGTCCAGGTGACAATGTTACTCCTCCACAGCTCAGGAGACTTGATAGAGCTCTTGCTTACATATAAACTTTGGTATAAACATATTTCATTCCTAGTATAAATGATTGATGGCAGCTCTGATTATTTAATCTTGGAACAATTTCAGAGAAATTAAATGTTTGAGTTCATATTGAAATCCTTTGATTGCTGACTTAGTATTTTGGCAAATCTTTAAAAGAGCGCTAGGATAAACAATAGATATTAAAGACAATGTTAACCCCTACTGAACTGTGAAATGACCAGTAACTTAACTGTAATGTGCATTGAATTATGGGTACAGTGACCTTGCTTATAAATTACAGTATCTTTTCATGAATTGATCACATCAACTAACTGTAAATAAGAGTAAGTTTATATTATTGCAATTGTAAATAAAGCTGCAAAACTTTTACAGATTACTGAAGTGCTTTACAAGAAAACAAATGTTTTTTTTTTACTTCAAAATTTCCTGTTTTAATTTAAGCAACACAATTTAAATGTGTTACTTGCTGCTTCTTTATAAACGTTAAATTTACAAGCAATTTCTGTGTGAAAATTGTTCATACACTATTTTTTTCAGCGCATACAGATTTGTAGACATTAACAGAAAATAAAGATATTAAGATATTTTGATATGTGACATTTTCACATAATCTCGTGATTTGATTTGTATAAATCACTGAATCTGTTTCTAAACTGAAAGGTTGTGTTTGCATTTTTTTTTTTTTTTGCGCTTTTTACATTGCAATAATTAAAACAGGATATTCAACAAATAATCATGTTGAGCAAGACTTTTAATTTTATCTTTTAAGAATGAATTGGATAGTCAAATAAGCTTGAAAAGCTGAAAAAAAAAAATTTAAATAACATTCACTGTTAAAAATATGACTGTGATAAAATGTGAAGATAGTGAATAAGGTCCATTTTTATGTTAACTTGTCTTTCCATGTTGACAAAAAGGTCACTAATTAAGTGCAGACATCGTTTGCAAACAGTGTCTAACCTCCTTCAAGCAGAACACACTGCACTTCCACTCCAGCTAGCCGCTCAAACACTCAGACTTCCTCTAAAACACACACACAAAGCAGAAAACACACGAAGTGAAATATGCAAGTATGCGGGCATGATCTGAGTGACTGCTAATTTCATGCTTGGATTTGCCGCTCGCCTGCGATGTTGGAGGCGTGTGTTTGCATGGTGATAGCGGCCCGGCTCGGTATCAGCTGGCTTCAGTGTAGAGCCATGCTGCCCCGTCGCACGCCACAGCCAAAGCAGGACGCTCTCCAGCGCTCTAATTACACCTGAGCTAATTCAATCTGACAGCACCGAGCCGCATGGAAATCAGCCTTCTTTTCCCCGCCATTCCGGCCTGTGCCTTCTATTCTGCTATTTTACAGTAGACTTTTTACATCTGACCAAAGATTGATGAGCAGGAATGGCATACTACCAATTATTTTAGAAAGAAATAGCAGGCAGAATGCCTACCCTGCACAATATGCTAATTTTCTGTATGCAGAGAACATGACTAACTACATTTGTCAAAATATGCAGTAGTACACAGAACATGCTGCAGAATACTGTTTCCCACAATGCAATGCACTCCACTTGACCTTCCATTTTCAGTTTGATGAATGAGCCAGAAGATCAAGTTTTATGCATTTTTATTTATTTATTTATTTTTTTTTTTTTGACTATTACTTGATTGGAATACCAAAATTTAACACATATTTGCAAACAAGATAGAATAAAAATGGGGTTAGAATTACAGCAAAACTCTGTGTTTATCTTATATGTCTATATAATATTAGCAATATCACATGAGCAAGTGTGTTTTTTCTCCAAATATCAGATTGACTACAAATGTGATATTGGTTTTGTACAACAGTTCAATAGACAAGACTTTCATGTTAAACACCATAAAGTCAAAACTGTCAGTTTTTGATCTTTGAAGTGTTTTTTTTTCCCAAATAAATCTGCATTTTTGAACAAATCAGTGATTTAGTGATCCATTTGTAACAACAGTTATTTGCTTCTTTCTCAATGAATCTGCATTTTGAATCAATGATTCAGTGATCCATTCATAAAGAGAGTGACTTGCTTTATTCCCAAATTAATCTGTTTTTTAATAAATCAATGATTCAATGATCCATTCATAAAGACAGTCGCTTGCTTCCTTCCCAAATGAATCTGCATTTTTGAACAAATCAGTGATTCAATGATCCATTCATAAAGACAGTCGCTTGCTTCCTTCCCAAATGAATGTGTTTTTGAATAAATCAATAATGCAATGATCCATTCATAAAAACAGTCATTTGCTTAGTTTCCAAATGAATCTTCATTTTTGAATGAATCAGTAATTCAATGATCCATTTATAGAGACAAGTCACTTGCGTCACTCCTGAATGAATTTGCAGTTTTTGACAAATCAGTGATTTAATGATCCATTCATAATGACAGTCATTGCATCACTCCTGAATGAATTAGCTGTTCAAAAGAATCAGTTGAATAAATAATTCACTGACTCACTCATAAAGAAAATGACTTGCCACACCTACGTAAAGTGTGGTTTTACTTTCATATCATGAATTAATTAAAAAAATAATAATTTTATACTTTAATATTCAAAATATTATTTTCAAAACATATCAGAATACAATGGTAAGTGAAGTAAAAATAAATTCTGCCATTTTTGTCGTTATCACACACCCCTAGAATGCATATAGCATATACTGTGTATCATAAATGTGCACAGCATCCAGAAAGCATCCTCCTACACTGACATGCCCAATTTTATATTGCAGTTTTGAAATACAATCTGCTTTACTATAAGGACAACACAACACTAAAACTGATGCATCATACAGAGTATGCACACTTGATTCCATTCCCAAACAGAATCATTTTCTCTCATGTTTCTCCGTGTGAATGTCAGATTTGGATTCCTCCTTCTAAACATCGGCACAACATCAAACAAACTGCTGTGGCAGCCTGGCACTGTATCACGTGCCCGATCACCTCAGTGGCATAACATCTCAGTCGTTCTGCTGGGCTCTTCCCAGGGGTAGATGGGCCAGAGAGATCGGAGAGAAAAGGAGAAAGGGACAAAGAAAGAGAGGGTTTAGGAAAGGTGTGGGCCAAGAATGTCTTTCAAAGTGTCCTAGGGCCTATGAAAACATCTACTGCACCTCCAGCAAACCCTCCTCAGAGCAGATACCATGTTTAATTCAACAAGAATAATTAAAATCAAGCTGAGAGGAACAGAAGTATACGATGTTCAATATACTGTACTGTTGCGTACAGTGTTTTTACTCTTGTTAAAAAAGACATTTGTTTAAAATGTTACACTAAATGTAGTGTATTCCTAACATATATTTAGAAATGCAAATGTTCAAAAACATTTTATGCAGTTACAGATTTATTGTTTTAAATGATGTTATTTCTGTAATAAGTACTCTTTTTAAAAATCTACCAAATTGTACTTCTTGTTAAAGAGATAGTTCACCCAAAAATGAAAATGTGATGTTTATCTGCTTACCCCCAGGGCATCCAAGATATAGGTGACTTTGTTTCTTCAGTAGAAAACAAACTAAGATTTTAAGCTTAAACCGTTGCAGTCTGTCAAAGAGCAAAGAGCAAGCAATCATAACTTCAGTCGATCAGGCTCAAAAGTTGGGAGTCGGTGAAAGGTCAACACTCCCGGATGAGTTTGCGCAAGCAAACGTAATCTTTTAGTTTTTAATCAGATGCAACAATCAGGATAAGCACAAGTAATTACCATTTTGAGTAGCCGTCGTCATGGGATCAGAGGTAAAACATGATATAAATACTGTTCAGTTTCTTGGACAGACCAATTGTTTCATGTCTTAACACTTCAGTGTATCATCACGAGCCACAGGGTTTAATTTGGTTTTGTATGTTTTTGGGTTTTTTTGTCTCTCCAAGCTGTGGATCCCATTGACTGCCATTATATGACTGACAGACTGCAACGGTTTGAGTTAAAAATCTTAGTTTGTGTTCTACTGAAGAAACAAAGTCACCTACATCTTCGATGCACTGGGGGTAAGCAGATAAACATGAAACTTTCATTTTTGGGTGAACTATCTCTTTACCAAGGGTAGTGTTGGTGTAATTACTGTGTTATTACTATTTAGCACAGTTTACCTAAAGCTATGTAAGTATATAATATTCTCTATACAGCTATCAAAGCATCCCAGTGATATATCTTTGTTTGCTCTGTGATGTTTGGCGAGAAAGAAAAAAAACTCCATGACTAATCTTGAGACACAATAGGAACTTTTTATTTCGTATAGCATATAGAAGCCCCGTCAGCGATCACCATGTTCCCATAATCCTCACATATACATGCTCAGTCTTTCCCACAAACAGCCTTTATGCTGCTGTATCTTTAAATGAGATTAGATGAATGATTACACAGCATGAAAACATGAATAAAGTCCAGACCTCTTCATATAATACACTTTGTTATCCCAGAACTAGTATTTAAGGAGAAATTTTGGGAACAGCGGCTCATATAAGAGCTGACATCTGAACGGAAAAACTGTGACTGGAGAGGGAACACAATAACCTACAACATCCTTTTCTGAAAAAAATGATTTCCTGACTTTAAAGATCTGAATTATCTGCTCATAATCACTGAAACCCAACTTGAAATCAATCCACCGTAAAATAATAATTTATATTTATCAGAGCTAAAGTCTCCATAATCCAGACAATTATTCTACTGAATTGTATATTTACATTATAAAGCATTTACATGACAGAGATTAAGTACAAAGGTCAATATTGCAAATCTCTGAAATCCCAAATTAAGCATAACCAATAACTGAATCGCTTAAGGATCAACTATGATCATCCAAAAATTGTTTAAAAGCAATAAAAATACACAAATTAGACTACTGTTAGCATACAGTAAGAAATCTCTTTTGAAAGTGTGCAAGAGTTGTTTTCTCAAAAGAAAATCTGAGAAGCAGCAGATTTACCGGAAATCTCTATTTGTTTATTTAATCTCATCACTGTCTGTGAGAATCAACTGAGATATTAAAGAGATCTCCTGTTTTATTTTTCCATTCAGTGATCCTCACATTCATGGCAAAGACTCCTTTCCAAACAAGCAACACACAGTATTATTTTCTGACAAATCCTTGATATAAACAGAAAGCATGCGTAATAATTAAGCTTTAACAGTATTCCAGTGTACTGGAAGCGTGCTGTGCAATCACTAAGGTAATTAAAGAACTTAAAGGCTGTCATTTGATATCAACAGCTTTGCAGACTCAACCCCAAAAGCACTTTGAATTATGAACTTTTAAGCGCAGTTCGCAAAAGATGCTCACACAAACTTCAGCTATCACCTATTAGTGCCCCGGATTTGTGCCATTAGCGATTTTCCACTCCGCATTTAAAAGCGTGCCATCACATTTGCTGTGGAGGTGCTGAAGTTAAAATTAGACCGCCAAGCTCTCTAATCCCAACAAACACAGTATACTGTGGCACCAGCAGACACTGTACAAGCAAATATATCTGGCTTTTCAAATACTAATTTATTAAGCCTTTTATAAGACAGATGCTTTGACAGTTTCTCATGTATAGCGTCTTTGTTTAGAAGAACACTGATCAAAAAACTGCATCTAAGCAAACAATTCTGAGCTATTCTCTTTATTAAGTGATATTTCACGCACATGACCTGATTAAAATCATAACACTTTCCTACTGGAAACAACTCGACAAATGTCCATGTCAAGCAGCATATGAAAACATAACAGTCACTGAGGGAAGATAATCTTCATTCCCACAACTGGCAAAAAGTCACTTTTTACCAAACAACAGAAGTAAGCAAACTCCATAATCGCAGATTTGATTGGGTTTGATCATATATTTCAGATTCATGATCTCTTTAGGTAGTCAAACAAACCTATTCCTCATTAACAGGATGAAAAAAATTCAACAAATCTCTGTCTCCTAATAATATTACTGAAAGTGAAAGGATTTTTGAAATAAAATAATTTAAGGAAGAGCAGACGGAGCACTTTTTTTAGCTAGTGGTCAACCAATATTGGCAGTAGGCAGTATATGTATATGTTTACACTCTTTGTTTAACAATTCTTCTGTCAAATAATTGTTTATCAGAACTGTGAAACAGAGACAGTAAACTAATGTATACTGATGCTGTAAATTACCTACTTCTAATTTCTGAAGTTGCAATTTCATGTTTGTCACATTCAAGTGCTTTGTTGTTGGAAAGAACAAGAATGGTGGACGGCCCATTCATGAGTTCATTCTCATCTTTTTTTTTGCACAAACCTTATTAAAGCCAAAAGGTATAGAAGACGCTGAGTCAATGTCACACAGGTCTTGAATAAATGTAGCATCCAATTCATTGGTAACCATATAAATTTCAGTGTTTTAGTGTTCTATAAATACAATATGTATCAACTGCTTTTTTCATATATGTAGCCTAAATATACATGAATGAAACAACAAGAGAAAGCAATATAGATGTTGTTCGATAAATACTTGCATAGCCAGATCTTAAGACTGATGGCAGAAGGTCTGGGAACCTTAACCGCTTTGAATGGTCAATGCCCGCCCAAGAGGTGATATGACTGACAGGTAAAGCAATCAGTCATGTTTCGTTTTGTGCTGCGTCATGTTTAGGTGTATGAAAGTGTCCCCACAATAACAAATCGGTGTGTAAAACTCCTGAACGTATTTAAAGATTGTGTGCCGTGAACTTTAAAGGGTTAGTTCACCCAAAAATAAAAATTAGCCCATTATTTACTCACCCTCAAGGCATCCTAGGTGTATATGACTTCTTTCTTTCAGACGAATGCAATAGGAGTTATTGTCATGATCTGGGCTGTGGGGCTTCCCTCAGCCACCTGAGGTCGCTGGTTTCCCTGCACTGCACTTCCCTGATTGTACACCTGTCTTGTCATTAGCACTCATCTAAGCTCTCACCTGTTCACAATTACCTGGTCTATAAGAACTCTCATTTCCCACTACTCATTCTGGCTGCATTGTCTTCGAGTGTGTTTCTGTTCTGTTTATTTTTTTGATCTTAGATTCCAGTTGTGTTGTGCCGTGTTGGCCTTTGGTTTATGTTCATTTGTGTTTTGTTTAATTAAAATCCCTTCCCTGCATTTGGACCCAGACCTCCTTTTGCCCGTGACAGAATGCAGCCAGCACCGATGGGCCCAGCGGGGAGGAATTTTTTTTTTAGGGAGGCGGCGACCACCCGCTCTGTTCCCGAAACGGCGGGGATGTCCTTCGAGGCGGCGTCGGCCGCTCGTTTCGAGTTCATCTATGCCTGTCTGGCGAGGATGGACACCTGTAGGGCAGAGGCTGCGCAGATGCGGCCCTGCTTTCTGGCGGGGGCGGAGACGCTCTTCCGCGGGCAGGCGGCGGCGACCGCTATCTCCGTTCCTGACGCGGCGGCGACCGCTCTCTCTGTTCCTGATGCGGCGGCGACCGCTCTCTCCGTTCCTGACGCGGCGGTGACCGCTCTCTCTGTTCCTGACGCGGCGGCGACCGCTATCTCCTGTCCGGACGCGCCGGTGACCGCGCTTGTTGTTCTGGAAGCGGCGGTGACCGCGCTCTCTGTTCCTGACGCGGCGGCGACCGCTATCTCCTGTCCGGACGCGGCGGCGACCGCCCTCTCTGTTCCGGACGCGGCGGTGACCGCTATCCCCGTTCCGGATGCGGCGGCGACCGCTATCTCTGTTCCAGACGCGGCGGTGACCGCGCTTGTTGTTCTGGAAGCGGCGGTGACCGCGCTCTCTGTTCCTGACGCGACGGTGACCGCGGACGTTCCACTGGTGGCGAGGCCAGCTCACGTTCCCCTGGCGGCAGTGTCCACTGACGTTCCTCCGCTGCACGGGCCTGGCCCGCCATCCCTCCCCCTGATGCACCTTCCACCGTTCCTCCTCCCTCCAGACTTTTTTTTTTGGGAACGTCTGGAGGCCGTTCCCTTGAGAGGGGGTACTGTCATGATCTGGGCTGTGGGGCTTCCCTCAGCCACCTGAGGTCGCTGGTTTCCCTGCACTGCACTTCCCTGATTGTACACCTGTCTTGTCATTAGCACTCATCTAAGCTCTCACCTGTTCACAATTACCTGGTCTATAAGAACTCTCATTTTCCACTACTCATTCTGGCTGCATTGTCTTCGAGTGTGTTTCTGTTCTGTTTATTTTTTGATCTTAGATTCCAGTTGTGTTGTGCCGTGTTGGCCTTTGGTTTATGTTCATTTGTGTTTTGTTTAATTAAAATCCCTTCCCTGCATTTGGACCCAGACCTCCTTTTGCCCGTGACAGTTATTTAAAAAAAAAAAAAAGCTTTATAATGCAATGGATGAGTGTTTCTCTTCATTAGTCCAAAACAAGTCTAATAAAGTGCATCCATCCATAATAAAAAGTGCCTCACACAGGTTCGGGGGGTGAATAAAGGCCTCCTGTAGTGAATCGATGAGTTTTTGTACGAATAATACCCATAATAAAACATAAAAATCACTTTAATCTAGCTTGTGCTAACAGTTGTACACCAAAGTAGCTCCAGGCAGATGACACAGTATGTTTGCGTTGTGCATGCACCTGTGGGTTTTGTGAAAACCAATGTTTGTTTACAGGAGCAAAGGAAGCACAGTTTCCTGTTTTAGCAAAGGAAAACCAGTCTCTCCTCTTGGTTTATATCAAAATCCTCCAACATTTTTCTTTACAAATCCTCGCTTTGTACTTCAAAATTTGTGATCGTTGTTTTGTTTTGATCTCTCCACTGCGCACCCACGTTTGTCACTTCTAAACGGCACATGCAGAGCTGCTTCCGCGTACAGCTGTTAGTGCAAGCTAGATTAAAGTGATTATTACGTGATTATTATATGGATATTTTTCTTTGCAAAAATGCATCGTTTCGCTACAGGAGGCCTTTATTCACCCCCCAGAGCCATGTGAGCCATTTTTTAGATGGATGCATTTCATTGGACTTGTTTTAGACTGATGAAGAGAAACACCCGCCCATTTGTCTGAAAGAAGGAAGTCATATACCCCTAGGATGCCTTGAGGATGACTAAATAATGAGCTAATTTTCATTTTTGGATGAACTAACCCTTTAAATATTTCACATACTTTTGAAAGCCCAGCATTTATTTGATCCTGATAAGCTCTCAACGTCAAAGTTGTAAACACAGCGGCTTTCTTCTTACATGAGGGGGTTTGGCATCACAACATCTTTGTTTCAAGGCGGTTACACAAGGTTTGTTTCAACACAATACACACTTCTGCTGGAAATCCTGTATAATACATCCGACCCGATGATGACTTTGAAACTCCTGAAGTGTTTCAGCTTTTGTATGCCGTGTACATCAAACGTTTAGCCAGCGATCCGTGGGCATGACGTCTGAGGCTGAGACAACTACAGCTTTTTTTCTCTCCTTTAAAGTTTATGGTCCCCCCATCTTGGAAACTTGGGTATAAAAAATAGTTTCTGAGTCGGAAATATGACTCGAGAGCCCGTTCATGTCCAATTTCTGACTAGGAAATTCATATTTATCACAACGGATATGTGTAGTGCTGCTTTAGGCTTAATATTAAGAAATGTGCATTGTGCACAAGTAGTATTTCAAATAAAGTTTAATTACAATTTTTATATCAGTAAGACTCGAGCGATATATCAATAAATATGTTAATAGACTTTAACTATACTTAGTATAAAATAAATGCATTTTAAATCTATTACTAGAGATGGACATTCTACATCAGAATGCCGGTTAAACCACTAATGTCACATGGACTTTTTTAGCGATGTTCTTACTACCTTTCTGGGCCTTGAACATGTCAGTTGCATTGCTGTCTATGCAGGGTCAGAAAGCTCTCTGATTTTATTAAAAATATCATAATTTGTCTTTCAAAGATGAAGTGTTATGGGTTTATAACGACATGAGGGTCAGTAATTAATGACAGAATTTTCACTTTTGGGTAAACTATTGCTTTAATGTAGGATCAGACGTATTAAAAAGCTACAGAAGCTTAAGCTAAAGTGAAATGGCTGTTTTTATTTACTATATGATACCCTTGTCTGATTTCATTGCTGATTTGACATATTGTTGAAATATAATCTTTGATCTGCATTTTTGTCTTTTCCCATTTAAGTAGACAGAAGATGTACTTGCCTATTGACGACATACAAAACAGACACCCAAGGGCACTACCAAGACGGACACCAAATGCAAAGACATGCCTTAAAGGGTCGCTGGTCTAACTGGAAGGACAAGCTCTTTAAGAAATCTTCAGTACAAACACTCTAATTGAGCCGTCTTTTTGTTCCCATTGAAAACCAAGCACCAGTTTGTGCATCTGACAACACTTATTGATTTAACATCATTGAACTCTAAAGGCTCAATGAAGGTGAGGAGAATAAAAGTGGTGTGTTCCCTTGGAGCCGCTGGACCTCACTGATAGGACATCTAGCACAGCAGGGGCATCAATGATTAAGGCTCGTCAAATAAACATCTGGCTTATCTTGTTTTTGCCATTGATTCTGTCGGCCTCTTTTAGAGCCACTGGTCTCAGAGGCGGCCTACATACACGCTTTAAGGACAAGCTTTTGTACATTTGTGTTTTAGCACTTTTTTGTTTGGCTGTGCTTTGAGACTGCTGATGCCAAATTTTTTTAAAGAACTAATTACTGATAATTTCTTGGTGTTTTATCATATTGCATTTGCACCATTTTTCTAAAGCAATAAGGCACTCAAGTGCATTACAGTGATTTTACCACAATTAAGTCTTGCATTTACTGTAATGCACAGCCTCTCGTGGCTTGTTGCTTTAGACTAGAATTCAGGCATTATAATGAGTGAGCTGTGGAATTGTTGTGTGTAGCAAACAAAGACAAACAGTGGCCACATTCCTAAACAGTTGGGACGTCTCCCAGCGTTCCTGGAGAAGGGCGAGACAGACGCGTGGCGTTCCTGTCCTCTCCATCTCCCCTCCTCCTTCTGCAGCCTAGTGAGCCACAGCACTTCATAGCTCATTAGTGCTGAACAGATGCTGGGGAGAAAGTTGGCACGCAATAAGCCCTCTCTTCATATTGCACTGATCTGTGGGAGATAGCTCACGACTGAGGGATGCCTCACGCTGACAGTTGGCAGATGAAGTTAATCAAAACGGATTAAAAAAAGAATAAAGGAGAGGCAACAAATCTGACATCCTTGATAGGATATAATAATGAAATAAATTATCATATTCTGACAGCACAAACTTAGCGCCGACAACCACGAATGACAGCCTCCAAATAAATAACTGAAGTATTGTGAACAATGAGAGCAAGAGAAATACTTTGACAGTTTGCTGCTGCAAGAGCCAAAACTAGCGACGAAACTTCATTAGCAGTTACGCCATATTGAAAAAGCATATACAGTGACCACAAACAGTATTTGGGCACCTAAGTTGCACTTGAAAGCATGTCATTATCATAGAAATAGATATCAAAATGTCAAAATCTGCATACAAATGATGCTGGATTGAACTAAATTCACTCTCATTCATTTATGCAATGACTTATTTACTGTCAAGGTAATTTATATATATAGACCACAAAACCAGTCATAAACGGGTATATTTTTGTAGCAATAGTCAAAAATACATTGTATGGGTCAAAATGATCAATTTTTCTTTTATGCCATAAATCATTAAGGTATTAAGTAAAAATCATGAATATATGTTCCATTAATATATGTATATAATATAATGTTCCATGAATATATTTTGTACATTTTCTACTGTAAATATATCAAAACTTAATTTTTGAATAGTAATGTGCATTGCTAAGAATTTCATTTGGACAACTTTAAAGGCGATTTTCTCAATATTTAGATTTTTTGCACCCTGCAGATTTTTGAATAGTTGTATCTCGGCCAAATATTGTCTTATCCTAACAAACCATTCATCAACAGAAACATTATTTAATCAGCTTTCATAAGCATATGATGTATAAATTTCAATTTCAAAAAACTGACCCATATGACTGTGGTCCAGGGTTGCTTATGAAACTGGTTTTATTTAAAAACATGCTTGTGCATCTTAAAAAATCTTTTTTTTTTTTTTAAATAGTACAGTAATATTTTTAAGCATTTTAAGAGGTTCATTGCTTCTTTCCAGACTGTATATTATATATATTTAGCCTAAAACATTAATATGAGAGATTAAAGAGATCCAGAGTGACATCAGACAAGACACTTTGTTGATTTGTCGAATCTAAGCTTTTGCAGTCATTAGACAAAGTCATTTAAAGACAGTATGCAAAATCAAGTATTTGAAAGAGTTCTGTAATATATATGATGCATATATTCTGTGTAACATAGTGTATATATAAATACACACACACACACCATAATTTCTAGCAGTAGTTCATTCATAAAAAAGCCCTCAGTACATGCCCCTTTTTTCCCCTTTTTTTTAAGAAAAAAGGTACAAAAGCTGTCATCGGGGCAGTACCCTGTCCAAACGTACACCTTTGTATCTTATTTACCCTTAAAAGGTGCAAATTAGTACTATAAACATACATATTAGTATCTTGAATGTGCTTATTAATACCTAAATGGTACATATTAGTATCTTTTGAAAGGTTACTGCCCCAGTGACTAAGAAAAAATGTACAAAAAGAGGCTGTAGATGTACTGAGGACTTTTTTGAATGTAGGAGGGAACAATGCGAAGCCAGACAGCAATTATCCATCCATAGAACGTAGAATTAAGCTTCAGTTTATGACAGAAATCGCTGGTAGACAACTATGGTAACTCGTACCATTCTCGCTGTCATTTACTTGGTGAACCCACCTTGCACCGACCAACAATTTGGACAAATTTACACTGCGATTGGCCGTGCAGGTGATAAGAGGTTGAGATGAACAGCTGGTAGCAGCCTGCGCTGAAGATGCTGAG
Source organism: Labeo catla (assembly GCA_012976165.1). NCBI lineage: Eukaryota > Metazoa > Chordata > Actinopteri > Cypriniformes > Cyprinidae > Labeo > Labeo catla. The sequence continues at coordinate 1,375,279 of VONZ01000038.1, forward strand.
CTGATAGCACTGACGTCTACTCTCCCACCAAGACACCTTGGCCATCCAATCTGCCTTACCATCAAACTCTTATTACAATAAAGCCCTAAACACCAGCCGAGGGGGGAGGGACGCATGGGAAAGGGAAAAAAAGATGACCCAAAATGCCCTTTTTATCTCTCCATAAGGAGAGAGACAGATCCTTCAATGGGGCTAAAATAGTGGGAGAAGAGAAAATACATAATTTATCACCATATTATCGGAATATCCAGGCGGGCTAATAAAGAGAGTGCGGACTGACTATTCCTTGTCTTATCATGCGAAGTGGAGGATGGGGGGAGGGATTATCAGGCTGGAACAGACTGCCGGCCTGGAATTCTAATGGTAATAATGGGGTCTCTGATGGTATATCTTCCCCAGCTTATCAAGCCCATTATCTGCCCTTATCTCCACAGTCATCGGGGCAAATTAATGGAGCTCTTTCAGTGCTCTCGCTTTATCTGCCTCGCAGAGGGCACACCAGAGAATGGAATAGGCAAAATATGAAAATCCAGGGTGAATCGCCAGGGTTCAGATAACAGGGCAAACTCTGTTCAATTGGGAACAAAATGTAACAAAAAAGAGAGAGGAGCGTCTCTACCCATAACAACCTCTTTGTCCTTTGCTACGAGCAGGTGGCTGGTAAAGCTGCGCTCTTTACAGGTGCTCTAGCCTACAGTCATTTCAAGAACACTCTCCGCTGTGTGCTAGTGTTTCAAATCGCTCCAGAAATATGTGGGACACGTCTGCAGATTGAGATATCACTACAACTGCCTTCTGTATAATGCAGACCTTGAAAAGCAGAAAACAGACATGATGAGAGCTGATATGCCCGGACTGCTAAGCAAACAGTTTCATCACTTACAGAAACTCCAGTGCAATTCGGCAAGACTGAAAATAAATAAGGTGTTTTGAGAGCTGTCCTTGTGCTACAGTTCAAGTCTGCCGCAATAAAAATTGAAATTTCACCCGGTGTCGACCAAAGCACTTCTCTGTAGTTCTGAGATGCATTAACAGATATATGCAATGTTTGCATTATGCAAAATCTGTACAGGTTAAGCATTATTTTTATGTCAGAGGTGATTTTTAATTTCTAGCATTAATTTCTCAAACATTTTTGGAAAGTTCTGAATTAGTTAAAAAGTCTATACTTCTTAGTTATTTCAAAGCACAGTCATAAAAACCACAATGCACATAACTTCACAAACATTGCATCCAGCCATTCATGCAAATCAAGAGTTTCTAACTTTATCACTTTTGCCATTTCGATTATGATATGATATAAAATAAAAGAAGAATAACAGTGCATGCATAATTCTGATAAAAATAAGCGAGCCTTTGATTTTCTGATCCACATCTGACTGCTCAGATATTCTTCATCAGCAATCGATACATATAAAATAAACATTTATCAACTTACGCTGAAGCTCTAAAAACTATGAAACTACCATAAACAGCCTGTCCTGTCCTCTGAAATCAAGTATGAGTAAAATCCGCGTTGGCAAACTCACGTTTGAATTGCTTCGGGTTGCTCTGTTTCCTCCGGGACATTCCTGCTCCGCGCGCTGGACTCGAGATTAAAAAATGATACCGCGATTCATCCAAACCCAGATAAACGCGCTGTTTGTAAGACTCGGGTGTGTGTTTAGCGGTCTGTCTGATTCCAGTCAGGGTTTGCTGGTCTCGTCGTGTAGAGGGTTAAGTTGTGCTGTGATCCGGGCGCACACTGACAGCGCAGATGAGCGCGTGTTGTGCTTTTGTTGCAGGAGGTTTGAGCGCAGCGGTGCGCCGTAGAGCTGCAGCAGCGCTCACACACTCCACACAGCAACACACACTCACTGCACTCTACTATTTACTAGCTGTTCTCTTTCCCCTCGGGATGTCCAGCTACGGTGAAATATATGCAACTTTCCGGATTAGTAGAAGTTTTGTTTTTGTTTTTGCTTGTTTGTCTTCTTAAATACAGCTTGTATTTATTGTTTTGTTTATCATATGTGACCCTGGACCACAAAACCAGTCTTTTAAGTAGCACGGTATATTTGCAGCAATAGCCAAAAATACATTGCATTGGGTCAAAATTATCGATTTTTCTTTTATGCCAAAATCATTAGGATAGTAAGATCATGTTCCATGGAGATATTTTGTAAATATCCTACTGTAAATATATCAAAACCTAATCTTGATTATTAATATGCATTGCCAAGAACTTCATTTGGACACCTATTTGGACACCTATTTTTCAATATTTTGATTTTTTTGCACCCTCAGATTCCAGACTTTCAAATAGTTGTATCTCTGCGAAATATTGTCATATCTTAACAAACCATACATCAATGAAAATAGCATGCTTTCATATTATGCATACTATTTTTGCAGTATACAGCATGTAGCCTATACTTTGCATGATTTGCACATTCGTCCTCTGAGTCCTCCCACAGTGGGGTCTTGCAAGGCTACACGTGCACATCAAGTGCACTATTTGGGACAGAACAGGATAACTGGTATTTTGTGCAATACTATATCCACTACAATTTGCTTGATTTTTCCTTTACAGTGCAGAATAACAGAAACAAAAGCAACGAGATAAGACTATTTTGCATGAAATTTGATATATATACATATGGCTTGCTCAATTAAATATTCATGTGACAACAGTATAACATAATACTATCTGAAATGTTGCACTATACATTATGTTTGACAAAGAAAAACAGGCTGTTTGCAGTGTTTACTGCACAGTATGCAATAAGCAGTGTGCAGGTATTCTATTATACATGTATCACACTAGTTAGCTGCCTCACTTTAGATGCAGTCTGATAGAGAAGGGGTGAAAAATTCAGAAATGCCAATGAATATGACTTCAGTTTAGTTTAGCAGAGTAGCAATTACTTCAAAAGCATGTAATTGAACAATTAGGCATACTTTTTCAGAGCACCTTTGCCTTTTTACCAGGCAGTACAACAGAAGGAAAAAGGAAGAGAGGGAGAAAGGGGAATTGTAGCAGGAACAGAAGCCGGACTCAAACCTGTAAGTACCACATGGGGATGAACACGTGCTAACCACTGCGTCACTTTAACAGCTTTGGCTTTAACCTTTCTATTTATTCAGATGCAAAATATGATGAGAAGTCGTTGCTGCTGCTGCTGCTGCTGCTAAAAAAAAAAAAATATTATGTGCAATGACACTGAATTAATAACCAATATAATAAATGAAGAAACCTATTTTACTTTAATCTGTTTTCTTCAAATTCTCAGTCATTTTAAGCCTAAAACTTTTGGGAAGGGAAAATCTGGATTTATTTGTTATTTTGTAGAAGCTGTACTATGTTTTTATATCAGTCTTATTTCAGTTGTATAAAGGTTTCAAAAGTGAGTTTTCACAGCAATGAAAAAAAAAAAAAACAAACAAACACATTTTTGGTTCCAAAAAGAACACTTCAGTGAACAGTTCTTAAAAGAATCTTGATTTTTTTGTTAGTTTGAAGAACATTCTAAAAATCCTTTGGTCCTACTTTATAGTAGGTGTCTTTAACTCTGTACCGCTCCGAAAGGTACAAATATGTGCCATTAAGACACACTTTAGGTACTATGTGTACCTTTAAGATATTTTTATGAATACTTTAGGGGTAAATAAGGTACCAGTGTGTACACTCTTAAAAATAAAGGTTCTTTAAAAGGTTCTTCACAGCGATGCCATAGAAGAACCATTTTTGGTTCCACAAAGAACCATTCAGTCAAAGGTTCTTTAAAGAACCATCTCTTTCTTACCTTTTTATAATCTGGACAACCTTTATTCGCCACAAAGAACCTTTTGTAAAACAGAAAGATTCTTCGGATATTAAAGGTTCTTCATGAAACCATTTAGACAAAAAAGGTTCTTCTATGGCATCATGAAGCACCTTTATTTTTAAGAGTGTACCTTTTAAAAGGATACTGATCCAGTGACAGCTTTTGTACCTTTTTTCTGACAGTGTATGTACTTTTATGTTCCTGTTGTACTGTAACACACTTTTGTTGCTATTAAGGTGGGATATAGTTAAAGGAGAAGTTCATTTCCAGAACAAAAATTTACAGATAATTTACTCACCTCCTTGTCATCCAAGATGTTCATGTTTTTTTTTTTTCTTCAGTCGTAAAGAAATTATTGTTTTTCAGGCAAATATTTCTCTCCATATTGTGGACTTCAGTGGTGCCTGCAAGTTTGAACTTCCAAAATGCAACTAAAAAAAATGCACACAGCCTCAAAGGGCTCTAAATGATCCCAGCCAAGGAAGAAGTGTCTTATCTAGCAAAACGATTGGTTATTTTCTTTCTAACATTAAATGCTCGTCTTGTCTAGCTCTGCGTGAACTCTTGCATTCCGGGTCAACACAGTTAGGGTATGTTGAAAAACTCCCATCTTATTTTTTTCATCCAACTTCAAAATCATCCTAAATCGCTGCAGAAGTACCAATGCAGTGTTTACAAAGTGAACATGCAAAGATCAAAACCCTTTACAAAAAAAGGTAAAACAGCAATGTAGGACGATTTTGAAGTTGGAGGAGAAAATGAGATGGGAGTTTTTCAACATACCCTAACTGTAATAACCGGATTACACAGAGTACACAAACGCATCACAGAGCTAGACAAGATGAGTGTTTGAGGTTAAAAAGTATATAAATTGTAATTTTTTTAGAAATTAACCGATCGTTTTGCTAGATAAGACCCTTATTCCTTGGCTGGGATCATTTAGAGCCATTTGAAGCTGCATTTAAACTGCATTTTGGAAGTTCAAACTTATGGGCACCATTGAAGTCCATTATATGGAGAAAAATCCTGAAATGTTTTCCTCAAGGAACATAATTTCTTTACGACTGAAGAAAGAAAGACATGAACATCTTGGATAACAAGGGTGAATAAATTACCTGTAAGTTTTTGTTCTGGAAGTGAACTTCTTTAAGGTTAGGGACAGGTTTGGTGGTATGGTTATAGGTTTAGGGGTAGGTTAAGGTGAAAGGGTAAAGACGATAGTGTAATTACAGATGTACATAAATTAACCACAGTTGTAATTACATGCACGTATTACAATATAGAATGTAAAAACATTAATGTACACAATAAGTGCATTGTATCAAATGATTAATTTGATTACATAACAGTTAATGACACTCAATATAAAGTTGATGAGCCATTTACATTAAGAAGAACCTTTCTAAGGTTCCTAATGGAAACATATATGTGACCCTGGACCACAAAACCACTCCTAAGCAGCATGGGTATATTTGTAGCAATAGCCAAAAATACATTCTATGGGTCAAAATGATTATTTTTATGCCAAAAATCATTAAGATATCAAGTAAAGATCATGTTCCATGAAGATATTTTGTACATTTCCTACCGTAAACATATCAAAGCTTAATTTTTGATTAGTAATATGTATTGATAATAACTTAATTTGGACACATTTAAAGGTGATTTTCTCAGCATTTAGATGTTTTTGTAACCTCAGATTCCTGATTTTCAGGCCAAATACTGTCCTAACCCTAACAAACCATACATCAGTGGAAAGCTTATTTTCTCAGCTTTCATGTGATCTCAATTTCAAAAAATGAACCCTTATGACTGGTTTTGTTGTCCATGGTCACAAATGTGTATTGTTTAAGAGTGTATTGTGAACGATAGCTACACCAACACACTGAAAGTCCTCCATAGCCAGAAAAAACAAATGCCAGAAAAGTGTGTCACCAAAACAGTCCCAGGCTTGTTTGTAATTTGATGCATTTTCAGGCTATCAATGCTGAGATTTAGCGCGATGGGAATCATGTCTTCAATCTAAGGCACAACTAAAGGATTTGCACCTCTCTTTTTATGGGAGATATCAATAGAGAATTGAGTTCCATTGAGACGCGGGAGCGAGCGCGATAAGGGCGGGGGCGCGCCAGAGATGGATTAATTATGAGCGAGCATAGAAAGCAGGCTTATCATCACTTAGCACAGGAGACAGGCTCACACGATCACAGAGCACGGATAAGACGGGAACAATGCGATGCTACCTTACAACCCATCGCCTTACTTTTTTATAATTAAAAACTAACATGCAATTATGCCGTATCTTGCTCAACCGAGAGGGTGATGTAAATAACTGTGCTGTAAAAATGATGGCGGGGGAAAGACAGTCTATATAAAACACAGAGGACAGAATGACCTCTGCGAAACTGAAGATACAGAACGGGTGAAAGTGCATGCGACGCTCTTACAGTAAATCACAGCCACTTAACCTTTACAGTAACTCTTCAAAATAAAGCTTCTTCAGTGCCTCTTCCAATAGATTCCTGTCAAGAAGCATTATTCTCTCTGTAGGAAGTTGTTATGTGGTTCTTTGGAGGGTAAGTACTTCTTTTTCACTAGGGAAGGCCCTTCTGTAATGTCTTGTTCTGAACAAACTTCAGCAAAACAATTACCCTGTTTTGCTTTAAGTTCAGAATGAAGGTTCTGGATGAACTTGTTCATCTAATCTTCACAAACATAACAAGAGATGCATATTTCAGTATGCATACAGTGCCACCTTTATTTACATAAATGTAAAACACATTCATTATTAGGCAGTCCAAGGAGACTTTAACACTCGGGTTGAGTCTCAAGCTCAACCCCTCTATTTTCAACAGCAACCCAGAACTGTTTACCTTCATTATATTCAGGGATTTATGAGCAGGTATGAACTTATACTTTCTTTCGGCTTTGTTTACAAAAGTGGAAGTGCTTGAACTTGACCTCTTTAATGAATTAAATATTCAAACTGGTATATTTTTAAGATTTTGAAAGACTAGAAATAGAGGTGTTTGGGGCATTCTACTTTCACTGGTCATGTTGTCTATTATAATGTATGTTGTAGCTATTATATATATGTTGTTTGAAAATAAATGTGTTGGCAGTGTGTGTACACAACCACCCTATAATCATAAAAATCCACCGCTCCTTTTTTAATCCCCGTAAATCATAAGCAGTGTCTCAGAACAAGCCGTTCACAGAATCTGTAATAGGTGACAGCACATTTTACAGGCCCCGCCCATGACTGTTGACTGACACTGCCGTATTAGCAGAGCACCCACCTAAGTGAACCACACACAATCTACTATGTTTGTCTTTACTCTAGAGCATTTAAAAGCAACATTCAAGTAAGAAATGTCTTCTTATTAGAGCTACAGAAATTCTACAGTCCAGAGTAGGGGGTTATTTTCTATTTTAATTTTATTGTTTGGGTCATGTACAGTTGAGGTCAAAAGTTTACATATACCTTGCAGGATCTGCAAAATGTTAATTATTTTACCAAAATAAGAGGGATCATACAAAAAGCATGTTATTTTTTATTTAGTACTGACCTGAAAAAGATATTTCAAATAAAAGACGTTTACATATAGCCTACAAGAGTAAATAATAGTTGAGTTTTGTTCAAAAGTTTACATACACTTGATTTTTAATACTTTGTTGTTACCTGAATGAGTAATAGTTTTTCACAGTGCCTTGTTTGTCCTGAACAGTTAAACTGCCCGCTCTTCAGAAACATCCTTCAGGTCCCACAAATTCTTTCGGTTTTTCAGCATTTTTGTGTATTTAAGCTCTTTCCTACAATGACTGTGTGATTTTGAGATTCATCTTTTCACACTGAGGACAACTGAGGGACTCATACGCAACTATTACAGAAGGTTCAAACACTCACTGATGCTCCAGAAGGAGAAACGATGCATTAAGAGCCGGGGGTGTCTTCTGGAAAACATGCAAGCACCTTCTGTAGCTTCTGAAGGGCAGTACTAAATGAAAAAAAAATATTAGGCAAAATAAGAGAATTGTACACATGTCCATTTGGTTCAAAAGTTTTCACCTCCCAGCTCTTAATGCATTGTGTTTCCTTCTGGAGCATCAGTGAGTGTTTGAACCTTCTGTAATAGTTGCGTATGAGTCCCTCAGTTGTCCTCAGTGTGAAAAGATGGATCTCAAAATCATGACATTACAGAAGGTTCAAACACTCACTGATGCTCCAGAAGGAAACACGATATATTAAGAGCCGGGGTGAAAACTTTTGAACAGAATGAAGACGACATTTTTCCTATTTTGTGTAAATATATATTTTTTTCATTTAGTACTGCCCTTTACAAGCTATAGAAGATACCGTACTTACATGTTTCCCAGAAGACATTTACCCAGATCTTCAAATTCCAAAAGTTTTCACTCCCTGGCTCTTAATGCGTTGTGTTTCCTTCTGGAGCATCAGTGAGTGTTTGAACTTTCTGTAATAATTGCATATTGCAAATAATTGCATAGTCCCTCAGTTGTCCTCAGTGTGAAAAGATGGATCTTAAAATCATACAGTCATTTTTGGAAAAGGTTCAAATACACTAAAATGCTGAAAAAACAAAGAATTTGTGGGACCTGAAGGATTTTTCTGAAGAACAGTGGGCAGTTCAGGACAAACAAGGAAATCATGAACAATTATTACTGAACAAGAAAACACACAGCTGTGGATCATTCAGGTAACATCACAGTATTAAGAATCAATGTATGTAAACTTTTGAATGGGTTTTTATAAATTCAACTATTATTTTCTCTTGTGGACTATATGTAAACATCTTTTATGTGAAATATCTTATTCAGGTCAGTACTAAATAAAAAATAGCATGCATTTTGTATGATCCCTATTATTTTGGTTAATTAACATTTTGCAGATTCTGCAAGGTGTATGTAAACTACCCTGGTGAAAAAACCAGCATATGCTGGTAGGTATGTTTTGATGCTGGAATGCTGATTAGGTAGGTTTTGATGCTGGTTTAAGCTGGTCCTTTGCTGGTTTATGCTGGTCCTAAGCTGGTTTATGCTGGTCCTTTGCTGGTTCATGCTGGTCCTTGACCAGCAACATGACCAGCAAAAACCAGCAAAGGACCAGCATAAACCAGCAAAGGACCAGCATAAACCAGCATCAAAACCTACCTAACCAGCATTCCAGCATCAAAACATACCTACCAGCATATGCTGGTTTTTTCACCAGGGTATTCACTTCAACTGTATTAAAAGTGTAGACAGCAGTATAAATACTGCATATTACACTACATGCAATTTCTTTCCCAGCTGTTTACCTTCACAGACATAACCGATCGTGTTTTTGTAACTTACCTGTGTTTTTAACATAAAACTAGCAAAAGACACTAACTAGTTTTAAATTCCACTTGGCCATGGGGAACGTTGTGTTACAATGTGCCCTGCTATTATTAAACTATGTTATTCTATGACGTTAGCAATGTAATTTACAGCATTTACTTGTCTGAGTAGTAATGAGAAACCACAACAAACAGGTAAATAAAGACTGACAACTGATGTTATTTTGGCTCATTTATGTGTCTCTCGTTCTATGAGAGCTGTGTGTGGAAGGAGTGGAGTTGTATCTCTGTGTTTTTCTAAATGTTTGAATGTGTTTCACCTATTTGCCCACATTGTTTGAACTATTCCTGTACAACAACGTAACTCGCTGATTAACCTCCGTAGTAAGATGAATTGTTGTGCAAAAAAACTACATTTCCAATATTTGAACCATATTAGTTCAACAATGTAGGGCCATTGTTAATGATGTCACTGAGTAATAACTTCTGCTATTTAACTGATTAAAGATCTCTAAATTGCAGCTATATTGAACATGGTACCTGATGACTAATTTACTATTTTTTTTGTTTCCTGTCATTTCGCTTTATTCGATGTTTGATTCATGCACCCCTGTATAGCTGTGTTTTCTGATCAGGGATGTATTTCCCAAAAGCATCGTTAGCCAACTATGGTCACAAGTTCCATCGTTACCAACATAGTTCAACGATTCGGTGTTTCCCGAAACCATAGTTCAAACGAACATTCGCAAACAGCGTCACAAACTTACGTGGTTGGAACTACAGCTCTCCACCTGTGGTTAGAAGCATAATTCCTTGTTAGTAAGACATATAGGCTCAATAAATTATGCTCTTGGGCACAATAAACAAGCTAGCATGCAGTGCAATCTATATCTTCCATTCTATCTAAATATAAATGCATTTTAATCTATGTATTTTTGAGCATCCTCTGTAAGCACCGTTTTTGAATAGTGTGCATGTTCATAAATGGGAACCCCGGAGTAGATGGAACCCGCGATTATTGCCGGTTAACCAAAAATAGTAAATTAGTCATTAGATGCCATGTTCAATATAGCTGCATTTTAGAGACCTCTAATCAGTTATTACCCGGTGATGTAACAGTTTAAGTGCAATAAGACATGAAAGAGACTCACATGCCATGTGACAGCTGCTTTCTGTGCATTCGTTAATATACTAATATACGTGCCATTTTCCAGGGACACATTCCAGCCAGTATTTCTATATTGCCTAAAATATTCAGTCTGATAGACATGATAGTCAAAAACAAACAGATGTTTTTATCAGAGTATCTGAGGAACAAACTATAAAGGCACAGCCCTATTCTAAGAAAGGGGGTAGCAGCATTTGCATTTAAAGGGACATGCACAAACACAGCGTGTTTCTGCTTCCACTCAAAATGGGCATTTTTTTAAACAATATAATAAATTATCTGTGAGATATTTTGAGCTGAAACTTCACAGACACATTTTGGGGACCCTGAGACTAATATTACATCTTGTAAAATGGGGCATAGTAGGTGCTCTTTAAAAAAAAGGAAGTAACCAATTCATACACTTAGCTATAACCACTTTGTTATGTCAAAATAAGACTTAACATGGCTTGAAAACATGATCTTGGGACATGAATTTACATTTGATTTGTATACAGCATATAAGGACGACAGTCATAGGGGTCAAAGTTTAAAATGCGTGATGGTTTGGATTTAACATCACATCGTGAATGGTTGAAATGGCTCCTCACCTATCCAACATACATGTCTGAGATCTTCCTCGAGGAGCTACAGCGGCAATTCAGACTTCTGTCATATGGTTTTGCCGTATGCATCTCCATGCATTTTTCCCCATCACTCTGAGAAGATTGACTTGAGCAGACACAATTAAGGCATAATTCATCCAGTCACTTTATCTGGCTTGTCTGAAGCCCTCAACTCCTTGCACCTACCTTCCATCACCTTCACATTTCTGAAGACCATTAAAAGGATATCTGATAGAATTATAGTGTGAAATGGGGTAGGGTGAAGCCTGCGTAATGGGTTTTGCATATGTTTTCGCCTCTGGCGTGCGATATATTTGAAGTTCATTTTTAGTTCATTTGATAAAATAAATTGGCAAAACATCATCCCCGCCAACCTTTTAGCCACCTGTGTGCTATCCATAAAGAGAAAAAATACATCTAAAATGGCCAAATCTGGCTAAAATAAATGCAACCCTGGCAAGCGTGTTTTAACTCCCCTCCTAAAAAACAAAGCAGAAGATTATATTTACAGTAAGGGAAACACATTTAGCTTGATGTATTTGTCTCTATTGCTCCAACATTGTCTGTGAGGGATATTTCATAGACAATGTTATCCTTTCCTTCAAATTGAAGGCATATTATGTGAACATATGGGTCTTTGGTGATAAGCCGTGAATGGCAAAAGCTGCTTCCTACTACCTCTGATGTTTACTTCTGTGGTCTTACCACATTTACTCAGTGCAGGGGGTGTAGGGAAACTCTAAAGGCTTGATTCAATTAAACAGGAAACAGATGCACCGTCAGAACGTGGAGGTTGGGAAACCGACGCGGTACAAGCATGGAGGACGCAACGCAGAGAGGGGAAGAGGAAGCGCGACCGGTCCTGACGGGTTACGTCCAGTGAGCTGACGTCAAAGGTATCTTAAAAAACAAATGAAACTGTCATTACACGGTCCGTAGCGACGCGCATGTCGACAGGGGCAGCGAATTTCGCCCCTCCCCACGGGAGCACCCGGTCTGCTTGTGTTTGCTGGATTAATAACTTCATTTAAAGGCTCCAGGCGAGAGGAAAGTTAACAGTGACAGTGGCCCAGGTTTTGCGCACCCTCAACGAGGCATGAAATTACTGCATGCCCCCTGAAAACGCCTGCTGATGGAAAGGGAAGGAGCAAGTCCTTGGGGCCCCAAATCGGTGGCTGTCACACATGCACACGAACACACACACACATGTGGTCCTATCGCACATCGCTGATTCATGAGGAATAAAAAGGCTGGTTGTTGTAATCTTGTATACTAAAGCGCTGCATGCTCCAAATCATTAAAGTGAATATTATTTTTGGTAAAGAACAATAACAAATGACATCTTTTTAATATTCAGTTGGTTCTCCTAGACAGCAAAGAGACACTACCTTCAGATTTGACCAAAGTCTGCAATCAAAAGATTTCAATATTTTTGTGGAAATAAATTTCTTCAGGAAAGTTTGATTAATAGAACGTTCAAAAGAACAGCATAACCCCCATGTCATCCAATATCTCTCTTTCTTCAGTTAAAAAGAAATTAAGGTTTTTAGGAAAACATTCCAGTATTGTTCTCCATATAGTGAACTTTACTGGGGATCAATGGGTTGAAGGTCCAAAAGGGGTCTACACGATCCCTGCTTAGGAATGAGGATCTTATCTAGAGAAACAATCTGTCATTTTCTGAAAACAACAAAAAAAAAATTGATATACTTTTTAGCTTCTTACACTCGTCTTGCTCTAAGATGCATGTCATCATGCATTGCGTATTCACATTGGAAAGGTCACACGTGGTTAGTTCTTTGTCTGTGTACTTTAGTTCGAAAAGGTTTGGTTAGGACAAAAACTCATCTTTTTCTCCAACTTCAAAATCATCTGACGTTGTACCTTCTTATGTTATACCTTCTATTGCAAAGGGCGCTTGACTTTCTTTGCACGTTTGCTTTGTAAACACTGGGTCGGTACCTCCACCTACATCACGTCATGTGTGACCTTTCCAACGTGATTACATAATTTGTGAAGTCATGCTTGACTGTCGTGCTTAACTGATTGTTTCAGCTGGGATTATGTAGAGCCCTTTGAAGCTGCAGTGAAACTAGACTTTGGAGCTTCAACCCTTTGACCAACATTTAAGTCCATTATAAGGTGAAAAATCCTGAAATGTTTTCCTGAAAAACTTTATTTTCTTTTCGACTGAAGAAAGAAAGACGTGAACATCTTGGATGACATAGGGGGTGAGTACATTATAAGGACATTTTTAATCTGTAAGTGAATGAATCCTTTAATATACACTAGCTCTACAGTCTATCTGAGGCAAAGCTGACAGATGAAGCACTTTCTCTAAGAAGTTTCAACCTCTAAGCTTTAACATTTTTCTCTGTTGTCCAAATTGTATGTTGCATATATGCATTTCCAGTATGTATACATAATCACATTCTAAAAAATTTTGGGTTTGTTTGGCAACCCAGCGCTGGGTAAATATTGAACAGAACACATGCTGGGTTATCTTGACCCAGCTTATTATGTTAAATGATGAAAAAAGATAAACATTTATTATTAAGCAAGAACACATGGACAAAATACAAGACAAATTGAATTTATTTGGGTGAATACAGCACATTTAAACTCATTTAACAAGCATTTAAGACATAAAAAACGTAACATTTAAAAGTAGCATTTTAATTTTAGTCTATTCAGCCGTTCTCTGTAATTGCTTTTTACTGAAATAGCGCTAATTTTCGTGCCGGTGTGTCACCGAAATCTGGGCCAGTGAAGGGCTGCTGTTCATCGGGGTAACTGAACTTCAGACTGCGGACATGTGTTTCACTCATAGCTGAAAGATGCCATGACTGACTCCAAAACCTGCCCTTAAACAAACAGTTCTAACATTAAAGAACACATTTTAGCATCAAATTAAATTAAACTCAGTACTATAATGAATAAAATCCATTTATTTTATGCGAGGCAAAAGGCATTTCCATCATGCAAAGTGACAACTGCTAACACAGTTGACTGACATCTCGTCCTTGTATGTTGTGTTGCATAAAATAAGATAATCTACAGCACTATAAAGTTTTTAGAAATGAAATAAAACATACAGGTATACAAACCTTTTTGCTGAAGAAGTGAACCAAATCGGCGGCACTGAGAACTGCTCTCTACTGTAGAGGACTCAAAAAGCTGGTACTCTGACAGTAACTCAGCAGCTGAGTTGTTTCATCAGAGACAGGCTAGGTTTGATAGAAAAAAATACCCAGTATTAAAAATGACCCAGCTCCTGGGTAAAAAAAAAATATATATATATTAAAAATAATCCAAATAAAGTGACCCAACGGGCTGAACCCAGCATTTGGGTTAAAAAAATAACCCAGCAATTTTTTAAAATGTATCATATTTCGACTGAAATGCTCACACTAAATAAGATTTTACTGACTGACCACCGAGGGAGTGAAGCGTCATGCTCGTCATTATTGAGACATCACCTTAACATCCTTTTGATAACTGTTATATTTCACTAGCTGTTAATGAGAATTAATTAATTGTGTAAATGCTACTCCAAAAAGCGTTATTAACACTCTCTCTTCAGGTCAAATCCAGAGGGGTTTCTGTGTGCCTGTAAATGAGAGCTTAATTAATTTAGGCCCTGCCTTAAGAATTGATATGAATTGTTAACACTGTATGTGGCCTCATTAATATGCGTCCCTATGGGGCCAGACTGCTAATCATCACACATACTAACAACCTGACGGAGTCTCTGTGTGCGGCTGGCCCTCGCACAGCCACGCTGACATTAGGTAATTAATCATTAAGAGAACAACACCTCTGCTTATAACACTCACACGGAGCAAATTCAGTCCCTGTCACGCCGCTCCGCTTATGAGAGCACTGAAATATGTTACATTATTTGTCTAAATAATTATACATTTTAACAGTGGCTTTTAAGGTTTATACAATTAGTTTTACATTAGTAGCACAGACAAACTAATATAGTTCAAAGAATAATCGTTATAGTACAAAAAGAACATCTATTATAAATGCAAACAACCCTTGTATTCATGCAATAAGGTGCAAAACTGTAAATATACAGTTAAAGGGTGTTGTTTTATCAAACTACATAATAATAATGCATAATAAAAATGTTAAGGACACAAATTTTATTTTTGTTTGTTTGTTTACTTTTATTTTGTTAAGAAAATCCAAGTGCCACTTTTTTGCAAACTAGCGTAGTTTCTAACTTGTTTTTTTGTTTTTTTTTAATATAGGGATATGAAATGATCCAGGACAGAAACTTTCTGTAATATAAAGTTTAGCAGTTTTACTTTTTACTATTTTGCAAATAATAATAAATGTATATATTTACACAAATCAAATAGCAGATTTATCAGAGATTTTTTTTTTTTAAATGAAAAGATGACATAAAAACAAAAGATTACTAATTTAAGACTAAATAATTCTGCTCACTTTGCCTGTAGGTTATGATTTATATTGTGTAGATGTTGTAAATGCTCATCTAATTCATAAATTATTAAATAACAGCTGCACTGCTTAATAATTAAATAAATAAAATCAGATATGTGGAAGATATGTGCAAAACATTTTAAGTGAAAAAATAATACAACCTGCAATTGTTACTTTACAGAGCATTTACCTTATTTAAAACATCAAAAATAATTCTGTGGGTATAAATGAATGTATTTAGATTTATTCAGTGATGGTTGCTAATATTTATGATGTTACCATTTTTAGACAGATAAACATAAGGCCAATTTTAATTGCATGTTCTTTAAATAGGAAAAAAAATTAAAAGCTCAGCAAAGGACACCTTAAAAACTGAAGACAATATCAAGCGCTTGCATTTTTAAAACTGGTTTCCCATGGGTTTAGACTATAAAGTGGTTTGTCAAAAATAAAGCTCACTGATGCTTCAACACAACAGCTCCTACATTGTTTCCTGACTTCCTCCGTTCTGTCATTGACATTTTCAGCTTAGATGAACTTTGGCCCATTATCGTTTCCAGTGAGACAGGTGCAGCTTAATGAATGCTCCCAGTGTTTAATTAGCTCCCTGTGGGACAGCAGACAGGATTATCAAATGAACAACTCCATAATTACTATCCATCACGCGCTCACTTCCTCTCTCTGAGAACATCCTCTTCTAGCGCTGTTGACGCTTTAGCATCCAGTGCATCAAAGCAGCGACGGGGGCAAGAAGAGTCCAAAGGTCTTGGCAGAAATGCCCTGCTTCCTCATATAACGGCCAGCACCTGATCATTAGGGGTTTGATAATGGCACGCCACCATTACCATTCCAATATGCAGCAGGCGACGTGTCAATTAGCCGCTGAGAGCTTTGAACTGAAGGCAGAGCATCAGTGTAGTGCTGGTAATTAACTTAAACAGTAATTAGGCTTCTGTCAGAGATTGTCGTGTCATAACAAAAGATAAAGACAGCTGTTAGCGGCGAGGAGACAATAGCGCTCAGAGTGTCATCTCTATACACCAGGATCTCATATAGAGTTATGAAACATCCATCATTGTGTTGCTTTATGGTCTGTATCGTACAACGAGTATCTTTATTTCCCATTTGTTTTTACTGAAATTTCATCTCTGATCATCAGACTCATTCTGTTGGCAGTTTTTTAGACACTTGTTCAATGGTTATTGCAACAAAATATGAACTCAAAGGTAGAAAGACTTGATAAAAAAAAAAAAGACTATTTGTATTTATATTAAATGCAATTAGTTGAACTTCATGCTTTTTGACCGACTTAAGTAGTACTTAAAGTACATTTTTATATATATAATTTCTAGGGCTGATAGTTTAAGGTGTTAACTTAATTTATTAGTTATTAAAAAAATAATGTGATTAAAATATTTTAGCGCAGTTAACACGCTGGCCCCACCCCCAGACCTGTACGTCATCTTATATTTCATACAGTTGACTGTTGACAAATATGATGCAGGGCAACAACTCCATAAATGCAGTTATGCCCTAAAATTCAAGATATTGGGGCAAAAAAATGCCCCTGTATGTGTTTTGTCTCATATTTATATATTATCACATATCACACAATATCACACAGGCAGCAAGAGCAAAATGACATGAGTGCTGATTTTGTTCCATTCTATCACAGGCTTAAATGTGATTTTATACAACAGTTCAGTAAATAAGAAGAGGATATTGTGTTATAATTTAAACACAATTTTGTGTGTTTTTGCTCAATTTTGCAGGGAACATATTACCTTTGAAGCCATAGTAGAATTGTTGCGCATCTCAGAGCAACACAGCAGCAGTGTTTGGGAAAGTTACTTTTAAAAGTAATGCATTACAATATTGAGTTACACTCTAAAAAAGTAACTAATTATGTTACTTAGTTACTTTTTATGGAAAGTAATGCATTACTTTACTTTTGCGTTACTTTTTAAATCTGGGCAGGGCTTGCTTGTTTGTTTTTAATATAAAAAGTTATATTTTTTGGCAAATATAAAAGCCTTTTCACACCAAAAGCCTCAGGCTTTGAGAAAAGTAAATTTACGTCTGTACAGTAGACCTCAGAAGATAAAATATAAACTCCTCAGCAATAAAAAAGGAAAACAAATGTTAGATTATCTTGAGTAATTTTTGCTTATTAGTATGGTTGAATTGGATCCTCGAAGGTTGGCAGCAAAGACATCGGTTAATAAAATGGTATTAAATGCATACAGGATATTTGTATTATTTAACATATTTAATTATTGCAGGTTTGCATCATATTCTAAGTTGAATTTAACTGTTTTTATTCATTTTGAGGAGTACTGAATCTGTTTTTGTGAGTGTGATGAATTAATGCATGTTCACATTTATTCTAGAACTAAAGAAACATCTTACTCCCGATTTCTCTCAGCATTTCAATCAACCGTTTGAACGAACTGAATGAATGAATGACTCATAAAGGAATTTATCACCACCAAACGGGGGCAGCCGTGGCCTAATGGTTATGGAAGTCGAGTCGATAGCCGCAGCGATAGCAATATGGCTGCCCACTGCTCCGGGTGTGTGTTCACGGTGTGTGTGTGTGTGTGTTTATTCACTATTCACTACTGTGTGTGTGCACTTGGATGGGTTAAATGCAGAGCACAAATTCCGAGTATGGGTCACCATACTTGGCCTCATGTCACATCCTTTCCTTTTCCTTTTCCTTTTCCTTTCCTAATAATAATAATCATAATAATAATAATAACAATAAAGGGATAGTTTCTGTCATCATTTACTCAACCCTCATGTCATTTTAAACTCTTCTTTTGTTGTTTTTTTAAAGACTGTTGGTAACAAAGGAAGGAATTACTAATTATTTGGACCAGTATTCTAATGTTAAGATCATGATAACTCCATAGTAATGACTAAAGTCATTATAAACTTTTGAGGGTTTTATAAGGTTCTGGATAGTAATACTTCAGATGGATTTAGTAACACTTGAGACATTACTAGTGGGTTACCATGATCTGCACTTTAGAATACTGATCCAAATAATTACTATCGTCTATCGGCACAACCCTAATGTAAATGTTTTCCATTTTTTAGTTAAAAATTATGTTGCAAACGCCCCCAAAAAGTTATTTTAAAATTGGCTGAGAACATTGATGAAGTAGAAGAAAAACTCGAGCAGAATTTGTCCCAATGTCACCTACTTTGGTATTTAGCGTCTACTGCGATGAATGAAATTTCAAATGTGGCAACAAACCTAGTTTTTAAGTTTACTGCGATGAATGAAATAATGTGATTAATGAAATGAAAATTTTAATGAAATTTTAAATTTGGCAAAAAACTTATTTTCATGAGATGATGTTCTTGAAATCTGTCCTTCAAATTTGTTGACTCATTTGCTGTATTGCAGTTCATTTATCAAAACCTTTCAGTAACGTATGGAATTGTAGACAAAACATCTAACGCAATTATGGAGATAAACTGAGTATCAGGTTGGTCATGTGATCGCAGCATGTTGTCACCCATGAGGCACCTGCTCCATGCAAAGAAATCAGCCGATATAACTGGAGTTTTCATCGCATGTGGGACATTTGTGATTTTAACCTCATTTTCAAAAGCAGAAGAAAACAATTAAAGCTAAACTGGGTTACACACATTTTAAGGTGTCCTTGTTACAGTGTAAGTACACATTTAAGTACTGAGTAATATTTATTAAGTACATGTACTTACTATATGGTTAGGGTTAGGATTAGGGTTACTTGCATGTAATTATGCATGATTAATTGTTATTATAATAGTAAGTGCATGTAACGTGTAACAAGGACACCTTAAAGTAAAGTATTACCCTAAACTGTATATTTAGAGCTGAGTTTAACATCCACCAAATTGGAAACATTTGATAATTTAATTGATATATTATAAGACTGAAAATCTTAAAAGGGGCCTGCATTAAAATAAAAGCAATTATAGCTTCATTGTGTACACTTTGGGAAGTATTTATGTTGTTTTATCATTTAAAATGTAACAAAATTAAAAAAAAAAAAAAATAATGCATCTTTAAAATAAATGCCACTTGGTTTGATATTACTGCAATGACATGTGTTTTTATTTTTGGGGTCACTGTATATATGCCTAAACATAAATAAATCATGTTTTGTGTGTGTACTACTAAAAAGTACATAGAGACAGTATATTTTTAAGAAAGCAAAAACAACATATTGAATGTGTCTCCTTAATTTTAACACTCACCCCTCCCCCTTGGTTTATTCATTGGTTTTGTAATTAAAAGGCCTTGAGGCATGAGAAAGCGAGCGGCTCATTGTGGTTTTGCCCTTTTTCAGTATGGCTGTGTCTTGTAGGAGATAAAAACTGAAAGGGAAAATATGGGAATAGCTAATCTTCAAATCCGTGGCATGCGGTGAGGTGACTGTGATAGAGGGAAGGGCTGCTGTCGATTGCAGCGCTGATGAAATGGAGGGGAAGCAGATGGGGGAATCTCACAGTGTGAGGTGAAGAGAGGCCGCTCTTTCAAATCAGCAGCAAAGAGAAAGATGAGGAGACACAGACAAAACATGCAGAACACACTTCATCTGCAGCAACTCACAACCCAAACACCACTGGACCATCAGTCTCTCCATCTGCAGCTCGTGGACCGCATCTGTCACAGGCTGCTTTACAAAACAAGAGTTTACAGCAATGCACTGGATGATGTTAAAATCTGTAAGGCTTAAATTTTTATATGGGAGTTTAAAAGTGCAGAACTTATAATAATATTCTCATCTCAAAAGGACATTTTATACAACTTTACAGCTCAAACAACAAATATTTATGCTTTGCAACTGTCACGAATCTGGTCGGTGTCCCGTCGTCCGCTCACCACCAGATGTCACTCTCACCTCACCTACACACTCTGACTGTTGCACCACACTCTGGACTGCATCTCCCATCCTCCACCGCACTGATTGCGTCAGCCCCCGTGACCAATCAGGCGTTCTATATAAGCGCCGGTCCCTCCCAGTGCACTTCCTGGATTGTTATTGTTGTTAGCGTTCCCTAGTTTCCTTGTTCCCTAAGTTCCCGAGTTTCTAGTTCCCGTGTTTTGGTCCTATCGCCTGGTTATATCGTTTCGACTCATCGCCGCCTGCCTACTGACTCTCGCTCGTGTTTTCTGGTTATTCTCCTCGCCAAGCCCCTTACGGATTACGTTCGCCACGGATTTACCCTCGCCTGTTTCACGGACTTCTATTGTGTATTGTCTTCGTTTTACCTGCCTGCCATTGTTTGACCCTGCCTGTTCGACCATGTATCTGTCTAGTCCCTCAAATAAAAGCTCGCAGATGGATCCGCTCGCCTCTCGTCTCATTCACTCCGTTACAGAACAATCCAGGACCACAGGATCCAGCAGCTTCACCCCCGGACATTCAGACATGGACACCGACAGAACTCTATGCAGAATCAAACAGAGATCCCACACCCTCGAACAATATACCCGTGAGTTTATTGCCATTTCTAACTACTCCACCCTCCCGGACTGTATTAAAATTGAGGTGTTCTGTGACGGCGTGAACGAGCACTTGAGGGCGAGACTGAGGGTCCGCGCTCCTCTCTAGCAGCTTTCATGAACTTTGCGTTGTCGTGCGTGGGTTCGCCGTGCACCATGGGGGTCGCAGAGAGGGAACGCGACAACGCGGTAAAGGCGACCACGCGTCCCACCCGCAGATTGGCGGTCATGCCGGAGCACGATCCCACAAACACGTTTGCCGCCTGGATCGCCCGTGAAATGGCGGCCGTGCAGGAGCGCGCTCAAGCTATGGCAGCGACAGCGGTGCCCGTTCACAAAATGGCGGCCGCGCCGGAACGCGATCATACTCAGGCGGCGACAACAGAGCTCGTGCACAAAATGGCGGCGACTGCGGTGCCCGTTCGCAAGAAGGCGGCGGCGCCGGTGCGCGCTCACAAGATGGCGGCGACGGCGGAGCCCGTTCACAAAATGGCGGCGATCACAGAGCTCCGTCACATCACAGCTGCCATACAAGAGCCATTCAAAGGTACAGTTACATTTCCTGAGTCAAGTCAAGTTTCCAAGTCAAGTCAAGGTACAGCTGCATTTCCCGAGTCAAGTCAAGTTTCCAAGTCAAGTCAAGTTACGGCTGCTGTTCCAGTGTCAAGTCAAGTTAGAACTATCACTCCCATCTCAAGTCAAGGAACAGCCATCTTTCCTAAGCCAAGCACTGTCAAGATGGCTGCCACGCCAGAGCCACTCCACAAGATAGCCGCCATTCCAGAACCTGTGGTCATGATGGCCCACGTGCTGGACTCACCCCTAATGTCAGTATGGGCAGCTAAAGTGGCGCTCCTTCATGTCACGGCAGCTACCCCTGAGTCAAGTCAGGACACAGAGTCAAATCAAGACACAGAGTCAAGTCAAGACACAGCGGCCATTCTCCACAAGTCAAGTCAGGTCACAGCTGTTCCCTACGAGTCAAGCCATGTTGTTCCTGAGTCAAGTCACGTTACAGCTGGTGCTCCTGAGCCAAGCCATGTTGTTCATGAGTCAAGTCCCGGTACAGCGGATCTCTATGAGTCAAGCCAGGTTATAGCAGATCCTCATGAGCCAAGTCAAGCTGCTGCTGTTATTCCAGAGCCAAGTCAAGCTTCAGCCGCTGCTCCGGAGTCAAGTCAGACTACAGCTGTAGCCTCCAGGTCCAGTCAAGCCTCCAGGTCCAGTCAAGCTTCCAAGTCCAGTCAAGCTTCCAAGTCCAGCAACGTCAAGGCTGTCGTTCCTGCGTCAAGCAACCTCAAGGCTGTCGTTCCTGAGCCAAGTAAAGTCATTGTTAACCTTCACAAGCCAAGTGAAGTCAGGGCCGCTCCTCCTGAGTCAAACAAACTCACAGCCGTGGTTCCTGAGTCAAGTCAGTTCACTACTGATCTTCACGAACCAAGTCAAGCCATGGCTGATCTTCACGAGCCAGGTCAAGTCACAGTAGATCTCCACAAGCCTAGTCAAGTCACAGTTGATGTTCACAAGCCAAGTCAGGCCTCAGCCAATCACCACGGACCAGGTCAAGTCACCGTTGATCCTCATAGGCCAAGTCAAATCATCGCTGGACTTCACGTGACAGGTCAAGTCACAGCAGCACTTATTGAGCCAAGTCAAGGTATTGCTGTTGTTTCAGAATCAAGTCACGTCCCGCCGGACGGCCCAGAGTCCAGTCACGTCCCGCCGGACGGCCCAGAGTCCAGTCACGTCCCGCCGGACGGCCCAGAGTCCAGTCACGTCCCGCCGGACGGCCCAGAGTCAAGTCACTTCATGTCGGCCAGTGCGATGGCGATCACCATACTCAGTATGTGGGCCGCACACTACACTCCGAAGGTCACGTCTGTTTACGAGTCCACCCCAGAGGTCACATCTGTTCTCAAGTCTGCTCCAGAGCTCCTGTCTGATCTCAAGTCTGCTCCAGAGCTCCCCTCACTTGGAGAAGCCATGCCAATGCCTCCTGAGGTGTCAGCCTTGGCTGTAGATCCTCCCACGGAGGCGACATCCCTCTACAACCTCTCTGCTTCTCCCCTTATTCTGTCTGCCTCCTCTGTCTCTATTGTTCCTAGGTCCCAGGCCATAACGCGGTTTCCTGCTCCAGAGGTCCCGCCTGGTCTCAGGTCAGCTCCAGAGGTCCCGTCTGGTCTCAGGTCAGCTCCAGAGGTCCCGTCTGGTCTCAAGTCTGTTCCAAAGGTCCTGTCTGGTCTCAAGTCTGCTCCAGAGGCCCCGTCTGACCACGAGTCAACTTCAGAGGCCTTCCCTGTCGGAGAAGCCGCGCCAATGCCTCCTGAGGTGTCAGCTTCGGCTGTGGATCCTCCTAGGGAGGCGGCGTTATCCTGTGGTCTCTCTGCTTCTCTCCCTGTTCTCTCTGCCTCCTCTGTCCCTGCTCTCCCCAGGTCCCAGTCCATGACGCGGGTTCCTGCTCAGCCCTGGAGGGCCCTGGCACCTCCTGTTCTGCCCTGGAGGGCCTCGGCGCTTCCTGCTCCTGCTCCTGCAACATTGCACCCCTTAGACATTCAGATAATGCATTACTCTAAAAGCAATTTTTGTTTATTTTTTGTTGGAAGGTTGGTTGGTCAGTTTGTCAAATTAATATATTTTTCTAGTGGTTTGGTCATCAACAGCTGTCCATATCTTAAAGGGATAGTTCACCCAAAAATTAAAAGTCTGTCGTTTATTTACCCTCATGTCATTCCAAACCCACAAGACCTTTGTTCATCTTCAGAACACTAATTACTATATTTCTGATGAATTCGAGAGCTTTTGATCCTTCATAGACAGCAATGCAACTGACACATTCAAGACCCAGAAAAGTAGTAAGGACATCGTTAAAATAGTCCATTTGGCTGACACAGAAGAGAAGAAATTGTTTAATGAAGTCGTTTTTTTTTTCTTTGCGCACAAAAAGGATTCTCATAGCTTCATAATATTACATTTGTACCACTGATGACATGGACTATTTTAATTATATTATTGCCACCTTTCTGGGCCTTAAAGGGGTCATCGGATGCAAAGTTCACTTTTTCATGTTTGAACATTAATGTCTGTTGGCAGTGTATGTACAAATCTACCCTATAATGATAAAATCCATGCAGTGGTTTTTAATTAATCTGTAAAAATAATATCCCCTTTTTCAAATCGAGCCATTTTCAGATGCCTGACGTTGTGGCGTCACACCCACAGAGGCCGCTCCCACGATAGTTGATTGACATGAGCGTCTTACCTCAGATCAGCTGTAACAGTCAGATCTCCATTGTTTTGATGCCAGAGCAGGGATGTAAGTTAGACAAGAATATCTCTGATTGAGCGATTGAGGTGTTGTGTTGCTGGATGTAATAATGAACATAGTGGTCGTCATTTACTCCTGACATCTGAGCTACTGAAGATGCAGTGGATTACGTTTGTTTGTGAAGGGAATGCAGCTCCTGATCTACATATATCCGTCTCTGTTCGTGCAAATCATTTGTGATCCAGCTTCACTTACAGCAGAAGTGAGTATAAGCGTTTTTTTATGAATCTTTGTGATCGCCTTTCCTAATAATATGCTAGTTAGCAAGTTTAGTGGCTGAATGTGGCTAAAGTAAACGGGCTCGTCACTCCACAGAGAGAAGAGAGGGGCGGGGCGAGCAGAGCTCATTTGCATTTAAAGGAACAATCCCCTCAGAATGAGATGATTTTTGCAGAGCTGATTTTGACAAGGTAAAAAGGGTGTTGTTTTACACAACTATTGAGAATTTTTAACCAAAGTATATTATAGACTTTTCATTAAGACCCTAAAGAATCATATCAACTTGTGGAAAATGGGCATCCGATGACGCCTTTACGCCTTTAAACGTGTCAGTTGTGTTGCTGTCAATGCAGGGTCAGAAAGCTCTCAAAAAGCTTTCATCAAAAAATATCTTAATTTGTGTTCTGAAGATGAATAAAGGTCTTATGGGTTTGGAACGACAAGAGAATTAATGACAGAATTTTCATTTTTGGTTTAACTATCCCTTTAATTTTAAACAACAGTGTGGTGTTTCGTTCTTGAATAAATCTGATTTTTAACCAATTGAGTGAGTCAATGATTTAATGATTGAATCATAAACACTGGTCACTTGTTTCTTTTATAAATGAATCTGCCATTTTTAATGAAGCATTTGATTTGAATGATTCAATTAGTCATTATTTCTGTGAGCATGTAGAAAAAACTGTGCTGCACATACATACACAAAATCACCCTGTAGCACATCTATACAGGTGGAGCTGGGAAAGGTGGAGGGTTTCTAAACTGTAGGGGTGGGCGGATCGATCTCAATATTGATACCATCGTTTTTATTGGTATTGGATCGAAATTAGCCTGATGAGATTGATACTTTAGGTTAATTTTCTCTCTTCTACATTTAATACATTGCTTACTACATTCCACAAAAAAGTAGACATGTCTGTCTGTGTATATGCCGCTCTTTTCACGTCTCATATGCAAACATTGCTGTTCCTCCCCTGCTATGCTGTGTTGTTGTCATGCCATCATGTGATTCAGCTGCTCCAAGCGCAAGTGGAAACTTTTGGCTATAGCGACAGATGAAACGGTAGAAATTCACCACTGTGGCAACACCAATAACTTATCCACCTTATTTTTTTAATGCAAAAGTAAGCTTTTTTCTGTAAATGTGCAAAGCTTTAGCTTCATTAGGCACAGTAGGGAAATCATGAAAAAAAATCACTGCTGTCCACAAACAATTTTTATAATTAAGACAATACATTAAAATTAGCCACACCCATTAAATTTACAGAATTTGGCCTTTTTTATGCAGTATCACTGTCTTTAACCATTAAGCAACGTTAAATGTTTTCTTTATAATGGTTTTCTGTCAGAGGAAAACACTTTACATGCATGCACTTTGCATTCATATCCAGGGCTGCTTGCTGATATGAATAAGTTTAGCCTTTTAATATTACTTTCTTAAAGTGGTCATTGGATGCTAAGTTCACTTTTTCAAATTGTTTGAACATTAATGTGTGTTGTCAGTGTATGTACAAATCTATTTTAATTAATTTTTTAATTAATCTGTAAAAATAATATCCCCTTTTTCAAATCGAGCCGTCACACCGACAGAGGCCGCTCCCACGATAGTTGATTGACATGAGCGTTTTACCTCAGATCAGTTGTCACAGTCCAGTAACTTTCCTTGTTTAGATGCCGAAGCAGGGATGTAAGTTAGACAAGAGTATCTCAGATTGAGCGATTGAGGTGTTGTGTTGCTGGATGTAATAATGAACATAGTGGTCGTCATTTACTCCCGACATCTGAGCTGCTGAAGATGCAGTAGATTAACGTACATTTGTTTGTGAATGGAATGCGCCCCTGATCTACATATATCCGTCTATGTTCACGCGAATCATTCATGATCCAGCTTCACTTACAGCAGAAGTGTGTATAAGCGTTTTTTATGAATCTTTGCGATCACCTTTCCTTATAATGTGGTAGTTTGGAAATTTAGCGGCTAAACGAAGCTAAAGTAAACAAGATCGTCATTCCACAGAGAGAAGAGAGGGGCGGGGTGAGCAGAGCTCATTTGCATTTAAAGGAACAGCCCCTTAGAATGAGATGATTTTTGCAGAGCTCATTTTGACAAGGTAAAAAGAGTGTTGTTTTACAAAACCATTGAGAATTATTAATCAAAGTATATTAGAGACTTTTGATTAAGACCCTAAAGAATCATATCAACTTGTGGAAAATGGGTATCCGATGACCCCTTTAATGCATTAAGCCATGCTATGTTTTTCCTTATAAAACGATGGGAGGAAAACGCTTAACATGAAACTTTACACATTGTTTTCATATTCTGGGTTCCTCTGCTTGCAAACTCCTTCCAGAAAGGCAAAGAATATCCACATAGCTTTAAGGTGAATGTAATATATTATTCATATCAACATTTGTTATTGTTAATTTTCTAAAATGTAATGTGTGGTCATTTAAATGTATGTTTTTAAAAGGGAAAAGTGTCTGTATTGGTATCAGTATCTGTGATACTGGCCCTGTATTTACTCGGCATTGGATCGATACCAAAATTTGCAATATCGTCCCCCCCTACTAAACTGGCAGAGTATTTGAATGTTGAGCAGCAAGCTCATTGGCTGCAGATGTGAAAAGAGCCAATCAGGTTTGTAACAACATGAGGGTGAGTAAATGATGACAGAATTTCCATTTTTGAGTGAACTATCCCTTTATGTCAATGGGTGCTTTGCCAATTTTATCATTAACAAAGTTGCAGTTACACTAGCATATTTTTAAATGTCTATTATCAATATTGTTGTCATGTACAAAGCACAGCTTACACGTAAGTCACTTTCAAACCAATCTGATTACTGTTGGTCAACATTGTGAATCCTGGTGTGAAATCTGCTTTTGCACCTCTCGTCACCAAACCACATCATCCAATATATCATTCATGTACATAGCACAGATGTTAAGGATTGACACCAAAGTTTACACTTTAACATTAGGGCTTTGCTCAAATCACTAACCCCAAGTTTGACCAATATAGTGATGCTTTCTTTATCAATCTCTCCTAAAATAAGACAGAAAGCTCTTTAACATGCAAACTCCTTGATGCTGATGAAGTCTTGGCTAAAGAATGACATCAGACTAAGCGAAGGTTCATTAATAGCGGGCGTGCGATGCGTTTCCTCCTTATCAAGTTAAGCCCGGCAAGAGGACTGATAAGAGACTAATGCAAATTCGCTGATAAGAACTGAGTGCAAATATTTATGATGTACCTTCAGAACGACGTGTACGTGAGCCAAAAACAAGAGCTTCCTTTGTGTGGTCTTGAGAGGTGAGCAGAAGAGAAGTTTTAGCGGCCGCTCTTTTCCTGCAGCCACTTTTGTGTTGTGTGCGCGTGTGACTTCTGTGCTAAGCTGTTCATTTAGAGAGGGTAATTAGTTACTGTAATTACAGTGATGTCATTGGCTTAATTGTTTTTGAAAGTGACTGCATGCCTGTAAGAAAAGATTGCCGGGCCCTTTACAGGATTTGAGTCGAAAAACGTTCACTTCAACACCAAAGTCGTGTTTTTGTGGGATCGACTAAACAACCTTTCTCTGAGGAAAGATGCGCGAGAGAGAATCGGCTAATTTGGGCTAATTAGCAAGCGGAATGTGCGCTCTTGGATTAGAAACATGAAATAAACCAAGGTTTGAATGAATTACTGGTGGGTCGAATGTAACTACAAAGAGTTTTGGGCATTAAAAGTCTGCCGAGGCGAGAGCGAGTCAGTGGCTCACTGCTCCAGAACACAGCGGCGTTACAACAGACAACATAACATCATTTAACCTTTACAACGCTCGTATTGATTTGTTTTGTGTTTATCACGACTGCAATCAGAGCTCGCAGCTGCCTCTGATGGTGGGTGATTGGGTTAATTGAACGGTTGCGAGAAGACAAAGAGATCCACCTTCTTCAGGGTTGCCAAGTCTGCAGTTTTAAAGCATAATTGGTAGACTTTTTCACTATTGCCACTGGTTATTTATGACGTCCGGGAACGTGGAAAACTATGGAAAAAAACATGAATGGGCTAGTTTTGATTAGCAATTGAGCTGTTTTGTTTTTTGCAGACCTGGCAACCCTGACCATCAGAAGAAGTTAGCAGTAGCAGTTAACGAAGTACATCCATTGTAGCAAAGCATGGCTGTCCGGTCGCTTATTGCACCTTGTTTCCATACGATTTAACCAAAGTGGTGAATGTTATTTATAATACTTACAATACAGCAAAAGAAATTCAAACAACTGTTTTTCTCTTTCTAGGAAACTTCCTCCAGGCCAAAATTGGGAAGGCACGTTTTAATTAAATCCCTTTTGCAAATAACGACTGACCGTTATAAATCATTTGGTATCACATAAAACTATTTTACTCTTCTCTCTGTGGTGAGCGGAGTGAAAGGCCTTTTCAGGTCTAGATAAGTGTTAATAAATTACCCATGTTTCCCCGTTAATGGCTGTCAGCCTGCCTCGGAGAGATATCATTGTGTGTCATGAATATTTTGATGTTGTGATTAGATCAAAAACGTGGTGAATTCCTAAACAGCTCGACGCGGCACCGCTGATCAGAAATGGCTATTTCACCCAAACAGATTATAGTGCTTGCATATCTGCAGATAGGGAATAATTAGAATGACACCGGGCCTGTATTCCGCTGTAATAGCCGTGCTACTTTAGCCTATCCCTGTGATCTGGAGACTGCAGGAAAACGCACGTGTTTCTGAGACTCGACGCACCTTGGCAGCTGAGATAATGACTATTCTGATGCATAAGCAATTTGTATTTACTGGAGGAGGGGAGAGAAAAATAAAATAGGAAGAGAAGAAGAAAAAAACCCAATTCTCATCCCTGTGAGACATTGATTAGATACTTGCAGCCATTTGTGTATGGTAGTTTCGTTGCCTGTCCTCATTATTTGTGGAAGATTATCATCGCGCAGCACGCGCGCACGCCACTTGATGTTTTAATTGACAGGCACGACAAAGGAAGAAGTGAGCCGGGTATCTGAACAGCACTGCAAGACTATTTTTGTGCATTTATTCTGAACTATCACATTTGCACCATACTATGCTCGCTATTTCAGGTTCCCAAATAACATAAGATCTTTTCTGTATCTCATTGGTTTCCTTTAAATAGCACTGAGATAAAATAGTGATTAAGTTTGATTAAGTGTCACAGGCTTTTTCTCCATAGTAAAACACCTCGGTAATCTCACATGTGTCTCCTCCAAAGTTTTGAAAGAGATCTTGATTACGTCTCGAACTGTTGCCAAGATGCTAAAGTCTGCAATCAAAAGTCTAACTGCTATGACGATTTTAGCTCAGTACTAGTCTTATGTTAACGATTTGT
This sequence comes from Labeo catla, assembly GCA_012976165.1. Lineage (NCBI taxonomy): Eukaryota > Metazoa > Chordata > Actinopteri > Cypriniformes > Cyprinidae > Labeo > Labeo catla. The sequence goes on from VONZ01000038.1 coordinate 1,405,066, forward strand.
TAATTTGGGGATATTTTATTCGCCCAAATGAAATTTAACCTTATAAAAGCTGACATATGTGACCCTGGACCACCAAACCAAACGTAAGTAGCACGGGTATATTTGTAGCAATAGCCAAAAATACATTGTATGGGTTTAAAATTATCAATTTTTCTTTTATGCCAAAAATCATTAGGATATTAGGTAAAGATCATGACCATGAAGATATTTTGTAAATTTTCTATACTGTAAATTATTTGAAAACTTAATTTTTGATTAGTAATATGCATTGCTAAGAACTTCATTTTTTTTATTATTATTATTTTATTTTTTTGCACCCTCAGATTCCAGATTTTAAATAGTTTTCAAATAGTCAAATAGTTTTATCTTGGTCAAATATTGTCCTATCCTAACAAACAATGCATCAATGGAAATCTTATTCAACTTTCAGATGATTTATAAATCTCAATTTCAGAAAACTGACCCTTATGACTGGTTTTGTGTTCATCTTGAAATATTAAATATTAACTGTTATTCTTACATTTACTTAATAAAATTTACTACAGATTTCACAGCAGAAAGATACGCAAACCACAACCTGAAGGGGGACGTTTATAAAATTATACTTATATTTACCTGCTACAAATTAAAACCATCTATCAGAAAAAAGAAGACATGTAGTAAATTGTGAACACCAGGTTTTCAGCAAAGTTTTGCCCATGTTGATCATTTTGAGGTTATAGAAATCTGTAAGCTTTTAGGTTAAAAAAAAAAAAGCTGGCATTCAAACGACAAAAAAAATCTCAGATCTCCTATAATTTTCCCGAGCTTTGAAAGAGCGGCCACAGAGCTATAATAATGTTGTCTGGATTGTCAAATATCACAGTAAAATGAAAATGAGATTTCTTGTATATATCAGTTGTTTCTCTAAGTCAGCAATAGGATAAAACAGAGAGCAAACTGATATTTTTTGCTTAAATCTCCTGCTTCCCAGAGTCTCAATAAATTATAGAAAAAACATCTGAAACAAAGATGATGGTTAAAAACATCTGAGGAATAGAAAAAATCCTCTGGGTTAATGCAAACACACAAACTTTAAGAGATTAAGAAGTGTCTTTTAAATGATTCAACTTTCTAAAGAAACTTATGTTTAATAGTTAATTAGTTTGCCCATATGCCACACATATGCATTCGCTTTAATCCATATGGTACTTGCTTTATAAACAAATCTGGGAGTTATTCTGCACCATCTAAAATGGGCTGCTCCAGTCTGAGCAACAGAAGACAACAACAGCAAACTTCTAATTGTGCATGTGTGGAAAGAAACCAGTAATCTGTGCAGATGGTTGTCAAAATTGATGAATACTTCAAAAGAGACGCGTCAGTCGAGATTGGCACTACAGTATGAGACCACAATGCGGTGCCCCGCTCACTTTGTACGCTATTTGCCCGCAATCCTGCTGAAAATGAGAAAGGAGAAGTTGGCAAACATCTGGAAAAGCAAATCCCAAATGGCATCGTACGAGATTCTGCACTTGTCAGTCATCAGCCGTAATGGCGCTCTCCGGGTTGACAAGCTTTCATCAGAGAGGACGATGTTTATCGCTTCAGCAAACTGACGCGTGGCAGCTGTGTACTGATTGCTCACAGCACACTGGGCCATTTGAGCTGGTGACACTGAGCTATTACTTCGCACAAATCAAGTTAATTTAAGGATATGGAGGCACTTTTAATTAGCGCTGTTTGCTAAGGCAAGCAACACAATTCCTATTGCTTATATGACTCCGGTTTGTTTGCGGTTTACGAACAGATAGCCTACCTCAAGTCGCGTGGCTTGAAGAGAAGAGGTGTATTACTACTTTTCTAAGATGTCAAACAAGATGTCAAATAAAACTGAAGAAAAAAATCCCATAATATCCACTGCGTTTTTGCAGCCATACCCTAAATGTGCGAGACTTCCGGTGTCATTTGCTTCAAGTTATTTTACCTGTACAAAAACGGACCATTTTGCTGTTTTAAATAGCTCACTGGTATTTATTATCATATTATTTTAATATACTCTCATAATCTGATTTAAATAGCATAAATAGTTTTACCGTTTACCACACTTCTTGTTGTATATTTAGCCTATTGCCGCTAATGAATAGGTAAATTTTAAGAAAATATTTTACCTCCAAATTATGTTGGATAAAACAATACACCTTAAAAACCACATATCAGTGGACTGGCAACCATCCACCCAGGTAAATATAGGTTATAAAAACTGTTTTAAAACGTTTCTATAACGTTAAAATGTCCAGTTTTCTTGACGGGGTAAAATTATTTACCCTAAAAGATTAGCCTACAAAAATAATTTCTTACAGCATTCTACTAACTTTATTTGCACCCAAAATAAAACGTCATCGGAATGTCTTTTTTTAATATTCTAAGAATGTTAAAATATTCTTAAAACTTAAAATATATTAATATTCTAAGTGTTCTTGTAGTGATTATAAAATTATTTCAATGTTACAAAAAAGTTTGAAAAAACGTTTAAGTACAAATAACATCATAAGGTCGTTTTGAGAATGTTGTTAATAAGAATGTATATCAAGTATGAATAAAGTTACATTTTATAAACATTACTTTAACAACATTTTGTCCTAACATTTATATATTTATATATCCTGTTAGCTGAATAGAACATCCTATAGCATTGTCAAAGTAATTGTAATTGGATGTTTTCTTCAGGAAATGTTTAAAAAAAATTATTATTGTAAGTTTTCTGTTTAGAGAGAGAAGAATAGCCTGTTACTCTTAAAATATAGACTTGTAATACATGATACTGATAATGCTCTGCAAGTATCTTGAGCTGTAAATTCAGACAGACGGTTCACACTGAGTTCAGGGTCACTTGCTGATGTTTAATGTATCTTTCTGTTCTTCTAAGTCATTCATTCTCTTCCTCCCTCTCCATTTCTGCTTACCTTCTTATTGTATGGCAGGGTTACTATTTTTAACCTTCCTCTAAAGACCCTTCATCTGAGCACTGAGATATGACTGGGGTGACATTTTATGGAGTCAACAGTCTCTTATCGAGGGCTGTGTCTTAAGCTTTTCTCTCCAGGGTTTACCAGCACTGAGAGTGCGCTGAACCGCTCTGATAGCACCACTGATCTTAACAGAGGAAGACACTGATATGTAGAGTTCTGAGCCCCTTACTGACATCCAACTTTCGGGTGACACATGCTCATTTTGTTACAAGAAAGGTTGGAGAATAATGACGGATTATGGCGATGCAACATTTAATGTTTTTGAAAATGCTTTCAGTTGGAGCCTTCTCCTAAAAGTGCTTTTTTACATGTGTTATTATTTAAATTATATATCTTAAATGTCTAAATATTAAGCTTTAAAATATTGTAATCAAATAAGTGTTATTATTATTTAGAATTGAGAGTTTTAATGTTTGAACTTCATGCAATAAGAGGAAATGACTGTTTTCTTCCTCTTGTATGGACGGACCAGCTTACTGATGATTAGGTCAAGTCCGGTTTTGATTCTTGACAGATTTAGTGATATGTAAAATGTCTTTTATGGAAGATCTTGGTGGCATTTTGAAACAAACCAGCTGTAACGCTCTGGACGTGTTTGAAAAGCATTTTAACATTATCGAGTAACACTGAAAAGGTCCTTGTTGATTTGAAAGTGATATGTGCAAATATCATGTCTCTTTTGTAAAACTGTCAGCTGTCTCTGAGATCTTTATCAGACATGTCTTTGCTTTAAGTAAAGAAACTGGTTGGATATTGGTAGAACATTTTTAGACAATAGTGAAGAGATAGTCAACAAACAGTCAAGGGATGCTCTGCACTAGTACAGCATGAAGAAGGAACAGACAGCACAACAATGCTACCATCTAGTGAGCAAACGAGATAAAACCCTACAATTTAAAGAAATGCTGCATTGCCTTAATTGGCAGATAATGACATACCGAATGGCAAAAACTTGATATGCCCTCAATGTTTAAATGAATTTAATAATAATATGTTGCTACTAAACAGGATATAGGGTCTAATGGAACATTTTATTCTAAAACTGGTTTATCAAAAGTGATGGTAAGTGTGTAATTAAATACTGCTTCAATATTTTTCCCCTCTTTTTTATTAAAACCTGTACTAATCTGTTTTTTTGTAGAGTCAAATATAACCAACGTTCAAATGAAATGTGAAATATGATCTTCTCTCATATTCGCAGAGAACTTAAAGGAAGATGGGAGGAAATAGTATATTTTAATACCTTTGCATTCTCTTGCAAGCAAAATTGGTCATGTATAATAATATGAGGTGGAAGGATAAACTGTATTTTAATAATTCTGGGAGCAAATGCAAAGTTTCTTATATGGATGCAAAATTTTTGCGTGTGAATGCAAGAGCATCAAAACCATTTTGCCTCATATCTATTTTTCCTATCACTGTGTTCTTTTGGGCTCTTTGTGCATATTACACTTGTACATGTTTTTACTATTTGTTCATTTTAAACAGACAGGACTTTTATTTTGATATATAACATTTTAAATATACCAAAGCTGCAGATAAACTGTTTAAAGGGTTACTCCACCCCAAAATGAACATTTTGTCATTAATCACTTACCCCCCACCCCCATGTCGTTCCAAACCCGTAAAAGCTTGGTTCATCTTCGGAAAACAATTTAAGATGTTTTGGATGAAAAGGTTTGTGACTGTCCCATTGACTGCCAGGTAAATACGACTGTCAAGACCCAGAAAAGTATTAAAGACATCGTCAAAACAGTCCATCTACCATCAGTGGTTCAATCAGAATTTTATGAAGCGATAAAAATACATTTTGTGCGCAAAGAAACAAAAAAAATACGTTTTTATTCAACAATTCGTCTACTCTGCCATTTTGGAGAGTATCCGCTGGACGCAAACTGCGTACGCCGTTCTGTGTTAGTCGCACCACATGGATACGTTCTCTACATATATTTACGCTTTGATTTGAACGAAAACAGCGTATCCGGCGTACGCACCTTGCGTCCAGCGGATACTTTCCAAAATGGCGCTACGCCGACACGGAGGGGGCGAATTGTTGACTAAAAACGTTCTTTTTTTTCTTTGTGTACAAAAATATTCTCGTCGCGTCAAACTGTGAAAAAATATAAGAAACAAAGAATTACAGTGAATAAAGTTTGACTAAAAAACCGGAACAGTTATAAGCAGATTGTCTGAACTGATTATTTCAGACATGTTTGTAAAGGTGAAAACAGACCAATTCTGGTTACAGTAGGTCATTTGATAAATTCAGTTTTCTGTAACAGTATCAGCACTGATTAACACTGTCAGAAACCCACACGCGACGACTGACAAAGCAACCTCTACTCTTCCACGCACAAGTGAAGGTCATGAATGTTTTCAAAGAAAGGTCTGTGCTCTCAAATAGCTGAACGACTAAGTATAGCTTGTTTTTCTGTGTGGTCTGTGTGTGTCTGATTTTAAGTTGAGATCACTGATAGCAATTTCTTCTCTATTGTGACATGTATATATGTGATACTGGACCACAAAACCAATCAGAAGGGTCATTTTAAAAAATAAAAATAAAAAGAGATGATTTATACATCATCTGAAAGCTGAATAGGTAAGCTTTCCTTTGATGTAAGATTTGTTATGGATATGACAATATTTGGCCGAAACAACTATTTGAAAATCAGGAATCTGAGGGTGCAAAAAATCATAATATTGAAAAAAATTGCCTTTAAATTTGTCCAAATAAAGTTCAATGCATATTACTAATCAAAAATTAAGTTTTGATATATTTACAGTGGGAAATTTACAAAATATCTTCATGGAACATGATCTTTTCTTAATATCCTAATGATTTTGGCAGAAAAATTGAAAAGAAAAATCGATCATTTTGACCCATACAATGTATTTTTGGCTATTGCTACAAATATACGCATGCTAGTTAAGTTTTGTGGTCCATGATCACATATGTGAGTAAAATAGTGATGGGTCATTCATTAACAATTTGGTCACATGACAAATAAACGAAACACTTGGGACAGGAACTACTCATTTGTGTTTTTAAATTAACAAATTAACAGAATGACTTGAATAAAGTTTTAATCATTTTGCTGAACTAAATAAAACAAAAGAATTGGTACAAATGATTTAATCCTACTATTGGCAAAACAGTTGGGATTGAAACTCTTAGCCAGCACTCCCGCCAGTACACGTCATGAAAGAAGAGATGTATTCGATTAATGTTATGCACCTGAATTAAAAAAAAAAAAACAAAGCAATGATGATGTGCACAGAATCATTTATATTAAACCCTGCAATATTTCATTTAAAAATAGGAAAATTAAGTTTTGATTTCATGGTGAATTTAAGTGTCTAGTCAGTTTAGTGTCACTTGTGTTTGTTGTCCATCACTCTGGGGTTTCGCTATTTAAGGGTTTTAAAAGTAATTTACTCCTTCAATTAACAAATAAGTTATGATTAACAAATAATAAACCTCCAGCAGTAGAAAGATTGGTTTGTTTCTTTTTTTTTTCAGATAAAAAGTCATGTTGCATGTCTCATTTTAGTTTTGCTACTTTTCAGATGTTTTTATATTAAAAACATATCTTAAAACATGTTCTACATGTTACTCTCTCTTAGTATGCTATTCTGGACAGTGTTTGAAAATGTTTGTATTGTATTGCTAGCACTTCTTGTGTTATTGCCTAAATTTAATTACAATATATATATATTAAATAATTAATCCTAATTTTTAAGTGCCATTTGATAAAAGCATTTGCTAAATGAAAAAAAAAAATGTTAACAAACAACAAAGTAAAAAAATAAATAAAATAAACATAAACCATTTCATTATTTACTGTGTGAAAGTCAGTATTGGTGTTATTTAGCATTTAGTGGCAACACTGCAGAAAGTCATTTGCTTTAATTGATGCTGAATTATATAAGTATATTGTTTTTCTTCTAAATACTACAGAAAGCACATAGTGAATGCAAGCACTCAGAACAGTGAATGACAGTGGTGGTCACTATGAACATTACACAGTGTACTCTGAGGATTGATTTGTGCGGCTAAAAAGTTACATAATGAAAAAGTACAAACTCCAGCAGCTTTTGGACACTGAGAACCAAAAATCCCAAACCATCTGTTTGTTTCCTAACGGATTTAACCCCGTGCCTGGGCATGCGTGTGTGACACGACATCTGTCACTCACTGTGAGCTTCACTAAGGGGCACGTGGACCGTTTGAATAGAGACAGATGTTGGTTTTTCAACCCCTGATGTCTGAGCTCAACAATACTGGGGCGTCTGAATGCAGTGACCCCTCTGACTATAATGACAGCGAGACCCCGCGGTCACAGCCTTTGTTCAACAGAACGGGTGTATCGGTCTCTGTTATAATACATTAGTTGCAGTATTGTCTTCTGGGTCTTTCCACATTAACCCTGGCTCATCTGACATTTGGAAATTATTTGAGAAGATAATTATTAAAAATATTTAATGTAAATAGTTACTGTGAAAGGTTAAATGTGAACACCACAGAAATACGTTGAATCATAATCATAACATGATTACATAACGTTTCATGGATACAGAGGGCAAACAAATAAACGGTGCCGAATTTGTAAATTCAAAGCTAGTTTGTCTTTGATCAAATAACAGGAGCGCCACTCCCCTACCTACTATGGTATAGTGTTCTTAATACTGTGGTATTTTTATAATTAATATGATTATACTTCTATGGAATAACTGAAATTTCATTGTTTTTGGGGAACAAAAATAAAACTCATGCTCACCAAGGCTGCATTTATTTAATTAAAAAAATAAATAAAATAAAATAAAGCAACAGTGAACAATAGTAAACAATACAGTAAACAATACAGCAATAGTGTAAAAAAAAAAAAAATCACATTTTAAAATAACTATTTTCTACTTGACTACTTTTTAAAAAAAATGTAATTTATTTATTTTAATTTACACTTAATTTAAAGCAGAGTTTTCAGCATCTTTACTCCAGTCTTCAGTGTCACATGATCCTTCAGAAATCATTCTAATATGCTGATTTGCTGCTAAAAAAACAACAACAACAAAAAACAACAACAACAAAAACATTTCTATTTATTACAAATGTTGAAAACAGTCGCTTCATATTTTGTGGAAACTGTGATTCACTACCATTCAAAAGTTTAGGCTAAGTACGTTTTTTTTAGGAAACTGCTATTTTTATTCAGCAGTGATGTATTAAATTGATCAAAAGTGACAGTAAATATGTTTATAATGTTGCGAAATAAATAAATTGTAAAATTTTTGAATATATTCAAATGGAAAACAGTTTAAAATTGTAATAATTTTTCACAATCTTACTGTGTTATTGTATTTCAAACAAACAGTTGCATCATATTTTTGTGGAAACTGTAAAATTGCTACATCTATTCAGCAGTGATGCATTAAACTGATCAAAGTGACAGTAAAGACATTTATAACATTACAATTTTAAAATTTTTAGAATATAATCAGATGTAAAACAGTTTTAAATTGTAACAATTTTTTATAATATAACTGTTTTATTGTATTTCTAGCAAACAGTTGCGTCATATTTTGTGGAAACTTTGATTCACTATCATTCAAAAGTTCAGACTAAGTAAGTTTTTTTTTAGGAAACTGCTATTTTTATTCAGCAGTGATGCATTAAACTGATAGAAAGTGACAGTAAAGATGTTTATAATGTTGCGAAATAAATAAATAGCAAAATTTTTGGATATATAAAAATGGAAAACAGTTTAAAATTGTAATAATTTTTCACAATATTGCTGTTTTACTGTATTTCAAACAAACAGTTGCGTCGTATTTTTTTGCGGAAACTGTTAAATTGCTACATCTATTCAGCAGTGATGCATTAAATGGATCAAAAGTGACAGTAAAGATATTTATAATGTTACAATTTATTTTTTTAATTTTAGAATATCAAATGGAAAACATTTTAAATTGTAATTTTTTTTATAATATTACTGTTTTATTGTATTTCTAGCAAACAGTTGCGTCATATTTTGTGGAAACTTTGATTCACTATTCATTCAAAATTGAACACATTCAAAAGTTTAGACTAAGTAAGTTTTGTTAGGAAACTGCTATTTTTATTCAGCAGTGATGCATTAAATTGATCAAAAGTGACAGCAAAGATGTTTATAACGTTACATTTTTATTTTTAATTTTTAGAATATATTTAAAAGGAAAACAGTTTTAAATTGTGATGATTTTTATAATACTGTTTTATTGTATTTCTAGCAAACAGTTGTGTCTTATTTTGTGGAATACTGTGATTCACTATCATTCAAAAGTTTGGGTTGGTTTTTCTTTAGGAAATTGATACTTTTATTCAGCAGTGATGCGTTAATTAGATCAAAATTGATCAAAAGACAATTATAATGTTACAAAAGAAATCAGTTTAAAATTGTAATAATTTTTCACAAATTGATTTAATTTTTTGTGTTTTCGAGCAAATAAATGCAGCCTTGCTTACCATAAAAGAAAGAAAGAAAGAAAGAAAGAAAATGTTATGTGTGTGTGTGTGTGTGTGTGTGTGTGTGTGTGTGTGTGTGTGTGTGTGTGTGTGTGTGTGTGTGTGTGTGTGTGTGAGTGAGAGAGTGAGAGAGAAAAGGAGGAGGAGAGAGGGATGGTTAGAGGGGGAAGGGGTGGTTTGTGGTGGTAAATACCCGGCTGTAACAACAGATACAACCGATTGGAAAGGCCAAAATTTTGCGTGTGGATTACAGTCAGTGCTGCAGACGATCATGCTATTGATTACGCCCGATATCTAGTTTTATTTTCACTATTTGATTCGGGCGTATTTCAGTTCGTGTCATCATGTTGTAGATCAGTGTGTGGCTATATTTGTCTGGATTAGGGCTGTTTAACACCTTTAAACTCTTGGAATTAGCGCTTTCACGTCGGATCATCAATAGATTAGTGTTGATCTCGTCTCAGGCTTTTAAGGACACTGTTTGTGTGTGTTTTACAGGAGCTCGTCAGCTAACAACAAAAGCGCTAGCACAGCCGGCTAGTCAAACACTGGTGCCTTTAGCCATTTGTATTTTGAAATCTCTCCGTGATGGACGCCGGAAAGGATTTAGCTGCTTTACTAATTAGATAAATGTGCATTTGCACTCCGATGTTCATTAATTGAATCGATGGGTTTGATATGAGTAGATTAGATTAGCGGTGTAGGTTGACATTAGCATTAGCTTGTTAGCATCAGCGACTCCTTTGTTGAGAAGACTGATTGTGGTTTCAGTCACTTTGCTTTTTATTGAGAGAAATTGCGTTTTAATTCAATCCTAATTATTATTTTATTGTTTGTATCGTATTATTGTTTATCCAAGACGCTCGTTTGACTGCAACATCTGTGTTTTATTAAGATAGGAGTAGGAAACGAAAGGAAATGTTGAACAGCTCCTGTCTCTGGTAATACTCACCTATAGAAACAAACACAGATATTGTGTATAAATAACGATACTGACGCTACAGAGTAGCACATTTTATCGTTTAAAGCTATTATGGCCTACACTTCGAGCTTAAACAAGATCTGTTTGCTGTGGACACATCTACTCTTCATTTTCATGGGTAAGATACTTTATTTTGCTAACGTTACTCAATATCATAATCTCCTTAACGTTATATGTTAAAATTATTCCTGGTTATGATAAAGTAGCGTTTCTAGTATGATTCACTGTTTCTTACATGTTAAATAATGTCGCTTCAGTGAAATTACAGTGGTGCTGCTGCTGTGGGAAAACTGTGTGCTGGTATTCATTCACATACATTGTGGTTTCTCTAATGGTTATATTGGTGCTGATTTGATTACTGCTACAGAAACGTACCAAAACTCTCAGACACGCTTTAAACATGTAGAGTCAATGAAATAACATGGCCTGTGTGTTTGAGATCAGATTAGGGTGAATGAAGAGAACAAAGACTTCTTTTGTCTGTCTATCTGTGTGATTGAATCCCATCAGCTTGACTGACGAACAAAACAAATTAATCCTTTGCCCATCATTCTCGTATTTATTTCCCCTCCACCTCTATTTGTTTGACCTGATAGGGATTTTTTCAATCATAAATGTTTGGAGACTTCTGTTGTTGGTGGTGTTTTTTTTTTTTTTTGTTTGTTTTTGTTTTTTTCTTTTTTCCCCCTTCCCCCCTTCCTTTCACTTTTGATTTTGTATGGAAAATTCCCTCTCTCTAACCGTCCATATACTATCATGCAAAACAGTTGATAAGGATGTTTTTTTTTCTTTTGACCAGAAGTGTTATTGCATGGTAGCTATAAATGCACATTTACTGGAAAACAATAACATCCAGTGATTTAATCATGCTTTTTCATTCTAACGGCTTCCAGCATTATCTCAAGTAATCTCTGAAATTTTGACGAAAACCTCATGTTGCCCAGCTGGATAACATTACCCCGGTCACATTTGAATCAGCAAATTTCACAACAATAATTCTGACACAGAAAATACAGAAAGTGCAAAATCAACAGACTTAAAATGCAGCATCAAGCAAGCGGCTGTGTTACACTGATCCCTGGCCATTTAATAATAATAATAATAATAATAACAATAATAATTTGTATAGTGCCTTTCCCAGCCCAAGGTTGCTTTACAAAATTGAGTTAGAAGAATACAGACAAATAATAAATATTTATAGTAAAATACATTACCAGTCAAGTTTTTGAACAGTAAGATTTTTAATGTTTTTTTTTTTTTTTTTTAAGAAGGTTCTTCTGCTCAGTAAGCTTGCATTTATTTGATCCAAAGTACAGCAAAAACAGTACGATTTTGATTTTTTTTTTTAACCATTTAAAATAACTATGTTCTGTTTGAATATATTTTAAAATGTAATTTATTCCTGTGATTTCAAAGCTTAATTTTAGCATCATTACTCCAGTCACACGATCCTTCAGAAATCATTCTAATATGCTAATTTGCTTATGTTCAAAACAGCTGAGTATATATATATATATTTTTTTTCCAGGTTTCTTTGAATAGAAAGTTCAGAAGAACAGCATTTATTTAAAATAGAAATCTTTTGTAACATTATAAATATTTTTATAATCACTTTTGATCAATTTAAAGCATCCTTGCTAAATGAAATTATCAGTTTCTATAATTTTATTCCCACAAAAAAAATTTAAAAAATTACACTGACTGACTTCAAGCTTTTCAATTGTGTAGTGTATAATGTTACAAAAGCTTTTTATTTCAGATAAATGCTGATCTTTGGATCTTTCTATTTATCAAAGAATCCTGAAAAAAAATGTATTCAACTGTTTTAAACAATGATAAAAAAAAATGCTTTCTTGAACAGTAAATCAGCATATTAAAATCCTATTAAAAAGGGTCATGTGACACTAAAGACTGGAGTAAAGATGCTGAAAATGAAGCTTTGTTCACAGGAATAAATTACATTTTGAAATGTATTCAAATAGAAAGCAGTTTTTTTAAATAGTAAAAAAAAAAATCACATTACTGTTTTTGCTGTATTTTGAATCAAATAAATACAGGCTTGGTGAGCAGAAAATAATTCTTTAAAAAACATTAAAAATCTTGCTGTTCAAAACCTTTTGACTGGTGTACAATACACAGACCAAGAGTAATAGAGATGTTTCTACAAAAGAAAAAGTTGTGTAAAACTTGATAAATTACTTTTTTTATTTGCATGTGAAGTATTGTAAAAACCAATGCACCTGTTCCAGTTGTCAGATCTGTTGCTGGTCATATTACAACTGACCTGTTGATATAGGCAAGCTGAACAATCCACCGTATCCATCAGTTGTTGTACATTTGTTGTGTGCCAGCGGCCAGGTTTGCGTGCCTGTGTTTGCATGTGGGCTGTTTTCCCTTTGCTGCGCTCCCATCATGCAGTCAGCTGCTGTAAGCAAACCGACATAAGTGAGGGGAAACCCCCTCAGTTGTATTAGCTCATGTTATGTGGCTCTTAGATTGATTGGATTTTGGCTGAAGTTAATATACTAGAAAATGCCAAATAAGCAGATATTACTTATTTACTATAGGAGTTGCAACAGTCAGTGTCTCCTGAAATGCAATTATAGTGAAGTTACTCCCTTCAGATCTCACTATTAATATCTGGAATTAATCTGAAAATATAAATTGAATTTGTTAGCATATGTTGGCCAATGGCCACACAAGACTAAGCCAGGTTTTTAATCCCAGTTGATTGACGGTGAATGCATTTCAAGGTTTTCTAGCATTATCTTTCAAGTTTAGCAGTTGAAACATGGCTTTGATCAGTCAGCACAGGTCAAAATATTAGCCGAGGGTCATGCAGGCATGATGTTCATGGCTTGATCTCTTAAATGCATTAAAAATCAGCTTTGGTTTTGCTGGTGGCTTCGTTCTGATTTTGAAGCAAAGCTTTGTGTCTTCTGAATTGTAGTGGGTGTTCGAACCAAATTTCACAACAATGTGGGAAGCATTCTGGGTCAGTCTGTCACACACAAATGCGCTATTTTAATATCGGTTTGATAATGACTTCACATTGTTCCTACTTGCGTCCTACTGTGGATGAAATTTCAGCCCTTGGTTTTCAAAGCCCTGCTGCACGCCAGATTACATTCAAAGGATCAGCTCTTTGCCCCCCTTTAGGTTTTCATCTACACATATTGCTTTCTGCAGCACAGCAGTGTCATGCATCTTATTAAGTGAGAATATGTTTTTCTGTTTTTGCAGGAAATGCAGTTTCGTCGCAGCACAGCGAGAACGTATATGTATCAGGCATGTCAAACGGTAAGTCCTGACTTCAGGTTTGGTGTACACACCCAAGTTATATATCTTCAGAGCAAAATAGACTTGGTTTGTGGATGAGTGTTAACCAAGACTCCTCAGCAGGTTCATAAGTACTCAAACACAGCGTGTAGGGAGCTGTATGTGCCTCTGCAGATCAAAGGAATGTGAGGCTTATAAAAGCTCGTGATATTTAGCCCAGATTAGTCTGCACAAGTTACCTCTTGCCTAAGTAACTGTTAACTGGAAGGTTACTTGCTACTCTTTCATCCACCCCATTTCATTAGAAGGCTAGATGTATTTCTAGGATTGTTTTTGAGGGGGATTTCTGGAACTCACTGTATTTAGATTATGATGTAAATGTATTTATAATAATTCATTATTTTGTTGTTCATATGTCTACGACAAGTATGTGCACACACTACTTTGTTTCCAAAAATTAGTTGCCTGTAAGCATTTCAAGACATTATTTCTCATTCTAGAGATAGATAGCTGAGTGAACAAATGTGACCCTGGACCACAAAACCAGTCATGAGGGTCAATTTTTTTGAATCTGATGGTTTGATGTGAATTTGCAGGTCAGGGTTTACCAAGCTTGAACTTAGGAACGCAATGAAATGCGAAAACTTTTCGCACGGACTTGTGTTTCTGGTCTGACGTATTCGCATGCGTATGAATGGAAGTCAATGGAACGAAAAGTGCAGTGGGACCGCCCCTTCACTCATTAAGACAGTGACTTGCTGCCACCTACTGGTGGTTTGGTTAAATATTTAAAATTATCGTTGCATTTTTCCATTTTAGATTAAAGGAGAAGTCTACTTCCAGAACAACAATTTACAAATAATTTACTCACCCCCTTGTCTTCCAAGATGTTCATGTCTTTCTGTCTTCAGTCATGACGAAATTATGGTTTTTGAGGAAAACATTTCAGGATTTTTCTGCATATAATGGTCTTCATTGGTGCCCTGAATTTGAACTTCCAAAATGTAGTTTAAATGCAGCTTCAAAGGGCTCTAAACAATCCCAGCTGAGGAAGAAGGGTCTTATCTAGCGAAACAATCTGTCTTTTTTTTTTTTTGAAAAGAAAAATTTGTATACTTTTTAAGCACAAAGGCTCATGCAGCACAGGCTCTGGGATGCGCGTTTTAGAGCCCTTTGAAGCTGCATTTAAACAACATTTTGGAAGTTCAAAGTCGGGGCACCAATGAAGTCCATTATATGATGAAAAATCCTGAAATGTTTTCCTCAAAAAACATAATTTCTTCACAACTGAAGACAGAAAGACATGAACATCTTGGATGACAAGGAGGTGAATAAATTATTTGTGAATTGTTGTTCTGGAAGTGGACTTCTCCTTTAATATGTTAAAAAAGTAAACCATTAATCTTATAACATTATTTCTGCATTTGTAATTTTAATGATGCAAATAACTGCAATAATTTTATTTTATTGATTTTATTGTTTAAAATGTAATAATTTGACATAAATGATGACACATAGATTTATTAAGATTAGAAAAATATTGCTCTTCTTAAAGCTAAGAAGTGTCCTAGAAATCAATGTAAGGCAAGTATCACAAATACACTGATTAAAATAAGACCTCATAGAGCAGTGATGAGACTAGTGCTTCAGAATGGATAACATTTACACCAAACAAACAAAAACATTTATTTATTTATTTTTTTTTTGCCCGAGGCAAGTAACTTTTTTTTTTTTTTTTTTTTTTACTCGGGCAAGTGAATGACTGATTTACTTTTCTTAACTTAATGTCGGTCAGAGGTGGCATGAGTGCAATCAAATTTTAAAAAAGTAAACCATTAATCTTTTTTTATTAACCTACCCTCTGGGGGCTTAATAAAGGCCTCCTGTAGCAAATCGATGCGATTTTTGTAAGAAAAATATCCATATTTAAAACATAAGAATCACTTTAATCTAGCTTGCGCTAACAGTTGTACACAGAACTTGCTTCTGACAAGGGCCGTGACAGTACTGAAACACAGTCTAAGCTCTTCGCCAATCGCAACGCAGTGGGATAGTTAACCAATCACAGGACATTTTGTTTTTCGGAAGGCGGGTTTTCATTAAACCCGGAACTAATCGAGCCTTATGTGCCAGGCTGGGAGAAAGGTATTGTAATAATGTATTTGATGTTAAAAATAATGCGTTTTTTGAACCACCAAGCATGAGAGCATGTTCTAGTACACCCCCAAAACAAAATCAAGACTTTGTAAAAGCGCATATTAGGACCCCTTTAAATCAGTATCTCATTTGCATTAAAAGCCGTCACTCATCTAAATTCATCGTGATCTCACAAAGTTCCTTTATAATCAATGAAGCTCTCTACACTGCACAGTCAATCTCTTATTTACACTCTCTCTACACTTTATTAACGAAAGGATTCGTGAGAAGCTCCCCTCAGCGTGAACCCAAATATGCTGATCGGGTCACTCGCATATGGTGCTCCAAAATATTTTTTCATAGTCGAATCGCAAATGCACCTGAAATGTGTGCGCTGTAGAGCCGTACCTTTGGCCTGCCTGTGTGCGTTCATTTGTTTTGTAGGAGGCTTTTGAGAGTGATTTGCAGGGAGGGTGGGATCTTATGCTTTCAAAGCTAGCTTTCTGAGTTTGCCTACCCTACCTTTAATCACCCATTACATGTTGAAATATGCATGCATTGTGTCCTAATCTTTAAGTTTTTGTGGTCTTCTCCAGCCTGTGGAGATGTAGCGGAGCAGATAAGGGCATCCAGTGGAGTGATAACCAGCCCTGGATGGCCCTTTGAATACCCTTCTCGCATCAACTGCAGCTGGAACATCAGAGCCAACCCTGGAGAAATCATCACCATCAGGTAACACCTCACCACAATACTGCAAGGTTTACTATTCCACTGATGCAGTCGAAAGCTGATCAAAAATGAAGATGTTTTTCAGAGTTTGCCTAAATTACTGGTTTAACTGCAGTTGAATTGTGGTCATACTCACTATAAATTCCTGCAGTGCTGTGGAGTCTGGTTCTCTATACGAATGCAAGCTAACTTTGTGTTCATAGCAGCAGCTCTTGCTAAAACAGTCTGCCTGTTTGGATGCAGATGCAAAACTTTGGGGATCTATTTGTTTGTCATTTCTTCACAACAGAGATCTTTAAAGCAGTGCAGCATCTCTTGAATTATCAAGGGCTTCTTGATCTGCCTTGGTTTAAAGGAATAATGCTATGTTTTTTAAGATACTGCCACCTCAAACTCCTTTTGAAGCATTTATTTCTATTTTTACGCTTTGCATCTGCTTTATTCTTGCGCTGCCTGTTTGCCTCAACCAGAGTGTTTGTTTGCATCTTTATCCGAGAACGGTGTCCATGGTTACTGGCACAGAAATAGACCAAATGGGTCTTTTTTTCCGTAGGATATGATTTTTGTGGTAAACACAGCTACTCACTAATTCTGCAAATAGGAACTGTCTTTAAAAAGATGATTGGTTCAGTTTTCAGCAAGACGGATGTTCCACAAATATACCTTTCTTTTTATAGGTGTTTAGTGTGGTGGAGCTTTTCCCAGCATCATTTCTTACTTGGTACTTTTTAATAACAATACACATAATTCAAGTCTTGATCTATTGATGTTTGAAGCATGTGATGCAATGAAATGCAATCATGTGTAATTTGAACTCGATGCTCTTTTCATATTGTCACGCACATAGGCAATGTTCCTGTAATTAAAATCTGTTGTACTTTTAGTTTTCAGGACTTTGAAATTCAGAGCTCGCACCGATGTGGTTTGGACTGGATCTCCATTGGGACCTACAAGAACCTGGATGGGTACCGAGCCTGTGGTTCGTCTATTCCGGCCCCATACATCTCCTCCCAGGATCACGTGTGGATCAAGTTCCACTCTGATGACAGCATGACTGGAAAAGGCTTCAGGCTCTCTTACATAACAGGTAGACCTGCTATTTATATCCCTTTAGATACAGCTGTATCAGAGAGGATGCACTTACATAGATGTCTCGCACTGCCATGTGACACTCGTAAATTCACACTCTCAAATTGTATTTGGTCACTGAAAATGACTGCCTTTTCAAGAATGCATTAAATGGTTAGTTTACCCAAAAGTAAAAATTCTGTCATCAATTACTCGCCCTCATGTTGTTTCTGACCCTGAGTAGACAGCAACGCAACTACCACATTCAGGGCCTAGAAATGTAGTAAGTACATTGTTAAAATAGTGCATGTGACATCAGTGGTTTAACCTCAATTGTATGAAGCTTTGAGAATACTTTTGAGTGCAAAGAAAACAAAAATAACAACTTTATTCGACAATCTCTTTTTTTCTGTTTCAAATGAAATCGTGATATAGACTAGTATCTGTAAATATCAAGCCTCAAAAAGATTATTTGTGACCCTGGACCACAAAACCAAGTAGCACAAGTATATTTGTAGCAATATCCAGAAATACATTGTATGGGTAAAAATGATAGATTTTTCATTTATGCCAAAAATCATTAGGATATTAAGTAAAGATCATGTTCCATGAAGATATTTTGTAAATTTCCTACTATAAATATGTCAAAACTTAATTCTTGATAAGTATTATGCATTGCTAAGAACTTCATCTGGACCAATTATAAGGCGATATTTTTTATTTTATTTTTATTTTTTTGGCACCCTCAGATTTCAGATTTTCAAATAGTTTTATCTCGGCCAAATATTGTCCTATCCTAACAAACCATACATCACTTACTGGTTTTGTGGTCCAGGGTCACATTTAAATGTTCCACGTGTCTGAATTTCTGAGGGACAAAAAGAAAAGGGTATTATAAGAATAAATAAAAGTTGTTTTTATGCATTCAAATAATTAGTCATGCTAAAACTAGAATTTGGTAACAATAAAATTGAAGAAAAATTAAGCAGATTTTTCTGTGCCCGTTGGCAGACTTAGTTTTAAAACATTTCTCAGAAAACGAGACCTTAGAAGATGATCAGAAGAAGTGAAAATGATTTCCATATTGTAGTAAAACAGTTTTGTAAAATTGAAAATTGTATTTTCCAACTTTGAAGTGATGCTAATACAACTGATTTGTATTCTCCTTAGTCAATTACATTTAGACAGCATATTGTTTCCTTTTAATGTTCTTTAATAAGTTTTAAAATAGTCTTAAAGTCTTAAATTTACCTTCAGAAAACTTGGAGAAACCCCTGAAATCCTTCCAAAAACTCCTTCATCAAACATTACTGCTAAAGCTCTTTAAATGGCTAATATTAGTGTGTAATTTGCAGGAAAATCAGAAGAAGCCAGCTGCAAGCCTGACCAATTCCACTGCGCTAATGGAAAGTGTATCCCAGAGTCATGGAAGTGCAACACCATGGATGAATGTGGCGATAACTCGGACGAGGAGTTATGCGTACAGCCTAATCCCTCTGCGTTCTTCTCCTTCCAGCCTTGCGCTTTCAACCAGTTCCCTTGTCTCTCGCGCTACACTCGTGTTTACACCTGTCTGCCGGAGTCACTCAAATGCGACGGCAGCATTGACTGTCAGGACTTGGGTGACGAGATCGACTGCGACGTTCCCACCTGTGGCGAATGGCTGCGCAATTTCTACGGTACTTTCAGCTCGCCAAACTATCCTGACTTTTATCCGCCTGGTAGTAACTGCACCTGGCTGATCGACACTGGTGACCACCGTAAGGTTATCTTGCGCTTTATGGACTTCAAGCTGGACGGTACAGGCTATGGCGATTATGTTAAAGTCTATGACGGATTAGAGGAAAACCCCAGGCGTCTGTTGCGTGTGTTGACGGCGTTCGACTCTCGAGCTCCTGTAGCGGTGGTGTCATCTTCAGGACAGCTTCGGATACACTTTTATGCTGACAAAATCAATGCAGCTCGAGGCTTTAATGTTACGTATCAAGTAGACGGTTTCTGCCTGCCGTGGGAAATCCCATGCGGAGGGAACTGGGGTTGCTACACTGAACAACAGCGCTGTGATGGCTACTGGCATTGTCCCAATGGCAGGGATGAGCTCAATTGCAGCAACTGCCAGGAAGACGAGTTCCCATGCTCTCGAAATGGTGCCTGCTACCCACGCTCTGACCGGTGCAACTACCAGAACCGCTGCCCGAATGG
Organism: Labeo catla; assembly: GCA_012976165.1. Taxonomy (NCBI): domain Eukaryota; kingdom Metazoa; phylum Chordata; class Actinopteri; order Cypriniformes; family Cyprinidae; genus Labeo; species Labeo catla. The sequence continues at coordinate 1,424,975 of VONZ01000038.1, forward strand.
CTCTGATGAGAAGAACTGCTTTTTCTGCCAACCTGGAAACTTCCACTGCAAGAACAACCGCTGTGTTTTTGAAAGCTGGGTGTGTGACGCGCAAGACGACTGCGGGGACGGAAGCGACGAGGAGAGCTGCCCGGTAATCGTACCCACACGGGTCATCACTGCCGCTGTAATTGGGAGTCTGATTTGCGGTCTGCTGCTGGTCATTGCTCTGGGCTGCACATGCAAACTCTACTCACTCAGGATGTTTGAGCGCAGGTAAGTGAAGACCAGTTTAGAGCTAAAATACATATTAAGTGTTCAGGGAAAAATATATATCAGCTTTTCCAGTTTCTGCTTCTGTGACTGTACTCTCATCAACTACCAGTTAATGGGTTGGTTGTTCTTCCAGGTCATTTGAGACTCAGCTCTCTAGAGTGGAAGCTGAGTTACTGAGAAGAGAAGCTCCTCCATCATATGGGCAGCTGATTGCTCAAGGACTGATCCCCCCAGTGGAAGATTTTCCTGTCTGCTCTGGAAACCAGGTAAGAAAAAAACACAATTATGTAGGGCCCTATGATTTCTGTGACGTGGAAAAACATGGACAGAGTCACGGAATCCAGTCATGAAAATGGAATTTGCTGTATAACATGGAATGTCACGAAAGAGACTGTTGAATTTTGAATGAATAAATCAAGTAGGTCAGTACACTTAAATTAAAACACGATATCGACTAGTGTCTGCAAGGTTCGTACAAGGTGCTTAAAGTGCTTGAAGAGCTTGATTTTGACTTTTTGAAATTGAATGCTTGGAAAACCCTTGAAAATAGCAATATTCCTGTAGAGGTACTTGAAAAGTGCTTGAATTATTATAAGACAATGCATCTATGAGATATGTGTTTAATTTTGTCAATAAGCACATATCTTTTTATGCAAAATTCACACAATTCAAAAAACATACCTTTTTTTTTTTTTTTTTTGCTTGTGTCAGTTAAAGTGAGAAAACAATCCAGCTAAGCAAGTAGTAGTACTGACAGTGTCATGGCTAAGAATGCAAATTACGGATAGGAACAAGTTAAACAAATCAACTGAGTCACTTACGCTGGAACCGCTTTGATTGATTCAAACTCTTGACTTTGATCACTCATTTCAAGTGATTCACTAGCAAAAAACAGATCAAATTAAAAGAGCCATTTGTTTGCGAATTTTAGCATCACTTGTAATGATTTTAAAAAGCACGTAGTGATGGGTGAAACAGAGCTTTTCGAAATTCCGAATAACTTAAACCATTGTGTTGCAAAATGATTCGCTGTTTCAAAGCGTTCCGGTCATTTTGTGAATTGAATGATTTGAATGAAATGATTTGTGATACACAATTTGAAGTCCCGATCTAAATCAAGAGTCGTGATATGCAAAGTTCAGATCTTCTCTACGGTTTAAGAAAAAAAGATTCATGAAATCACTCTGAAATCCTGATCTGAAACAAGATTTGTGAACCCACTCCAAAGTACCGATCTAAATCAAATGATTTGCAATCCACGCTCTGAAGTTCTGATCTAAAGCAAAAGATTTGCGATCTGAAGTTTATAATTTCAGATCAGGACTCGTAGCGTGGACTGTGAATCATTTGATTCAGATCAGGACTTCGGTTATGGGTTTGTGAATTGTTTCACATCAGGATTTCGGAGTGATTTTGTGAATCACTTTTTCTGTGTTTGTGAATATTAAGCTGCAAGACGACTATTGAACATGAATGCTGCGTGTTCTGTGTGAATAAATGGCACAGATGCGCGGTTTCGTTTACTACACATATACTGAAGCGCGCGTGACAGTCACTGTGTTTTCAGCCTCAATATATGTAGTAGAGATTCAATCATTCCCAGGCAGTACAAAAGCATGATGGCTGACCTGCATGTCACGAATGACCTTAGGTAACACTCCCTGTTGTTCTTTCTTTCAGGCATCTGTTTTAGAAAACCTAAGACTGGCAGTTCGCTCTCAGCTGGGGTTCACCTCAATCCGACTCCCCACCACAGGGCGGCACGGCAACATCTGGAGACGCCTGTTCAATTTCACGCGTTCGCGGCGCTCTGGTTCTCTCGCACTGGTGTCCGCCGACACCGAAGAGGGTCCTGATGGCAACTCCTCAGCACGTGAGCCTGAGAGGCTCGGCTCTCACCGTGGACTCTTGCCCTTGGACTCCGACGATACAGACACTGAAAGCGAGCAGCATCCCCGCCGGGATGTCCCAGGAGCTGTCGGAGGCCTAATGGCACCACTGCCGCAGAAAACTCCCCCTACAACAGCCGTGGAAGCCATCGTCTCGGTGTCGGCCAGCTCGGCTCCGCTGGTCAGCCGGGAGAGCAGCATCTCTGAGAGCATCTCAGAAAGTTCTGGAGTAACTGGATCTTCATGTGCTACTACTACTACTACTTCTACTACTTCTTCAAGGAGCCACTTCAGCAGCGCTCTAAGCCGGGTCACCCGCAGCCTGCGCTGGATTCGTTTCTCTCTTGGGCGCTCTGGAGATGGAGGGTCAAATGGCATTGGCCAAAATCACAGCCCTCTGCGGCAACTGGAGCAAGGAAGTGCGGGTTGCACTGGTGTCGGCATTAGAGGCGAGGATGAGGACGACGTCGAACTCCTCATTCCCGTCTCGGACGCCGGCTCCCTGGACAGTGATGAGAGCTCCAGGCCCCTGCTGGAACAAGGCCTGGAGCAAGCCTTCGGGCCCCACCTGACCCCCACTGCTGTCTCTCTCAGAGGCCGGCTGGTGGGTAGGGACGGCCCCTGTGAACACTGTGGAATTGTCCATACGGCGCGGATCCCGGACGCTTGTCTGGAGGCGACGGCAAAAACTGAAACTAGTGATGACGAGTCGCTGCTGCTCTGTTAAGACTCACAGGAACTCCCTGACTCGGTACATGACCCATATGACTCTAAAATACCCCTGCTCACAGCTTGCCATTTTTGTTATCGCCCCCTAGTGGAGCGGAGGTTGAATGTCTTTAGACACGTGTCCTCTTCAGAGCTTCAGAAACCAGGTACTTTTAAAGACCACACAGAGTACGAGAGCTCCCCGATCCCGCTGTCCCTTCCACTGTGCAATATTAGTATTCGTTGAGATGTTTACCAGGTCAAAGTCTATTTTTCTGAAGAGTCAAATTAAGCTCACATAGAGTAGAAAGTGAGCCGCTCTGCAGTTCTCAGTATGGGAAAGCAGCACAAACAGACGCGTCTATCCTGGACAGTGTGGGACAACGAAAGCCTGAAAGTGCTCTGAGAGATTTGTTACCTAACCTTTAATTTATTTGTACTTTTGATGTCAGACATTTGCTTTATTAAAGGAATGGTTGACCCAAAAATGAAACATCTACTCGCCCTCATGTTGTTCCAGATGTGCTTGGTTTTGTAGAGCTATTGTGAATTGTATCCTACACTGTAAAAAACAATTTGTTCTGTCAACTTAAAATTTTAAAGGCAGTCAGGTAACAAATTATTTTAAGTTCAGTCAACTCAGTTTACTCAACTTAAAATTTTAAGTTGAATCAACTTAAATATGTAAGTTGTCACTTAGTACAACTTAACATTTTAAGGCAGCTGGGTAACAAGCCCAGCTTTTTAAGTTTAACAAACCAAAATTTTAGTTAAGTCAACTCAAATATCTAAGTTGTGACCTCAACTTAGCATTTCAAGTTGACTGAACTTTTTATAATGGTGTAGCAGCTCTCTTCTATACAGTGAAAGTGAATAGGGACAAAACTGACAAGCATCAAAAATGATAAAGCTCTCCAAAGGTGTTATGTCATCCATATGACTCCATATTCTGTTATATAAGCTTTGTTTTGAGGATTTCAATGTGGTTTTGAAAGTTTCACCTTTACAGTAGGTCTCTCATCTTTAATGCACATGTGGCATATTAAGGTACGTTGATTTGGGATCAATGTTTTCAGCGATTAACAACAGGCATGCAAAGGTCATATGGGCTTATTTCAGGGTGGATTGTTTTGTTTTTTTCCCCCCTATGTAGTTTCACTGTATGGAAAAGAGCAGCTTGGACATTCTGCAAAATTGCTCCGAGTTTGTTTAGGGTAAAAAAAAATATATATATACCCCTAAATTAGTGATTTTTATATTTCATATGATAAAGTCATAAAGGATTGGAACAACATTGAGTAAATGACACACAGTTTTCTTTTTGGGTGAAATTATTCTACTTGCAAAAAAGTGGGAGATCAAAGAAAATTTGGTACGTTTGTTCATTTCGTGAGTTTGTGTCCCTGCTGCAGTGGTACTAGGTGCGTTACCTGCGATTTACGAGTGAGGGACGTTTATTTATAACAGATTATTATCTGAGAGGGAGCTACTATTTTTAAAGGATGTTGCATTGTATAACAGCCACTTTTGTTTGTTTGTATTTATTTTTGTTACCGTTAACCTTTTGGTAACCTTACTGTTTTGGTACTGAGAATTCTTGTGTGAGTGTGTATATTTATTATTGGTTTTCATTTCAATAGCGTTTACTTGAAAAGCATGTCCGGCTGTCTTGTGCTTATTTTTTTTTTTTTTCCATTTCATGATGCGGTGTTAATATATATCTATATAATTATATACACACACATACACAAACATGCGAAAGATATATATATATAAAGAGAAAAAGAGAAAATGTTTACTGCACTAAGAGAATAAAAGTGTTCATCCCACTTGTGTTGGATTTTGTCTTTGTTCTAAAATGAGCAAAAGTGGTCACTTGATTTTAGTTTCTGGGGCCTTCTAAAAGTCATTTGGGGACTGCAGAAAAGAAACCACGGGAGTGTCTCCTGATGGCCTTTAGACACTGAAACAAGTACAGAAAAAAACAAGCTTCAAAGAAGAAAAGAAAGAAGAAAAAATGACTGCAGACTTTTGGTGTTTCCACAGAGCGGAGCCAAAAGCTAGTTTAATTTTCTCCAGAATAGTTGAGGTTTAAATCTTACCATGTTAAACATCTATATTTCTATCAAATTAAATCAAACCGGTTTGAACTCAGTAACCCTAATTTAAAAAAAGAAAAAATTAAAATGACAACACAGCACTTTCTGATGCCTTTCAAACCATTTGTAGTGCTTTTAGCGCCACACAGTGGACATTTCTCGTGAAAACTGCAGCTATTTTTTCCATGATGTATTTTATACTTTACAAAAACATATCCATAGCCGCTTTATTCTTATGAGACCAGAATACGGTACGTATTAGCATACATACAGATGCATTTATTGTAAATTCCATAGCTGTCGGTTTGCCATTTATGTGAAGATGTGGAAGATACACAATATTTTTTTCCCCATAAAAATAAAATTAAAATGCCCGTTAGTATATGAGAAATGATTAATTTACAGTGCATCCGGAAAGTATTCACAGCGCTTCACTTTTTCCACGTTTTGTTGTTACACCCTTATTCCAAAATGGATTAAATTAATTGTTTTCCTCAAAATTCTACAAACAATACCCCATAATGAAAAAAGTTTGTTTGAAATCTTTGCAAATTTATTAAAAACTAAATAAATAAATTAATTAAATTAAATTAAAAGCTCCGTTCATACTGTTTTGTTTGCTTGCTTTCTCTATATAATGTATTCGTCGTTTGAAATGAAATCATTACAATTAATAAACCTAACTTACAATGATTTTGTTCAGTTGTGATCACGTTAGAGACAGTTTCCGTTGTATTAAAAACATTTCATGACATGACACTCATTATCTGGTACTTGCCTAAAAAGACGGGTATATAATGTGCGTTGTTAACAGATTACACTAACATTAGGTTACTTAGGCTATAGTCTTAGTGGAGTTGCGGTAACCTCCGCCTATGGAGAGAGAAAAAAATGTTCAAAAGCATACAGCCTTTGCTCCATTTGTTGAAGCACCTTCAGCACCAATTACAGCCTCAAGTCTTTTTCAGTATAATGCTACAAACTATTTTTGGGCAGTTGCTCCCATTCTTCTTTGCAGTGTTTCTCAAGCTCCATCCGTTTTAAATGGGGAGCGTCGATGCACTGGCATTTTCAGATCTCTCCAGAGATTTTCAGTCTGGTTCAAGTATGGGCTCTGGTTGGGCCACCCAAGGACATTCAGAGTTGTCCTGTAGCCACTCTTTTAACATCTTGGCTGTGTCCTTAGGGTCATTGTCCTGTTGGAGGATGAACCGTCGCCCCAGTCTGGGGTCCAGAGCGCTCTGGAGCACTTCACTGTAGGGATGGTATTGGCCAGGTGATGAGCAGTGCCTGGTTTCCTCCAGACATGACACTTGGCATTCAGGCCAAAGAGTTCATTCTTTGTTTCATCAGACCAGAGAATTTTGTTTCACGTGGTCTGAGAGTCCTTCATGTGCCTTTTACTGAGGAGTGGCTTCCGTCTGGACACTTTACCATACAGGCCTAATTGGTAGTGTGCTGTAGAGATGGTTGTTCTTCTGGAAGGTTCTCCTATCTCCATAGACAAATGCTGCAGCTCTTTTAGAGTGACCGTTGGGTTCTTGGTCACCTCCTTGACTAAGGCCCTTCTCCCCCGATCACTCAGTTTGGCCGGGCAGCCAACTCTTGGAAGAGTCCTGGTGGTTCCAGACTTCTTCCATTTATGGATGACGGAGGCCACTGTGCTGCAGAAAATTTTCGGTACCCTTCCCCAGATCTGTGCTTCGATACAATCCTGTCTCGGCGTCTATAGACAATTCCTTGGACTTCATGAATTGGTTTGTGCTCTGACATCCATTGTTAACTTTGGGACCTTATATAGACAGGTGCCTTTCTGAAGCATGTCCAATCAGCTGATTTTACCACAGGTGGACTCTCAAGGATAATCAGTGAGCATCATGGCAAAGGCTGTGAATACTTATGTACATGTTATTTTTTTCGTTTTTTATTTTTAGTCAGTTTCTTTCACGTTGTCATTATGGGGTATTGTTTGTACAATTTGGAGGAAAATAATACATTTAATTCATTTTGGAATAAGGCTCTAACATAACAAAATGTGAAAAGCTGAAGTGCTGTGAATACTTTCCGGATGCATTGTATAATTGACAGAATAGTGAACTCTAAAGCACTAGTCAACAAGTCAAGAAAGTGGATTAAGACATTAAATATGAATTGATCTGAAAGTAAACAAGTTATGTTTACATGCATTCTCAAAGCATTTTCTTCCATAATAACAGTAAACGAATATTGTGATAAATAATGATATGGAGAAAAAATATTGTCGTAAAATTTCTGGCCATATCACCCAGCCCTAATTTTAAATTTAATCATGAAAAATGCTAAAAGAAAAGAAAGGGTAAAAGAAAAGAAGGAAAACATTTTTAATAATTTAATATGCACATACATATAAGCAAGTCTTGCTAAGATTCGAAATATAGAATAAATAAAATGAAATTGTTTATTTTAAAGGCCATTAATGAAATAAAGCAGCAGTCAGTTATAATTGGACAGGGCAATAATTGGGCTAGTTTTCATTCCTTTTGGGCAGGATTGCTAAAGCGAGTATATGGTAAAAAGAAAGCGGAGGGAAGAGGCGGGTGTGTGAATCCTGGTTCACCACTGACACCAACCAACCACACGGCGGAGCTCCATCCTCGTCCTGACGAGACGCCTGTGTCTGTCTTTGAGGAATCAATGTTGGCAACAAAAGTTTTACACAATATATGTGTGCATACTGTGTATATTTATGATGCATATATAAATGCATACACATACAGTATATATATGTTTATATTAATATAATTGATATTATATATATATAAATATTTCTTATATATAAACATAACATATTTTTTTTTAAACATATACATGCATGTGTGTATATAAGTAAACATAATAAATATACACAGTACTCACACATATATCATGTAAACAAAAACTTTTATTGTGGATGCAATTATATATTTATTAGATGAGATTTTTATTTTGGGCAAACCAAAGAATGAGAGGTACGAACTGAAACATCCAGTATATTTTTGCTAACAGGTGCTGTAGGGGCAGAGTTTCCAAAAGCAACAGGGAACTGCAAATAAAACAACTTCATTTTTTTTAACGTATTGAAGTAATACTTAAGCAATTTATTTTTGTTGAATCCTCTGTTGACCTGTTATGATTAAATGTACAATCTTTGAGTTCTACTTGTTGAGTATAAAAAAAACAGTATAGAGAAAAGGAAATGTTTTGAGTTGCAAATAATTAAAATAATAGAATAATATAAAAATAATAATTAAAAAAAATGTATAATTTATAATGATGCAGTACCTTTTTTTAAATAATTGAACCACACTTCAAATAGGTTTTTTTTTTTACAATTTTGCATTCAAAACTACACAAAAACAGAGACGTTAACTGAATGAAAAGTAACAAAATGTATTAAAATAATTCATACGTCAAATATAAATCCGCTGCGTACTGCGACACCATTGCGTTTTAAATGACGAGAAGATGTGCAGTGCATTACTGAAGCGTGCAGAGACAATGGGCAGAAAAAATGTTATGAATGGTTTTATTCCATCTGCATGCACTGAAACATAAGCAGTTCTGCACGGTCACATTATTCCACCAGCGAACTGTCTGTGTTTTAGTGCATGTACAAGAATAAAACTAATGTTTGTTATTAGTATAATATTAGTATAATATGAATGTATGTTCAACACTCTTACAGTGTAATTAAATTGCAATTGTAATGTCACCAAAATACATGTGAAGTTTACGCTGAGTGAATTCTGCATTTCAAAACGTCACTACAAGAGTGGATATTTAAAGTGTACTTACTTAAAATAGTTCCACTTTAACATAAACAAGTATATTTAATACAACATTAGTTGAACTTCAGCACTGCTTTTGCACAAATAAAATGCATTTAGTACAAAATTAGTTGTTCCAAATTAACAGACTTTAAGTATACCATTTAGCGTGCCACAAATATATTTAGTTATATAAAAGTACATACGAATAAATTGTACTTAAGTATACTGTTTTTTTCACTACGGTTTAAAAACATATTTCATATTACTTCAACAGATAATTAAGGAAACAGTTAAATAACTTTATTAGTTGTATACAAGCAGTAGGGCAGAGTGGTGATGTACTGGAGAGAAAATGGATTTCACAGTAAATCTAATTTTCTCCCACCCTACCCTATCTTAAAGGGTTAACGTTAGTTCACCCAAAAATAAAAATTATGTCATTAATTGCTTACCCTCATGTTGTACCAAACCCGTAAGACCTTCATCTTCGGAACACAATTTAAGTTATTTTTTTATGAAATCGGAGCGACCTACCACGTTCAAGGCTCAGAAAAGTACCAAGATGATCGACAAAGTAGTCCACTACGACGCATGCGTGTGACGGCGCCGGCGCTGACCCTGATCCGGCGTTATGACGTTGAACACATGCGCCGTGCCTGTTTACATGTGGAGAAAGATGCACGTTATATGAAAGCTATTGAAATCTATTGATCATTATATATAGATCAGCGGTTATTATACATTTTTTGTTAAAACAAATTCAGTTCTACAACTATTTCTCACTAGGGGGAGCGCCACTCTTTGAAAAGCTATTGACATTTTCTTAAAAAAAATGTCAACAACTTCAATGAAGCGTGTTGTGGATAGTCTCGCGGTGAAGCACGAACTGGCGTATAAAGGTAATTTTACAAGTCCTTCCTTTTGGCAGGTAACGCTCTATGGCTTTTATTTCGTTTTGTTTCATAATGTTTATGGGTTGATAAGAGCAGGGTAAATATTGTTAAAGATTCATATGGCAGCCTCAACACTCACTTCTGCTGAGACAGCTGGACTGTGATGAGATCACGAGGATCGAGGGTGAGTTTACAAAACCCAAAATATAAAACACACACACATACACGTTTGTTTTTGTGACACTTCTTACATTATATTATTTTATTGTATATGTATGAAGGAGTGTGTGTTTTAAGTAATGCAGCTGTAACTACTGTAACATTTGTTACAGTTTTCTCATAATTAAAATTTAATTTGAAACAAGACAAATATTAAATTTTTTTAAATAATGTTTAAATTATTTTTTTATTATACAAATACACACTGTCCTCCAAAAGTTTGAAAACACCCCTGGCATCACCCCTGTGGTTTTGGACGATATTAGCATAAATCCTTATCATGTTTTGGTGCAAATACATTAAAGTAACTTGACATTGTCATTGAAGACCAGCAATAATAATTTTCATTTTGATTACATGATAATGGCAATATATACATGTCAAAGTCAGACATGCCCCTTTTGCCAGCTGTGATGTCTGATTACTGGTTTGAACTTGGCCCAGGTTTTTAAAAGATTTTTGGGTCAGCACACCTTAATAGCTTCAACAATTGATTGCCAATTAAGTTTAGAATACAATGAATTTAGGCCCAGATTATGCAGAGCTGTAATAGCTGCTAATGGTGCATATTTTGATTAATTAAAATTTTAAGTTTTTTCTATGTATAAACTGTTTAAAATATGTAATAAAATATGTTTTCATAGTTTTTGTTGACCCTTAGCAAAATTCACAAATGAAAAAGGATTCATGCCAATATTGTCCAAAACCCCACTTTTCTAGGGCATTTCCAAACTTTTGGAGGGCAGTATATATATATATAGGCTGGCAGGCCTTGGTTGCTAAAATATTAAAGCTGCTCTGGTCCAAGAGGAATCTGTCACAGCTGAATCAGAGGATCCTGTCATTCCCCCCAGTGTTTTCTGTCACTGGTGTGATTCTGCCATAATTTTATCACACCTATGTACCACATTAAAAATACTTTGTGATTGTGCATTTAGCACCCAATAAAAATGACCTTTTAAAACACCATATTCTTAATGTTGTTAAACACAAAAAAGGTTATATTTAAGCACATTTATGTGTTGTTCTTGACATCAGATCTTTTATTCTTAGAAACACTGAATAATGTTTTAAGCACCAGTCTGTATTTAAGTTCTGTTTAATATGAATGCAACAACGTTTTAGTTCTATTTTTTAAATTATATTACTTAAAAATATATATTATCTGATATACTCTCACTCTTTTTGCTTGAAGTTTTGGTGAATGATTGCAGACGAACGCAAGGATTAGTAAATGAATTTTATTCTCTCAAAACAAGAAACAATTAAAAATTCATATTGTGTGGCAATTTTCCCATCTCCACGAACTGCGACTCACTCCTCATTCGACAACCAGTGTCTTTTGCGTTGAACAACACAACGAGAATGAACATTGTCCGGTCCACTCCCGAGTTCAGAGACTTCGTACAGCACCATCCAATGGGATCCGTTTTTATAACATTTTCTTTATAACAATAATAAAATAAAATATACTTGCAACCTTTTTTTTTTTCCCAAGTCAACCTTGAATAAATATAAATTTTCTTCTTAACGTTTTTTTAGTATTCTTTTGTCTGTTTGATTTTCTTTTTCTTTTTTTCTTTTCAAAACGTCAAGAAAAGATGAGTGCCAAGAGGTGGAATGTTGCGTTGAATGTCTGAACCGTCGGCCACAAAACACCAACCCTGACCTGAATCCGTGGACGACACTAGATCGGGCGGACGGCCGAGCCTCTGGTCCACATGCACTGTACACAAAACTGCGAAAAATTCCCAGATGCCTCTATCAAAACATGCTGTATTACTCAGACGGTGTGCTCAATCCATGTTGCAGACCCTTTTCAACATGCTTGCTTTGAATGAATGAGCCATTCTATTGTAACAGAACAGTGGAATCATGACAGACCCATACGATAATCTACAGCTCCGTCTCCACATGAACACAGAATTATGGCTGCATTTGAAGGGAGAAATGTACAATTTTCATGTTCGTTTTTATAGCGAAATCAATATTGTACATTTATTGTTTTCCTCGACTATCCCTTGCTTTTTTTCCCATTAATATCATGAGATACAAAGTCTCACCAGGCCACACCTGTAACCGAGATCTGTAAAAATACAGAAGAATATTCTAAAGGATGACAATCACGTCGTTATCATTTTGCATTCAGTCTCTTTGAAAATCATGCACTAGAGAATTTCATATTAAAAATAATACAAATTGTTGAAAATGGCTGAACTGGTCATCCTTAAATAAGTTTCTTCCTCTCTTTTTTTTTTCTTTTTGCAAGTCTCGAGGAAAATAAACTTACGATTTTTTTTTTAAACAACTTTGCATTCATGCAAAAAAAAACAAACAAACAAAAAAAACGGAAAAGAAAAAAAAAATCTCATAAATTTCATACAGTACATCAACAAAGAGAACATCATACCGGAGCACAAAAATGTCCATTATTTATTTATTTAATTTCTTTTCTTCTTTTTTTTCAGAATTCTGTTGTTTCCTGAATCAAACAGGAACTCTGGCCGTATCTTTTCTCTCGTCACTGAACTTTGAAGAGCGGTCCAGTGGAGATCTGGCTTGATGTAGGGTCATTCCCATGAGAACGTCTGATCTCTCGGACCCTTTCCCTTTCCTGTCCCATCTCAGCCAAGTGCTTCTCTCTTTATAGATCTTCTTTTGACAGCTTGGCTTACAGTAATGGCTACAATGCATCAAGTTCTAGATAAGAAACACTGACATCTCTTTGAAAACAACAGAGAGGAAACAGCCAGAGGAAAACGACGTCTTCCTTCTTCCGGTGGAAGTCAGCACTCCTAACGTCCTACGGTTAAGAGTCAGACTCCGCCGAATCCCTGGCTGCATCTCTTCAGCTGAACGGAGAGACCTCCTGTGGCGTTCTTTCCCTGCGTGTGACAGCAGCATACATTTTCTTTTCGTTTATTTTTTTTGGCAGAAGGACGCAGGCCTTTTCTTAGCCTCTTGTCGCACGGGCTCAGAGACACAACATCAAGCATGCAGTGTAACCATGACGTGACCCGTCGAGACCGTCTCCTCTCTGTCTGTAGCTGGAGCTACTCACGCCGCTCTCTACCGCTCACCTCCTCGTGCCGCTACGACCGAACGTTGGAACTGTCCAGGCCTGAATCTGGAGGTTTACTACTTAATGGTGCCAAAGTTGGGTCCACTAATGAGGTGGGAGGGAAGAGCTTGTACCAGCCAATCACCATGTTGGTCAGCTCCAAATCGTCTAAGAGGATCTGGGCGGCTCCCATGAAGGATTTGTGGTCCATGCGTCCATAGTCCCCCCAAACAATGATCTGTAAAGAAAGACATGATTGGTCAAAGAGTTTCAGGAGATGTGGTGCAGTAATGTTATCTAAAATGCTTAAATAAAAAATTACTTATTAAAGAAAGCAAATAGGATGCAATCCTGATGTTACCTGTAAAACCTTCCCCTCAGGATTCTCCTCAAACTGAAGCTGTTGTTGATAAAGAGGATCCAACGTTTTTCTCGCCGTCCGTGTTTTCTTTTTGTTGATGCACTTCCCGTTGTCCAGCAGGTACACTTTTACATATGGTGCTGCAATTGGAAGGCCGTAAGAATTTACATATAAACCTCACAAAATAGTCCAGAAAAGGACATATTTAAAGAAAAAAAATGCGTATTGTGTCATGATTAGACATACCTGGCGTCTGTTTGTTCCCTGGTTTGCCCACCAGACCTCGAGCCCGAATAACTTCAACATCCAGCCTCTCCTTCCTGTGCACCATACCGATCTGGATGTCACCTGCGGACAAAGACCAAATTCAGACTCTTAGAGCAGACAAAATGTCACCTTATAGAAACCATTTGAATATAGTTACTGCAGTGCTATAGACAAATCGTGACTTTTTTTGGTAGAGATACCTTCTATGCTGGTTAGGCATGTTTTGATGCATGGCTGCTGGTTTAAGCTGGGCACGTGTTGGTCGTGAGCTGGTTTAAACTGGTCATGTGCTGGTCTTAAGCTGGTCCTGAGAATGAGCTAGTTGGTTAGGACCAGCACATAACTAGCTAAGGATCAGCTTAAACCAGCAGCCATGCTTCAAAACATACCTAACCAGCATATTCAGTTTTTTTTTTCAACAGTTTATATGTTGAGCTCAAAGTATTCTTTGTTTTTTACACTTATACTAGTCTATGCGTACTGTGCAAGTAATGCGAATGCGACTGTTCAAACTACTTGTCTTTTACCTTGCACGTGATTTGTTTTTTTTGTTTACTTATTACTCCACTAGGTGGCAACACTGGCTTTGCCTGTTGTTTCAAAGGCCTTTTACAGCTGCATTTACAGATGCAAATTCATTGATCGAATCACAAGTGGATGACACTAAATAATGGTGTACATCAAGTCTAAAACATTTTGGGTTTGTCCACTTTCAGAGGTAGCCGCAAACTAACCTAGCATTTGAGCGTTACGGGACATGTTTTGAGAAAAAGCACCAAAGCAGTCGATTCATAATTAGCTGTGTTGTGCCAAAACACAGGCTACGAAAAAAATCAATATTAACATTTGTATTCTATTTTTATTTGCTTCTTTTCCTGCTTGTTTGTAAGCCGCACAATGTCTTCATTCATTCATAGTATTCGTGCACACCTTTTGGCACTCCTGCAAAGTCTTTAAGGGCCACTTTCCTGCAGTTTAGCTCCAAATCTAATTAAATGCACCTGAATCAGGTAACCAGAAAAACTAGAAACTTTGAGGTAAGTGTGTTGTAGTTGGTTGAAGCTCAACTCAACTCGAGATTCACCTCGAGCTTCAATTTCCTGCTCCAACCTTTCTAGTAATCCTGAAGACCTTGATTAGCTTGTTCAGGTGTTTGATTAGGGTTGGAGCTGAACTCTGCGGGAGAGTGGACTTCAAGGGCTTGAGTTGAGGACCCCTGGTCTAGGGTGGACCCCTGGAGGGCCAGAGTCCTGCGGAGTTGCTGGTGTCCTCTAACTCCAATGAGACACCCCTGAACCAGCTAATCAAGCTCTTACTAGGCATACTAGAAACTTCCCAGCAGGTGTGTTGAGGCAAGTTGGAGCTAAACTCTGCAGGACACTGGCCCTCCAGGACCAAGTTTGAGCCTAGACCAGGGGTGTCCAATCCTGCTCCTGGAGGGCCACGTCCTGCAGAGTTTAGCTTCAACCAGCTGTAACACACTTGCATTGAAGTTTCTAGTATAGGGGTGCCCAAACTCGGTCCTGGAGGGCCAGTGTCCTGCAGAGTTTAGCTCCAACTTGCCTCAGCACACATAAGAGTAAGGGCTTGATTAGCTGGTTCAGGTGTGTCTAATTGGGGTTGGAGCTAAACTCTACAGGTCACTAGCCCTCTTTGGGTACCCCTGTTCTAGTAAGTCTGAAGACATTGATTAGCTGGTTCAGGTGTGTTCAATTAGAGTTGGAGCTAAACTGCAGGAAGGTGACCCTTCCAGGAGTTGGTCTGGACACCGCTGCTTTAGATGAAGGTCCAACACAAGTGATAACAGGAGACGCATTTGAAAGGCATGTTAAGACAATTCTCATCAAAGAGAATTGTTAATTTGTTCAACCAGTGAGTGATGATACTAACCCATTGGAGGCGTGGCCAATGTCTGTCTCCCTGCCAGCTGGGCGGGGCCAAGACCATCCAAAAATTCAGTGAACTGGCTGTCTGAAGAGATCTTCACTCCAGGGAAGATAAGACTTTGAACAGATAACGACAGAACATCTGTAAATCGGGTGCTAATAGTCTCTGACAAGATATCATCACTGACACAAAACCAGCCAACTAGCAATGGTGGTGATGACATCATGTGCTTTAGGAATATGTGGATCATTATATTCAGAATAAAGAATTTATTCAGTACTTACTTTCCAGGCTTCGCCTTTTCACCGTCATCTGTGGTCTCTCGGCTGGGCTGCCGTGTCATCCTGCTCTTCATTTCGATGGCTAAACCAGTCTCCACGCTTCGCTGGATGGCCAGACGCACTGGCTTCTTCTTCTTACCCTCCTCTGAAAATTACAACAAGGGAACGGAAGATAAGTACAGTAAATAAAAAAGACAAATGTGTGACACTTCTAGAAACAGTTCTCAAGTTTCCCATAGTTTCATGGTCTTGTCATGGCACCATTTGGACTTGACCTTGACTCAGACCGAGATGAGTCTTGAGTACTGTACTTCTGCAAACATGTTTTATGGTCTGTGCCAATTCATGCATAAGTTCTCTCAGTGCTGTTGTGCATCTCTGGGCCAGAGCACACTGTGCTGCGGAGGGTCATGTGACACTGACTTCGAAACCAGGCTTCATTCATACCAAAGGAATCATTCAGAGCCTCTTCCAGCCTCTGTCTTGACTCAGATTCAACCTACTCAGGCGTCAGCCTGGACTCAGACTATAACACTGCTATTCCACATCCATCTACCACTGGTTGAGAAAACATATAGTCCCATCCCAAACTTACGGCAGAATTGTTGAGCCAGATGGCGACATGTCAAACTTTTCAAACAAGCAGCAGTGTTTTTAAAGTGCCACAGAGCGACAGTGTTCACACTACAAATGGTTTGCTTATGGTTTTCTCAGCTTATCAAACTGGGATGGAGAAAGTATTTTAACATCTGAAAACATCACACATTTCACCCTTTAAGAAAAAAAAATACATAGTTGACAACCACTGAATGAGATACTTTAAGAAGGTTACGACCAACAGGGGGCATCAGTCTGCCACTATATCTTTGCATGCATTATCTATCTATTTATCTATCTATCTATCTATCTATCTCTGCATGCATTATCTATCTATCTATCTATCTATCTATCTCTGTATGCATTATCTATCCTTCCTCTTTATATATACAAATCTATCTATCTATCCATCTATCATCTGCATACATACAAATCTATCTATCTATCTATCTATCTCTGCATGTATTACCTATCTATCTATCTATCTATCTATCTTTCTCTGCATGCATTATCTATCTATCTATCTATCTATCCTTCCTCTGCATATATACAAATCTATCCATCTATCATCTGCATACATACAAATCTATCTATCTATCATCTATCTCTGCATGCATTATGTATCTATCTATCATCTGCAGACATACAAATCTATCTATCTATCTATCTATCTATCTATCATCCTTGTACATTACTGCATCTTTCTCATCCAATCAAAGCAGAGAAACCAACATAAATCACATATCATATACAGATGTTTGGCTTTTAGGTGGTCACAAAATCCATTCACGACCAAATTCAGTGCTAACAAGAAGCTTGCAAAACATAGCAGAACCTGTCACACTTGGCATGTGGCTTCATTCTTACCTCCATCTGCCTCGTCAAAGGAGTTCATGCAGGGGAAGTAGACGGCCAGCGCCTCGAAAGAGGCAGACAGGCTAAGCCGGCTCTGTGAGCGCTGCATTCGCATGCCGGGGAGAGCGGCGCTGCCATCCTGCCCTTGTCTGCCCATTTTACCACCTTGGCGCCCTCAAATACTTCTAAAAACACCAAACGAGGATGGTAGACGAGTAGAGCTGATGCTACAAAACGGTTTTGGAGAAACAGATTTGGTTGGATTGTGTTCAAATCCTCTCATCAGTAGCAGTTGCGAGTCTTATTAGTTCTCAGGTTGATATGCGGTGAGGAGGACTGTCTGACTGTCTCCTCTGCAGCGCGCTACTTCATCTGAGGGGTGGGAGGGGGAGACGGCGGAATGTGCACGTGGCTCACAGATGATGTGGCCAATCAGAGGCACAGAAACGAAGAGACCCCTCAAACGCTTCTCCAGGAGACAGAGCTCTGCCTAGAGATATGACTGCACACAAACACATGCACATGACTTGCCTTCTGACTGCAGCTTCATCAGTCACTACACACACACTTATCCTCACTGACAATTATATGCACGCAACAGTGGTTAAAAGTGGTATAAACCTGATTGCATTTTTAGTAGCAGTATGAACAATTCATATACCAGTCAAACTAGTCTTCCTGTATAAATGGGTGGTTCTTGACCAGGTTAGGCTGCCAAAATGCCCTTCTGCCCTACCACTGCCCTACTTTTCAAGCCTTCTGTTTGAAACATTACAAAGTTCTACTCAGTAATCAATAATGGTTCTGTACGGGCGTCAGAAGACAATCTGACATTTTGATTCAAGATGACAAACAGACACTGGATGTCCCTCAGAGAAAACAACCACTTCAGCTTAAATATGAGACAAAATGTGCACTCCCGTAAGCTATAAATATCGTATTGTAAGTTGAAATCATCACTCCCCGCTGAATACCGGCTCAAAATAGAAACGTCTCAAACCTTCCTATTAAAGTCTGAAGAATACAGTCGTGATTCATATCACCGCTCCAACCTCAACATGTCAGACAGTAACACAAATAATCCAGCACACATAAATCCAACAGGGTGCAACACTTCCCAGCACGTTTCTTGTATCATTTCTTTTAAGTACACAATCCAACAAACTTAAAATACCATCTACGTACTAAAAATAACTGGATGGTTGAAATCTGTAATGTAAACCACAGCCTAGTAAATGTGCCATTTATATTAAACACTAAGGTTGCAATAGTGCAGACACAGAAGAATACTATTTGACATTAGACTCGCTGTGTGGTCTCGGCATGACGGAACAAACAAAAGGGATGCTGGTTTAAGTCACAGTCGCAGACAATGTGAATGTATAGAAGGGCTTTAGATGTTAGATGCAACAAGTACATGCGCATGAATTATAATGTGTAAAGTATGGCTTGCTCCAAATCTGCCCTTACTTTAAATTTATTTTTAATTCCATTTTCAGCATCATTACTCAGTCTTCAGTGTCACATGATCCTTCAGAAAGCATTCTAATGTGCTAATCTGATGCTCAAGAACAATTTCAACATTTTTGATTAATTTATTACATCACATGATTAATTTAATAGGTAACCACAAACATTCTGTTGTGTATTACAGTTTTTCTCAGTCGCTTTGGTGCATTTCTCAAATCTGAAATGAAATTCTCAAAACTACAACCTCCACATCATCTAGTCACTTGTGCACATCATAATAGCAGTTTTTTCATTCTTTTGAACAAGTTGCGATTGCTTTGGTACATTCATGCAATTGATTATGTACATGTCTGCGTTTTCCTACATTTATCAGTTGCTAGTGTCATGTTGCTCAAAATGTATTATATGGTTCTCTGTGCAATAGTCTTACCCTTCAAAACATCTAGCCATTAGCTCATCGTATAAGTCATTAAATGCAAAATGGTTGGTATAGTTGTCATAAACTGTTAAGTATTTTTTTTACATATTCCTGTAAAAAAAAAAAAAACTATTAGTCTATTTGTAAATTTGCCATACATCTTGACTTTCACTAATAAGGGAATGTAGATTAACCAATAACAAACCAGTTCTCTGAAATTCCTCATACAGTGCTGTATGCAAAAGCGAAGTTCTGCCTAAGGGGTGATTCCTGTGTTTGCCTTTCTAATTTTGTATTTTCGCTTTTGTGCATCTGCCATGTACAAACATCTGACAGACATCTGTAAGATGTCAGTTTTACATACACTCTAAATCATAAACATCTTACAGTAAAGACATCTAATAAAAGTCTATCTGACACCTGGTAGGAAATGTGCAGATGAGCAAACACTCTAAAAAATACATCTTGCAGATGTAAATGTAGATGTAAAATAAACGTCTTAGTGATGTATGTGTACTATCAGGGATATTTCTTTTTCTTGTCTATCACAATGACTCTGTAATGTGTTTTTTTCTTTTCTTTTTTTTTTGTCCTATCCAGTCTCTTAATCAATATCTCACATACAGTAATGTGTACATTTGTACTTTTGAAATGGGTATATGGCACACATAAGAATTGCAGCCTTCTGCATTTCAGTACAGTAACTGTCATGCAAACTATTGCTATAGTTTACATCAGGTAATGCTAATAGAGTACACTGTTTGATTGACAACATGACTAAGCATTTTGACTATCTTGTTTGTGAACAATGACACAAGGACTTTTCATTCTGATGGCACTGATATGTTCATTTTGATAGATGAACTAAAGATTTTGAGTAAGTTACAGGCTTTTGCAGGTAATCCATTGTGTTGTGCTGTTTGTACGAATTGTTTTAAGAAATCCACATACTTCTTTGCAAATGTTAAGGATGATTTGAGAAATGCACCAAAGCGACTGAGAAAAACTGTAAATGCAGTATATCTATAAATGGAATACAGACCGAAATAAACCTGAAAGAATCCGTGTAACAAAGGAATGGCATTCATTGAGAATGCATAATGCAAACTAACCAGCACTCATGAGAGCTTTAAAGCCTCAATCAGCATAGTCAACCAGGTGTAGAAATGGCTATTTACCGTTGTCTCATGTGCTGAGATACTGACATGTGTTGACCTATGACCCACAGGAACAGATGGACGTAGTGAGCGGTCAGGGTTTTATTAACAGCCGGACCCCACATAGGCTGTAAACTTGAATCCATTATTCCACAACAAGTGGTTTACATAATCCTGTAAAACAGCCCATGACAGGGTGTTTAGAAAGTTTTGGCGACTGAGCAGAAAGCTTTGGGAACATTTTCATGATCCCATTTTTCATTTATCAGTTACAAACCCTAGTGAGCTGCCTACCTAGATGACATTTTATGTTATAGGCCCCATTATACAGTAGGTGCACTCAACACTACAGGCTGTTATAAAATAGGTCAAAATTGTTCTTCATTCAATACCACAATAATGGATAAAGACGCACAACTTTACCAGAATTTTAATTCTGACATTAATTACCCTCATGTCGTTCCAAACTCGTAAGACCTTTGTTCGTCTTCAGAACACAGATTAAGATATTTTTGATGAAATTCAAGAGCTTTCTGATCCTGCATAGACAGCAAGGGTCCTACTATGTGTAAGGTCCAGAAAGGTGCCAAGACCATTGATAAAATAGTCCATGTGACATCAGGGGTTCAACTGTAATTTTATAAAGCTATGAAAATACATTTTGTTGTGCAAAAAACTAAAATAACTTTATTTCACCAATTCACCACTGCGTCACCCTACCGCCGTTTTGGAGAGTACCACATGTTCTACATCAGCAGCACCACACGGATGCGTTGTTTATGTGCAGATCAAAACAAGCGTATGTGTCCTGGTACTCTCCAGGGTGACGCACGCTACAAAGATCAGTGCACTGTTTTGCGTCTCTGAGCAACACAAAGGGCAGAGTTTTTATTTATTGAATAAACTGGCTTTTTGAATGAATCTGTTGAATGAATGATTCAGTGACTCTGATTAATTAAAAGAGAAGTCCACTTCCAAAACAAAGATTCACATATAAAAAACATATAACATATAAAAAATAAAAATCCTTAAATGTTTCCCTCAAAAAACATAATTTCTTTACGACTGAAGAAAGAAAGACATGAAAATCTTGGATGACATGGGTTACGCAACCCATCCAAGATTTTCATGTCTTTCTTTCTTCAGTCGTAAAGAAATTATGTTTTTTGAGGGAAACTTTTCAGAATTTTTCTCCATATAATGGACTGATACGGTGCCCCGATTTTGAACTTCCCAAATGCAGTTTAAATGCGGCTTCAAACGATCACAAATGCGGTTGTAAATGATCCCAGCAGAGAAACAAGGGTCTTACCTAGCGTAAAGATCGGTTATTTTCATTAAAAAAATACTATTCATATACTTTTTAATGTCAAACACTCGTTTTGTCTTACTCTGGCTGGACAGTTTTTTTCCGGTTCATGTGACAGTTAGGTTTTGTCGAAAAACTCCCATCTCATGTTCTACCTCAACTTCAAAATCATCCTATATCGCTGTTAAGGGTGTTTTATCTTCTTTGCATGTTCACTGCAAAGACTTGGTCAGTACTTCTGGATTGGACGGGAGTTTTTCGACATACCCAAACCAGAATACACAGAGTTCAGGGAGAGTGAGACAAGATGAGCATTTGAAATTAAAAAGTATTTAAATTGTTTTCTTTTTTTTTTTTTTTATAACCAATTGTTTTGCTAGATAAGACCCTTCTTCTTGCTTTTACAACCGCATTTGGGATCGTTTGAATCCGCATTTAAACTGAATTTTGGAAGTTCAAAATTGGGGCACCATAGCAGTCCATTATATGGAGAAAAATGCTTAAATGTTTAACTCAAAAAACAATTTCTTTACGGCTGAAGAAGAAAATGAACATCTTGGATGACAAGGGGGTGAGTACATTATATGTGAATCTTTGTTTTGGAAGTGGACTAATCCTTTAACACAGTCAAATGCTTCGTTGAATCTTAATGACTTACTCATTAACAGTGACTTGCTGCCACCTGGTGGTTTTAATTTCACAATTTATTATTTTTTTACTATTTTTTCATGTTTAGAAGGGATCATGAACTGCCTCTTTTTTATTTTGTACTGTTCTCTGAGTTCCACTTACAATGTTATCAAGATTTTTACATAAAAACATAATCATTTAGAAGTAATAAACTCTTTTCTGTCCTGTTTTAAGCCCCCTCATCAGAACGATCTGTTTGAATAGGCATTGCAGATTGTAGACTCGGAAGTAAACGCCCACTGCTAAAATCCCTGGTAGCCCTTCAGAGTTTGGTAGCCCGAAAATTAATTTAACTAGCCCAAATAAAAAAGAGCTATTTAAAAAAAATATATATATATTGAAAATCAGATAGGAAAAAAAATCAAAATGAAAAAATATTTTAAATACACAAATATCAATAAATATGAAGGAATAAGTTATTTCACTATTTACAGGGTATCTGAAGACGTTTTAAAAATACATTTTAAAGGCAATTTGACCCATTTTAAGAGCTGCACAAGTAAAATGAACACTTTTAACATTTTTAGAAGGCACATTAACTTCTTTCACATTTACAACTCTCTGTGTTTGCTGCATTAAAAAATGGGTCGATATTTGCATTGATGTGCCCAAGTAAAGCTTATTGGAAGTGCAAATTCATTCTCTGCCACGAGGTGGCACTTTAGGAGCGGCATAATATAACGGTTTCCCCAATAACGGCTGTACACAAAGCAGCACCGCGCTCATAAACGCTGCTTTATCAGGCATTATACGTAAGATGAAACAAAAATGCCAACGACACATTTCTGAGGACAGTCGGTTCCCTTCAGAAACATTCACATAAAGACATCCGCGCCACGTTTTGACTTTGAAACGTGCAACACTCATACTTATTCAATTACATCATTGCCTTTTGAGGTTGAATCCAACCCTATCGCGATTCTTGTCTTTTCATCCCCAACTGTAAGACGTCTTGAAATATAATTAATTAATTAAGACATTTCTTATACCATTTAACGTATTGAAACTTTTTATGACCTTAAGTTTTATAACTAAATTAAAGAGTTTTTAAGGACCCAAGGGAGATCTGTATTTAAGATAGCCTGTCAGGCAGGCCGGTGATACATTTTGGTAGCCCGACTGGAAAACACAATAGCCCCGGGACGTCGGGCTAGCGATTTTGCGAGCCCTGCATTCCTCATAGATGGACGCCAGTGTGATTTAGGTTTAAAATACATAAATAACTCAATACTTATCAAACGATCCGTAAGAAGAGACAAAGCAATAGTGACCACATTACGAAAACAGTTACTCACACTTTTGTTGCGACATCATTGTCAGATCCAATATAGTCGGCACAGCATCGTCTTTTAGTTGCAATCTTTTTGAAATTCCTGCATCGAATTGTGTTGTAACCTCAGTTCCCTGAGATAAGGGAACGAACATTGCGTCGCTGACACTATGGGTAATTGCAAACAAATCTGCGGTAAAATTAAGTAAAAGGGGCATGGTCTGGAACTTTATTAAAAATAAAGTTCATCCACTCTTTCCTAACGTTGGGATCAGAAGGAAGACAATGCAATGACTGTTTTTTTCCCACAAACTGGCACAGCAGAGCGTCCTGTCGTTTTCATAGCCATCGTTAACGTTTGGTTCCTGCGGAGACCTGCACATTTGCCTCTCTGGTAAACACTAAGTACGAATCAGTGGGTGGGGCTAAACAGGCAGCGATGTCAATCTTCTTCTGCGGAGGCGGTGCTTAATCTACCTATGACATCATAGAGTAGAACATTTCAAAAGCTGTTGTTTTGGCAGACTGCCTTCTGTTTTTAGACTAACGACAAAGTTTTGAGTTCTGAAACTTACAGAATGTTTTTATAGTACAATGACCTCTTATATGTGACCCTGGACCACAAAACCAGTAATAAGGGTCAATTTTTCGAAATTCAGCTTTATAGATCATTTATATTTATTTTTATGGATCAAGCTGAATAAATAAGCTTTCCATTGATGTATGGTTTGTTAGGATAGGACAATATTTGGCCGAGATAAGACTATTTGAATATCTGGAATCTGAGGGTGCAAAAAAATCAAAATATTGAGAAAATCACCTTTAAAGGTGTCCATATGAAGCTCTTACTATTGCATATTACTAATCAAAAATTAAGTTTTGATATATTTACAGTAGGAATTTTACAAAATATCTTCATGAAACATGATCTTTACTTAATTTCATAATGATTTTTGGCATAAAAGAAAAATCAATCATTTTGACCCATACAATGTATTTTTGGCTATTGCTACAAATATACCCCAGCGACTTAAGACTGGTTTTGTGGTCCAGGGTCACATATGTCAAAAGATCAAGGGAATTTTGGTTTCTCAGTTCATGACCCCTTTATATCGTTTCAAATATCCATATTCAACATTAATAACAAAGCATTATTTATGCATTTGTAACTGCAGGTTAAATGCATCCATGTCTCCTCTGAGCTACATTAAACTCTATATTTAAATGCTACTTCAGATGCAGATTCCAGAAATGTTTTCTTATGTTGTAATGAAAGAGACTAAGCACCGGATGAAGTGCCTCTGATGCTTACCCAAAGATAACAGATAACCTTTTCCATTTTGCATTTACTTTTATTTTTACTTTACATTTAATGTTTAAAAAAAAATACTTTTCATACTTAAGTACGATAAATATCACATAATTTAAAACTTTTACTCAAGTAATATTCCTAAAACTGTGACTTCAACGTCTACCAAAGTCATTTTCTGATAAGATATCTGTACTTTGACTTAGGTGTGGCTTTCAGGTACTTCAACCACCACTGGCAGAATCAGCAAACTGTAGCACACGCAGCATTTATAGAATTATAGAAACAGCCATCGCAACTCTGG
The DNA here is from genome assembly GCA_012976165.1 of Labeo catla. NCBI lineage: Eukaryota > Metazoa > Chordata > Actinopteri > Cypriniformes > Cyprinidae > Labeo > Labeo catla. Next base: position 1,450,062 of record VONZ01000038.1, read on the forward strand.
ATGCATTTACAGGCATGACATAGAAACACACTGTACCTTTTCTTTTTTTAAAAATGAAAAACACACTTAACAAACTATATACACACCAGATATGATTGTTTTGCAGTTCTGCTTTATTTCCAGTCCATTTGCTGGTATTAGTATATGTAATGTAGCTGTAAAAGTAAATAGCTCCTAGGAACAGCATGTTATCTCTCTGAAGAAAAACAGTGTGACCCATTAACACCAGGTACCTATTACCCGACTGAACTAATGACCTTCAAAGCCCTGAAACAAACACACTGTAAGATCACAGACAGTGATACACTGACAAAAGCCACTGAACTGGTCAGAAAAATATTACTAGTGCTGTTTGCTAAAACAGGGATTTTGTCTCATACATTTGTCAAATCATTCTGCTTCAAATCATATGGTTTGAATAATCTGACTTAGATACTTTACCTGCATATGATAAAATAGGTGGGGGAAAAGCTTTTATTGTAGCAGAACATCACATAGACCTCAAGGTGGGCTCCTTTGAGTTGGACTGGTAAACAACCACCTATTAACCACTCAGAACACACTACCAAAACACTTAGCAACCACAAAATAATACACACAACATCCTAGAATCATGTTTTTTTGCATGGGCAACCACTGATCTCAGTTTGTTTGTAAAGATGGTAAAAATCCATTTTTAATCTAAAAGCTCAAACTGGAAAGGTCTGTATCTAATATTAAGCACTTTAAATAAAATCCAGAATGTAAGCCAGAACATTCAGTATTTCACTCTTTGTGGTTGTATGTTAATATATCCTTAAGTGCCACTCCACAGGCATACGCTCACGAAGAGCAGGATCTTGCATCATGCCATACTGACGTACACAGCCAGTGTATCTGTCCTCCTCCAGACGATGTGTGTCTGTGTGTGAAATCAGAGGAATGAGGAGATGTATTTTTAGCTCTATATGACTGATCCGGCAGGAAACAGAAAGGAGATGATCTCTAAATACGTGAGGAGCGAGCACTGGGAGTGAGAACGAGCCTGTTAAGTATGGAAACATGTTGATCTGAACAGCGGGAGAGTGAATCATTATTGCATCTACTGCAGCAGCTCTGATGCCACAAAAATATTCTCTGACCTATTTTAAGAGATTCTGATGGAGGTACAATAATCATACAGCCATGCGTAACTACCTTTTCTCAACACAAAAAGAAGATATTTTGAAGAATGTTGATATGGACAATAAACACTTCTCAAAATATCTATTACATTCCATGGAAGAAACTCATACAGGAACAGCATGAGGTAACTGATGATGGAAATTACATTTTAGGGCGATCTATCCCTTTAAAGGAGAAGTCCACTTCCAAAACAAAGATTCACATATAATGTACTCACTCCCAAGATGTTCATGTCTGTCTGTCTTCAGTCATGAAGAAATTATGTTTTTTGAGGAAAATATTTCAGGATTTTTCTCCATATAATAGACTGATATGGTGCGATGAGTTTGAACTTCCAAAATATAGTTTAAATGCGTCTTCAAATGATCCCAAATGCGGTTGTAAACGATTCCAGCCGAGAAAGAAGGGTCTTATCTAGCGAAACGATTGGTTATTTTCATAAAAATAATACAATTTATATACTTTTTAATGTCACATGTTCACTTTGCAAAGACTGTGTTGGTACTTCTGCAGCGATGTAGGATGATTTTGAAATTATTTTTGAAGTTGAGGGAGAAAATACGATTGGAGTTTTTCGACATACCCTAACTGTCTTGAGCCAGAATACACAGAGTTCAGGAGGAGCAAAGCAAGATGAGTATTTGAGATTAAAAAGTATTTAAATTGTATTTTTTTAATGAAAACAACCAATCGTTTCGCTAGATAAGACCCTTCTTCCTCGGCTGGGATCATTTACAACCGCATTTAGGATTGTTTGAAGCCGCATTTAAACTGCATTTTGGAAGTTCAAAATCGGGGCACCATATCAATCCATTATATGGAGAAAAAAGCTGAAATGTTTTCCTCAAAAAACAATTTCTGAAACGACTGAAGAAAGAAAGACATGAACATCTTGGATGACAAGTACATTATATGTGAATCTTTGTTTTAGAAGTGGACTTCTCCTTTGAAAGTGCAGAGTGTAATATTGACAGCTAATGGTTGAAATGGGCATTGTAGTCCAAATTTAAATATCGGAGATTGTTGTTTCTCTGGCTCCCTCCTCAGACTCAACACTCATGTGGGTTGCCAGATTGAGAACATGTAACAGGAATGAGCACAACTGACAATGGAAGGCAACTAGCATTACTCTGTAAACTTTAATTTCTGTGTGTTTTAATATGCCACTTGTTATAAAGCTTTTTAGATGGATGCCGAGGCTTTTTAAGTCGAGTAGAATTTAAAACAACTGGCAACCTGGGGCGTTGAAATTCTATTGGGTGAATTGGCAGTGGCCGGAGTCACACAGACCAAAACAAGAACAGACATTCCAACATGGAACACACATTTCAAATTAGAATAACTGGCTGTAGCGTTGTTTTTCGGAGAATTTCCTAAATATCTGCAAACATATTATGGTTTTGTATGCCTTGGCACGGTCAAAACATTACATACAACTGCTTTAAGAAAGTGAACGCACTGCAAGCATGCTGTACAATTGTACACGCTTTACATAAAGCCACTGAAATGCTGTGTTCTTTCCGGCACAGATGAGATCACTCAAGCTGTTAGCTTATATGAAGTGAAATAGTGCTCATTTGCATCTATTATGTCAGCTCACCAGTCAAATCAAAGCCTGCGCTGCAGGAAGTTCCTCCAGCAGCAAAGCTCTATTAAACCCAACAGTCTTCCCTCAACAGACAGTAACAGGGCATCTGTGAGAGCAATTTACCCCCTCGCATGGTGTAAATGCTGTAAATCTACTTTATCTAAAGGGAAGCTTTGACCAGTGCGTCTGATCATAGATTTCACCGCACGACCACGCAGAGCATCCGATTCAATCCATCCCATCCCAGCAGGTCTTTATGAGGCAGAGCGGGGCGCGAGGCATGATTACACCAGTGGGACCCCTGAATCCTGCCGGCGGGCTGTAGAGAGGGACATGCGCTTCTTCAAAGCTAGCTCATATCACTGTGTGTGTTTGTGTGTGTGGGCCACTCACTGGGTCACGACTTCCACTTTTCTCAGAAAGAGAGCGAATAGGAGGTCATTTTGGGATGTAAAATTTTTATTTATTTTTATAAATAAAATATCTCTATATTAGCAGTGTCAATAACAAATAAAATTGTTAAAGACATGATAAAGAACATGCTTAAAAAATCTAGTTTAAAACAAAAACTGCACTTTTCATATTCATATTGGTTTTGAAAACCTTTTATGCTATATATTAAAGAGATAATTTATCCAAAATAGTTATAATAAATGAAAAATAATGAACATTCTCTCATTAATTTCTCAAAATTATGTGGTTCCAAATCTGCATGACTATTTTGAAAAATGTCTTTTCAAATCATTCTCTGTTGTTATTTTTGGGTGACCTATTGCTTTAAATGACATATGTCATGTGGTGCAAGTAAAAAATATTAAAATATTTTACTTACAGCTCAAACACGAGTGTACATATGTTATTATTTTTTGATTTTCTTACTTATTTTGTCTTGTTTTCTAGTATTAAAATCTACACATTCTTGAAGATGCATTTTCTTGAGAAGCAAAACTAATTAAGATATTAAGTCTTCTTTTCTTAATGGATAAAATGTTTTTGCTTACATCAAGAAAAAAAAATGCCAAAGGAGTAAGAAAAATAATCTTAATTCAAAGGCAAAACAATATTAATTTTCTTCAGTTTATTTTTTTATTTTTAAGAAATGTATATATTTATTCATCAAGGATTCATTAAACTAATTAAAAGTGACAGTGACATTTTTTTATTTATTTTTTTTTTTTTTACTCTTTATTTGTATTTTTTTTTTTACATTCTATGACATCACTTCCTGTTTCAGTTTTTTTCTGCATGGTAGTTTCACCACATGACTTCTACATGTGTTTCTACTGGCATTGATTAGGTATGTATTACATAAGGCTGTATAATAAATGAACACAGACCTATTCAGACTCAGTTTTATGAATAAACTCCATCTACTGAGATGATCAGGTATAATGACCCATATTGTTTTGAATGGCTGAGCTATGCTCAAAGCCAGCTCTTGCCTTACAGCTTGCTGTTACAAAAGCAAAATTTGCATTAAATTGGACATACTATTAGTAGTGGAAAGAGTTTAGTCTGTATGGATGAAACCAAAGTTACACTCAAAACTTCACTGAAATGTTATTAAATCAACATGTGTAAACGTGTATCCTTAAATCACATATGGACATGGGCTTGGACTTTAGGTATTTTTCCATAAACGAAGCCTTTGATGGAGTTCAGCCTGAATTTTTCCTCAGAAGTGGTCATCACTCACAAGCACTTAATGAAATATTGACATGCACTCCACGATTGTAGCCATCAGTGCAGCTGCCGCATCGTAGTCCAAATATCGACATGTGACAGACCTTGAGACGACCAGACCCAGTTCAACAAACAATGTGGCCTGGAAAAACATTCAGGCTTGTTGATGGTTCCTCCACATCCATCTGAACAGCGGCACGTGAGAGCTTCTGCTCAAAGCCATTATTCTGATGAATCCCTCAAACACAAAACCCCTAACAGACTATTTCACACTGACAGAAATAGAAAAATCACATCTTAGTCGATCGGGCTGTTTAAACAGACTGAATCGGCGCATATTGATTGCGTGACTTGCATTTACAAACTGAATGCTCTCCAAAATACCTCATCCAAACACAGTCTTCTCTTTTATCTGTTATTTAGGCCATCAGCAAAACCATACTGTATCAACCAGACATCCTTATTCACTGTAAAATAATTGAGGGAAAATAGGTAAAAGTTTCATGTGGATATGAACTACATAAAGGTAAAGCCAATATTTGCAAGGCCATCTCCTGAAAACACTACACCGCAGATAATGATTTTCTTACTTTTACTAGTATAAAAATCTAAACACTCTTAAATCAACATGCATTTTCTTGAGAAGCAAAATGACTTAGATGCATGTTTTCTGAAAAAAAAAAAAAAAAAAGGATCAAAATATTGTTAGTTTTTGCTTAAATCAACAATAATAATAATAATAAAAAACTGCCAATGGGGGTAAGAAAAATAAACCTAATTCAAAGGCAAAGCAATATTATTTTTCCCGATTTCATAGACAAGGTGTAAGCCTAGTCCTAGACTAAAATGTAAGTCTTAACTATGTCAGCTAAAAGAAACTTGCATTGACTGATCTTAAAACGTCTGTGCCTTTGTTTTGTCTTTAGATGCACACCAGTAAATGTTTTTACTAAGGCACATTTATAAAAATGATTTTAATGTCTGGCTTAGGCTAAGCCCTGTCTATGAAACCGGGCCATTTTGTGTTGTTTTAAGCAAAAACTAACAACATTTTGATTTTTCTCCTCAGTAAACTAGACCTAATATATAGACCTAAAATATCTTATGCTATTTTGCTTCGTTTTGTTTAAAAATACTAAGATTTGTTGTTTGTTTGTTTTTTTGCAGTGTACCAGGAAGTGCTAAGTAGTATATATATATATATATATTACAGTTTTGGGTCAGTAAGTTTTTGTTACACTGATAATAATCAGCAATGTTTCTTGAGCAGCAAATCAGCGTATTAGAGTTTCTGAAGGATCATGTGACACTGAAAACTGGAATAATGATGCTGAATATTCAGCTTTGCATCACTGCAATAAATTACATTTTACAATATATTCAAACAGAAAACAGTTATTTGAAATTGTAATAATATTTCACAATATTACTAGTTTTACTTTGTTTTTGATTAAATAAATGCAGTCTTGGTGACCAAACAAACTTTCAAAAAATAAAAAAAAATTATAAAAATCTTACCAACCCCAGACTTTTGAACAGCAATGTGAAATGTTCAAAAAGACAGTGGTTTTAAAAATGGTCTAAAATTGTCTAAAATCATTTTAAAATGGTAGCGCAAACTGAACTAGTTTATTAAAAAGCCTTCACAAACTGAACAAAATATGATTTTTACACAATAATGCTTATATGATAAATACAGAGTTCTGGCATGAAACTCTAGATGGTGCAATCCTGATAGGTCTAGCTCATTCTGACCTAATGACATCATCACATGGCACAACTGATTGGTTCTCTCCTGTAGAGTAGCCAATGAGCTCACTGCTCAACATTCAAATATCTGACTAGTGTTAGCTGTAAGCAGTTTTGCCAACCCAGGCTCATTAGAAATACATTCCTTCTACATAATTACGTACCTTACTACATGTTTTGCGGCAATTTCAAGGTGAACTGTCCAGAGATTGGCGGTAAAACATATGTTCAATACGTAACGTTGGCATGTTTTTATTACGATGGTACAGGCAGGTATTGCTGCATTTTTTTTATGCTGCTTGAGATACGTATTGCAGCTGCTCAGAATTCAAATATCCAGGGCGTGTCGCTAAAGGTTAATGCTCTGTCTTATTGGAAATATCCCCTACAACAAACCCAACCCTAAACTTAACCGATACTGTTAACAAATGCAAAACTGCTTAAAAAAATGCATTTTGTGATCTAGCCATGCTATTTTTACTTTCTCATTCAGATTTGAGTTGCTTTGTCAAACCGTAGTTTCACGGGGTTCGAACCGGAGCTCTTCATCACCCAAGTGCAATGCTGTATCGCGTAAGCTACTGAGCAAACTGACAGCATTAAAAAAAACTCATGTATATGAAACTGTATATGTGACAGCAACATTCAAAAGTATCAATTTTCAAATCACGCAGGATGTTAAAATTGTTTTAAAAACATAATATAATATTCAGCAGTAGTAATCGTCTAAAAATTAGGCTTCATTAATCAAAACTCTGTGTGTAAATCATACTATGTGTGAAAAGGAATAAAAGTTTTACTGCCTCTAGCGTTCATTTTAACTGGAAACTGCAGTGATTCGTACATATAGGTATGCTTTTTCAGGTTTGCAGAAATGTACATAGAGGCACGTATTTCCAATTAGCCTAAGTTTCGTTTTGCAGCTTTGCTTCAGAAACCCTCCACCTTCCCCAGCTCCACCTGTACAGATCTTCGACGAGGTGATTCATGAATGCTATGCGGGTTATTGAAAGTGAAAGTGACCCACAGTCGAAATTGGTCCTCTGCATTTAACCCATCACGAGTGCACAGAGCAGTGAGAAGTGAACACACACGCACGCACACACACCCGGAGCAGTGGGCAGCCATTGCTCCAGTGCCCGGGGAGCAACTGGGGGTTCGGTGGTATTGAAGGTGGAAAGAGCGCTTCAATTCCTGCTGGTGCGGGGATCAAACCCAGCGACCTTTGGGTTACAAGCTCAACTCTCTAACCATTAGGCCATGACTGCCCCCAAATTGTAGACCCCAGATCCAGCTGTGTGCCAGCGCGTGCCTGCTGAGCGATCGATCAGGAGGAGCTGGCATAGGGAGGACTCAGGGAAGCAAACAGGAGTACCTGAGCTTCACTAAGTCAACTCCAGACAAGCTGGACACCGGGGTTGGAGTCACCATTTTCGGAGAGACGTAACTTAACTCTCCGAACTAATGGCCTGCAGCAATTTGAGCCGCAAGACTCACTTATTCATATATGTTATATGTGCAGCAGCAGTATTTCTTACATGCTCACAGCAGCATGTTGTGGATGTATTGGCAGTAGCAAGTCTCGACACTTGGTCTGCCGCAGCAGCAGCGTAGCAGATCTGTTCCGTCAAGACCAAATACATTTACACTGTCATGTACATTACCATGCCAATCCCTCCAAAAGTTGTCATGATAGAAATATTTTAGAGCAAAGCTAAACTATAAACCGAAAATTCACCACAGAAATCTCATGACCATGGGAATCATGCCTTGAACTCTAAAAGTTGTCCAGGACTGGCCTGCAGTCATATCATGTGTTTTGGGTGCTTCAAAACTAGCATGGTCAACCTGCTTCACCAGCACTGATCCAACATGTAAAACCATTTTTTGTAAAACCACCAATTTTTTAGCAGTGTACTTTCATAAAGTTCACCATAGGTTTGTTTTTGTGTACCAGCTCCGTTCACTCACCCTCCGGGTCCAGCTGGGAGGTACTTTGACTCTTCTTCCCCAGTCCCACCATGGCGGCCATCTTGGCTCCGAAGCTGGAGCGCCTCTTCTTGTCGTCCTCGTCCTCATCGTTCCTGCCCAGCGAGCACATGTCTCCACCCACACTGGAGCTCTTGGTGATGTTGGAGCCTGGGGTGGCCGTCTGAGCCCTGTGTTTCATTTTAGATGTAAACTCACTGTCAGCCATGTCAGGTGCAGGAGATAACAGGAAGAGGGAAGGAGAAGCGGAGAGGAGGACAGGGACAGGAAGAGAGAGGAAGGGACAGGATTCAGCTACAGGATTTCAGAGCAGGGTCAAAGGTGAAGGACAGGCACACTTGTACAACACCAACAAGATGGGACATCTACAGGAGAGCATAAGCATGACCAGCATCTATGGAGAGCTGCAGGGATGATGTATTTTTGTAGACCAAAACCACAAGTTGCTTTTAGCACGTCTGGTTTCACTGTCCTTTAAGTCAGTGGGGTTTTGAATGGGTTTCTAATTAAATGCCTGAAATAAGGTCTGTGTTTAACACAAGCTGAATACATTTTTATGTTTTATTCTACAATCTAAAATACATTGGTAATACCTTTATTATTTTTAAAGCAGTACTATTATTTTATTTAATTGAGAAGTTTTACTTCAGCATATCTCATAGAAAGGTCAGGTGTGTATAGAGACAGTAAAATGGAAGTATTTACCCAAAAAAGCTTATATAATGACCTATTTAGGTGACACGAGACAAGCTCATGAGTCAAACACAGAAAAAAATGAGATGGTGACTCATCAAACTCTCCTGAGAAAATACGAGAAGATGACTTTAGGATACAAACATGAGATCTGATCCTGTGTCGGTGACCCGTCTGTCTAATACAAACCACAGATTACTCTTCTGTTAACGGCAAGTTTTTAGGTGAACTTTATGATATGAAAACACTATCGGAGGAGACTTTTGCAAGGACATTTCCATTGACACTGAGCTAAAACATTAGTTCGGCTATGATGAGAAAGATGAAGCTGTTTCTATGGAAACTGTGTCTTTCAGCCTCATCTTTGCTCTGAATGTTAAAGTCTTCATCATTCAGGATCATCTGACATTAAACACTGTAACACTTAGACACTGACTCAAATGTATGTGTTATGTATTATTTTTAAATATGCCTTTTTAGCCTAATATTACATCAGATGTAGATATCAACAGCTTTCAGTAGGCCTTATTATTGCAGCTGCACAAACAACTGTCTATAACTTCTTAAAATAGTCTTAAACAACTTTTATTCCCCTCTTCTATTCTTAAAATATTGTACTTTTTTTGCTTTACTGCAGGGTCAGAAATTAACTTTTTCATTAAGGGGCAATATTTGCCCCAGGAATTGATTTGAGGGCAATTTTTAAAATCACTTTATTATTATAAAAACCATATGTTGTCTTTAATATCACATACTTAAATTTACCCAATTACTTTAATGAATATTTTAAACTGCTGTCAATAACAATAGGCTGTTTAAAATTGTATCTAAATTATACATTTATAAACAGTTTTGAACAGAGTTCACAGGGCTGCAATATTCTGACAATATTTGACAAGATTTTTTGCTCTTTAAATTGTAATAATGGTTATTAATATCGATATAGAAAACAATACAAAATGTTTTTGTTTAGTTTTGGGCACATCATATTCTGGCTTCACAGACAAACATGTCAGTCCCAGACAGTCTAGTATAGTATACGCTATGCAAAAACTCCCATTATAATCACTAAAGCTACTAAATTAATTTTTTATTTACATCGTATCTGCACTGCGTTGTTTACGATGAGGGAATTCGCGAGCATGCGCAATCAACAACAGCTCCGCTGTTTTCGGTGCTGACCAATCTAAGTGGCAGAAGCAACAGAAACACAATTGTTTGGTTATAAAGTTCAACACTGCACAAAACAGCTTGTAAAAGCAATCAGTGTGAGCGAATCTAAATGTAATTCTGCGAATTGACAATTTTCATTCAGGTTCACATTTCATTTTAATCACGTTCACATTTCGTTGTTTAATTGTGCAGGGGTATTTTCTGCCTCTTTGTCTTGAATTTATCGGGGATTTTTTGTTCATTTTGGTGGCATTTTTGCCACAAGCCCTCATTAATTTCCGACCCCACTGTACTGTACCTTTAAGAGTTTTATGAAACTTGATACAACTTTATAAAAAAATGAAAACATACAAATGGTTAAAATCTGACTGAAATGGACAATATTGTTAAAAAGCAATCTTCAGCCATTGTGTGTAATGTTGGGATCCTTCACAAGGAATTCCCAAAATAGTTAGTTCCATTGTTGGGGAAAGTTACTTTTAAAAGTAACGCATTACAATTTTGCGTTACTCCCTAAAAAAGTAACTAATTACGTTACGTTACTGTTGCGTTACTTTTTAAATCTGGGCAGGGCTTTCTTTGTATTTTTTTTTAATATAAAACAATTCTAATGTAAAATCCCTTTACCCAACAGTTAAATGAATTCACCTCAGGCTGAAAGAAAAGTACATTTATGCAGGAGATCACTCTTCAGCTATAAAAAAAATGGATCACAAATGTTAGTTTATCTAAAGTAATAAGTAAGTAAAGTTGCTTATTAGTATGGTTGAACTGCATCATCGAAGGTCAGCAGCAAAAACACTGGTTAATAAAATGGAATTAAATACAGAAAGGATATTTGTGTTATTTAACATATTTAATTATTGCAGGGTTGCGTCATATTCTGAGTTTGCATTTCACTGCTTTTTTTCATTTTGAGGAATACTCAGTCTGTTTTTTGTGAGTGAGATGAATTAATGCATGTTCACATTTAGTCTAGAATACAGTAACATCATGTTTACTCTCAATTTACCGACAGAAGACTTGTCAATCAATAAATGGGGAAAGAAGTAACTGGCGTTACTTATTTGAAAAAGTAACTCAGATATTTTCTTAGAAATTCGAAAGTAATGCATTACTTTACTAGTTACTTGCAAAAAGTAGTATCATTACGTAACTTGCGTTACTTGTAATGAGTTACCCCCAACACTAGTTAGTTCACTAATGTTTAGGATTGTGATAACTGCTTTTGTTGTTGTTGTTTTTTTAGCAGGTTTTTGGACTGGGGAGAAAGTTTTGAGTCCTGAAAACTGCATCATGTTTTCATTATGCATCCAGTACTTTTAGTTTATATAAACTCAATTTTCTCATGAAATGAAATGACGGGTCTAATGTTTTTATACATATTGAAAGTACTTCATGTTAAGTCAAACAGTCTACACACTACTGTTCAAAAGTTTTCAAAAAGTTTGTATTTTTTAAATAATTATTTAGCAAGGATGCATGAAATTGTTCAAAAGTGACAGCAAAGAGATTTATTGCTCCAATAATGTACTATTTAAAATAAATGCTGTTCTTTGAATGTTCTATTCATCAATTAAATTAATAAATAAATAAATCATGGTTTTCACAAAACAAAAAAAAAAAAAGGTAAGGCTCCTGCATCAGCTTTCATGAATGTGCATCGAAGACTGACACAGAAGAGAGGAAAATGTTGAATAAAGTCATTATGTTTGTTTTGCATACAAAAAGTGTTCTTGTAGCTTTAACATTACGGTTAAACCACATATGTCACATGGATTATTTTAACTATATCCCTATATCCTTAATGTCAGCTGCGTTGCTGTCTATGACAGGTCAGAAAGCTCTTGGAATTCATCAAAAATATCCTAATTTGTGTTCTGAAGATGAACGATAGTCTTGCAGGTTTGGAATGACATGAAAGTGAGTAATTAATGACAGAATTTTCATTTTTGGGCGAACTATGAAGTCCACTTCCAGACCAAAAATTTACAGATAATGTACTCACCCCCTTGCCATCCAAGATGTTCATGTCTTTCTTTCTTCAGTCGTAAAGAAACTGTGTTTTTTGAAGCAAACATTTAAGGATTTTTCTCCATATAATGGACTTCTATGGTGCCTTCATTTTGGTGCCTCCAAAATGCAGTTTAAATACAGCTTTAAAGGGCTCTAAATGGTCTTACCTAGCGAAACATACAATTTATATACTTTTCAACCTCAAATGCTCATCTTGTCTAGCTGTGCGTGAACTCTGTGCATTCCAGTTCAAGACAGTTAAGAATATGTCAAAAAGCTCCCATCTCATTTTCTCCTCCAACTTCAAAATCGCCTCTACATCGCTGCAGAAGTACCGACCCAGTGTTTACAAAGTGAACACACAAGGAGGGTCAAACTGTTTTTTGACATACCCTGACTGTATTAAACCGGAATGCACAGAGTTCACGCAGAGCTAGACAAGACAAGCATTTGAGGTTAAAAAGTGTATAAATTGTACATTTTTTAGAAAATAACTGATCGTTTCACTAGATAAGACCCTTCTGTTTTGGCTGGGATTGTTTAGAGCCCTTTGAAGCTGCATTTAAACTGCATTTTTAAACTAGCAGGCACCAAAGAAGTCCAGTATATGGAGAACATTCCTGTAATATTTTCCTCAAAAAATATAATTTCTTTACGACTGAAGAAAGTAAGACTTCCTTGTTCTGGAAGTGAACTTCTCCTTTGACAATACTGCAGTTTTTACCTTTGTGAATAGAAAAAATTTCTTTCAAAAACATTAAAGGGGTCATCGGATGCCCATTTTCCACAAGTTGATATGATTCTTTAGAGTCTTAATGAAAAGTCTCGAATATACTTTGGTTAAATAATTCTCAATGGTTGTGTAAAACAACACCCTTTTTACCTTGTCAAAATCAGCTCTGCAAAAATTATCCCATTCTGAGGGATTGTTCCTTTAAATGCAAATGAGCTCTGCTCGCCCCACCCCTCACTTCTCTTTGTGGAGTGATGAGCCTGTTTACTTTAGCCGCATTTAGCCGCGTTTAGCTACTAAACTTGCTAACTAGCACGTTATTAGTAAAGGTGATTGCAAAGATTCATTAAAAAAACCCTTATACTCACTTCTGCTGTAGGTGAAGCTGGATCACGAATGATTTGTGCGAACATAGACGGATATATGAAGATCGGGAGGCGCATTCCCTTCACAAACAAACGTAATCCACTGCATATTCAGTTGCTTAGACGTCGGGAGTAAATAACGACCACTACGTTCATTATTACATCCAGCAACACAACACCTCAATCGCTCAATCAGAGATATTTTTGTCTAACTTACATCCCTGCTCCGCACCGAAACAATGTAGGGCGGACTGTTACAACTGATCTGAGGTAAAACGCTCATGTCAATCAACTATTGTGGAAGCGGCTGCTGTGGGTGTGATGCCACACTGACAGGCATCTGAGAACAGCTCGATTTGAAAAAGGGGATATTATTTTTACAGATTAATTAAAAACCACTGCATGGATTTTTATCATTATAGAGTAGATGTGTACATACACTGCCAACACACATTAACAATATGTAAAAGTGAAGTTTGCATTCGATGACCCCTTTAACATATCTTACTGAACCCAAACTTCTGAAAGGTAGTGTATAATGTCTACAAACTCCTACAGGCTCATAAAATCATTCAAGTGAACTCATTCAACTGGAGTATCAGACTCTACGATGCTGACGTGACCTGTGGCAGGTCTGTAGAGGGAAAGAATTGTGTTTTAAGGCCAAACGGAAATGGTGGGTGGACTGAAGGACTGAAGGACTCAGTCATCTCTCTTCACATGACATAGGAGGAGTGCGGCTAATTTGTCTTCGATGAGCTACCTCTTTTTCATCTTTGTTGCCACTTAACCTCATGCTGCAGCAGCTCAGTGTTTCTGTGGAAACTCCATAAAGACAAGGAGCTGTTTGGGTCGGAAGCTACAAGACCTAATGATTGCGTCTGTATGAATGCACAATTACAGACAGGAAATGCCCTTGCCTGGCTTTGACAACAGCATCCGACTTTATGAATGAGACTCCCCCTCATTAACCCAACATGAATGGCCGTCAAACCGAAAGAGGCATAAAACATTTTCAAGAGCACGGCCACGACTGTAACCTAATAAAAAGCAGCCTATGGTACTCAACATCTGTACGAGAGAGTCTCTGAATGCTGCTTATGTAAGAACTAATGCTACCGCAGTTGCTAATTGGTGAAAAAATCGGTTAACAACATTAAAATTCTATTTTATCTGCTGCAGCGTTTTTAATGATCACAAACACTTCATCTATATTCAATTAGTGACCCACAAATGGCACTGAAAACTTATATTGAAGTGGAAATCGCTGGAAATGCTGGAGAACCAAAGCTTATTTCTTGTTTTTGCTGTAATTGGAGTGGAGACGGCAGCTGTTCATGCGACTCTCCCCATGGGTTACTGAGATGACTGTCATATTATGTAAGACACAAACTCTTTTGGGACAGTATGATGAATTATTTGGCAGTGGAAAGAGGTGTCATGTTGTTTTTTTCCCTTTGGTTATTATTGTTATTATTATTATAACAATTTTTTTTTTCAGTGTTTTAACAATATAGAACATAAGCAGAAGAACATACATTATGTAAAATTATTTCCTAGTTCTCTTCATGTCCTTAACTCTCGTTTACATTGTAAATCAGATATTCAGGGGCATGATCACACTAGCTGGAGGACACTAAGTTGGAGGTTATTAGTTAAAGGATGCCAGTTGGAGGACACTAGCTAGATTTAAGAGACACTCTTCCTCTAACCTCTCAGGCTGCTCCTCTTCTTCCTCTTCCTCTGGGTTGACAGTAGCCCCACCCACCTCCCCATCAAGCCCCGCCCCCTCTGTGCTCTCTGTAGTTGCTTCCACCTGCTCTTCCACAGAGACGGCGCCCTCCTCTCCCTGACTCTGAAGAGCCTCTGCACGGCTGACATTTACACACACAAACACATAAACCATGCCATGACACCATGAAAGGAAGCATGCAAGACAGAAAACACACATAAAAGACAAATATAAGCTTGACAGACATGCAGATGAAGAAAAGAAAAGAAATCTTGCACAAAATAACAGTATGAAAATGAACTCTGTGACAAAGAATGACCCTGCATATACACTGAGATTCTCTTTGAGAGTCTCAGTCCTTCTGTTAATGGGTGAATCTTATATAAATAGTAAAAAACATGTCCAATCCATATTTCAAAAATACATTTTAGGCTATGCATTGCAATATTCATAGAAAGTAAGCTTTTCTCTGCAAAATTCTCATTCTTATTTGTGTGATATGAGAATATATAATAATAAAATTTAATAATGAAAATAAATGAATGACTTTTAAAGAAATGGCAGCAAGGATGCGCTAATTTAATCAAAAGGGACAGTAAAGGCATTTAAATTGTTATAAAAATTATATTTCAAATAAATTCTGTTCTTTTGAACATTCTATTAAAAAAAATACAATGAATCACGGATTCCATAAAAATATGAAGCAGCATAACAGTTTTCAACACTGAAGCAAATCAGCATATCAGAATGATTTCTGAGGGATCATGTGACACTGATAATTGAGTAATGATGCTGAAAATTCAGCTTTGACCACTGGAATAAATTATATTTTAAAACACATTCAAATAGAATACAGGTATTTTAAATTGTAAAAATATTTTACAATATTACTGTATTTTTGATCGAATAAATGCTGCTTTGAAAGAGCATAAGTGAGTTCTTTCAAAAACATTTATAAATCTTACCTTTTCAAACTAAATGAATTGCAGTACAGTAATAAGAATTTATTTGTAATTGAGAAATGATATTTATTTTTTGTTGTTTTGGGGTTAAATATGAGTTGAACATTTCTTCATGAGATTCACCTTTACGGGTTTGTTCAAAATCATGTGATGTCGTCTCAGTCATTTGTAAACACACTCTTGGCGAGTTCAGAGGTTCAGTTCACTTTACAAGCAGGCAGAGCCGAACCTGAACTCACCAGAAGCACAGTAAATGTGTTTATGACTGCAGACACATCCACAGTTAGCAGGGTCAGTGGCGTTATTGTGCACTCACCTGATCCTGCGGCTCGCTCGCACCCTTTCTGACTGGACAGACATGTAGCTCGTGCTGCTAAGCCGAGACGCGCTCGACATAGCGGACACGTCGCTTACATCGCTGTCCGAAGACCTCATGGAGAGATTGTCCATCCCACGCTGTGAGGAAAAGAAACAATGTTGATTAATACCTTAGAATAATGTTAATGGGTGAATTCTTTCAAAACAGGAACTACATCAATGTCACATTAGTACCTGTCCACTTTTTCAGCAGCACATAGTATTTTTTCCATTTATTTTTCCTATTGGTATATTTAAAAAAGTCCTTGATAAACCGGTATAAGTCATGAACCAAACTGAGCCACTAGAACTTGAATTGCAATATTATTAACTTTGAAAACTGGACAAAAAGATAAAGGTAAGACTGTCTATTTAACGACATTAGTAAAGGAAAGTACTATCCTATGAAGCCTTGTGAATGACATTAAAATGATGGTGAAATACTAAACTATTCATTTAAATTATTTGATTATACCTTTAAAATCAACATATTTTAAGTTTATTGCAAACTATACATTTAAGAGTTAAAAATTTAAATGTTTTGAGAGCATAAGGAGGCTGAGTAATTTGGAATTCTGGGAGTGGGTGGAGCTAAAGATCTTTTGGCGCAATTTACTTGCCCCGACTTTCTGATTGGTGGAATTGTGTGTAGAGTATCATGGGTAATGTAGTTTTTCAAACATGAATTCTGCTGTTAAACATGATTATTTGAAAAATATGTTGAAATAATGCAAACTGATGGATTCAACAAAAGCATGTACAATTAATTAAAGGATTAGTTCACTTCAGAATTAAAATGAATAAAAAAAAAATTAAATGAATTAAGATAAAAAAAAAAAAAGTCAAAAAAGTCAAAAAGAAAAGGTTTTTGAGGAAAACATTCCAGGATTTTTCTCCATATAGTGGACTTCAGTGGGAGCCAACGGGTTGAAGGTCCAAATTGCAGTTTGAATGCAGCTTCAAAGAGCTCTACATAATGACAGCTGAGGAATAAGGGTCTTAACTAGCGAAACGATTGGTTGTTAAAAAAAAAAAAAAAAATACAAATTTACATACATTTTAACCACAAATGCTCATCTTGCACTGGCTTGACCTCATGCATTATGTAGTCCGGTTCAAAAAGGTAGGGTAGGGCGAAAAACTTCATCTCATTTTCTCCTCCAACATAAAATTGTCCGACATTGTTGTTTATCTTTTTTTGTAAAGGCCGTTTGACTTTCTTTTGCACTTTTGCTTTGTAAACACTGTGACCTTTCCAACTTGACTATGTAATGCATGAGGTTGAGCTAATACAAGACAAGCATTCGTAGTAAAAAAAAAATGTAAATCTGTATTCTTCTTAGAGAATGAGCAACCATTTCACTAAACAACACCCTTATTCCTTGGCTGGGATTGTGTAGAGCCCTTTGAAGCTGCACTGAAACTGCAGTTTGGACCTTCAACCCATTAATCTCCATTGAAGTCCACTATATGGAGAAAAATCCTGAAATGTTTTCCTCAAAAACCTTAATTTCTTTTCGACTGAAATAAGAAAGACATGAACATCTTGGATGACATAGGCTTGAGTAAATTTACAGGACATTTTAATTCTGAAGTAATCTAATCGAATAAGTTCAGAGTTCACAACAGGTCTGTTTATGAGTTACTCTTAAAAATCTATTTCCCTATGGAAAGAAAATAGTTAGAAAAAGAGTTTTTACTTCTGGAACCAAAAAGTTACACTCTAAAGGGTTTGATGTTAGCATGTTGCTAAGATAACAAAAATACACTAACAAGCATAACAAAAGACCTTAGTCAGACTTTAGTCTGTTGCTTAACAACATACAATTGCTCAGCTGATGAAATGTCTTTCATAAAAAAAACTTTTAGTGGAAAAAAAAATCACTCAGAGTTGTGAAAATTACTTGATCTAGGACCTTTACATAAACCTTCATGTGTGCCATTGTAAAGACTGTAAGTCTAACCATCACAGCCTCATTCTAATCCACATTATATTAAACATTATGTCTAACCTTACTAAGATCACACAAACACTGAGGAAAATAGTCCCTTGTAATTAAGACTTATATTCAGTTCTGAATTAAATAACAGTATATTTCTACATCAGCCATCTTGGATACAGTCATGGCCAGTTGCAAATGTTTTGGTGTTCACTTGCTTATTGTTTTTGTTTGCACTGCAACAACACAAAAAAACAGAAGAAAAGTCAAATTTGATAAATTTCACACAGAACTCAAAAATGGACTGGACAAAATTATTGGCACCTTGTCAAAACTGTAAGAAATAATTGCTTTTCAAGCATGTGGTGCTCCTGTAATTTGTATTTAGACACACCTGTGGCAATATAGTAATCACACTTGCAACCAGTTAAAATGGAGAAAAGTTGATTCAACCTTTGTGTTGTGTGTCACACTGAGCATGGAGAAAAGAAAGAAGTGTAAAGAGTTATCTGTGGATTTGAGAGTAAAAATTGTGGAAAAACGTGGACAATCTTAAGGCTACAAGTCCATCTCTAGAGATCTTAATTTTCCTGGGTCCACTGTGCGCAATATCATCAAGAGGTTTACAGCCCATGGCACTGTAGCTAACCTCCATGGACGTGGATGTTTGATTCTTCAAATGGTGGTTAAAGAACCCGATTAACTTCCAAACAAATTCAAGCTGATCTGCAGACACAGGGTACAACAGCGTCATCTCGCACTATCTGTCGCCATCTGAATGAAAAGAGGCGCTGTGGTAGGAGACCCAGGAGGACACCACTGCTGACACAAAGGCATAAAAAGCACTCGATGCCTTGACTGTGTGAATGGTATCAGGAAATCTGATGATTACCAAAGAATTTTGGGGCACAACGTAGTGGCCAGTGTCAGAAAGCTGCATCTCCACCAGAGGTCATGGGTCTTTCAGCAGGACAACTTCAAAAAGCACTCAGAAATGGTTACAAACAAAGCACTGGAGAGTTGTGAAATGGCCAGCAATGAGTCCAGATCTGAATCCCATAGAACACCTGTGGAGAGATCTCAAAACAGCAGTTGGGAGAGACATCCTTCAAATCTGAATGACCTGGAGCAGTTTGCAGAAGAAGAGTGGTCCAAAATTCCAGTAGAGAGGTGTAAGAAACTCATTCACGGTTACAGGAAGCAATTGATTTCAGTTATTTTTCCAAAGAGGGTGCTACCAAATATTAAGTTAAGGGTGCCAATAATTTTGTCCAGTGCATTTTTTGGGTTCTGTGTGGAATTGTATCAGATTTGACTTTCTGTCTGTTTCCTGTCTGGTTTTTTTTTGTGTTGTTTCAATGCAAAAAAATAAAATAAAATAAAATAAATAAACATGTGAGTACCAAAACATTTGCAACTGCAACAATTTTCTGAGAGAAGGGTTGCATTTTCTGACAGAATTGCAAGGGTGCTGATATTTTTGCCCATGACTGTATATGCGATGCTGCCTTATAATTGAAGTTTGTCTGTCCTCATTTACAGCAGAAAGTGTGTTAAATGCTGTCTAGATAGACAGCTCATAGGTTTTAAAACAGATCCAATAACTAAAATGTTCAGAAAAGTCACAAAATATGTCATATTCAAGAACACGCACAGCTCTCCGCTGTCAAAAAACAGCTTTTATATAACTTATACAATTAATCAAAAGAGAACAGAGGACAGGAAGGAGATCAGTTGTTATATAACTACAGGATTCACAACACTCATCTTCTCTTATAGTAAACTCAACACTGATGCTGTATTTCAGCGGCGTATCAGGAACATGGGTTTGACAGATACTTGACGCTTTATATAATGACGAGAAACAGCTTGTGTGAGAACAAGGTCCAACACAAAGCAACAAACAGTAAATCCTTAATGCTAATCTGAGAGTTTTTGGTCTGACTAACGGCAAACGATCACTGCACATTAAGCCATTTTGTTGGTCGCTTATGTGTGTGCATTTGTGTCATGCTGTGCTAAAAAGCTCCGCCTACTGCAAAATATCATTGATCCAAAACTCATTTCACATGATGTGGAATACTTGAATAATGGAAAAAAATAGCTTAATGTCTTAAGTTAGAAAATAAAAAACTTTATTTTGCTAAAACTGTATTTTGAGGAAAACATTTCAGGATTTCTCTCCTTAAAATGGATTTCTATGGTGCCTGAACTTTCAAAATGCAGTTTAAATGCAGCTTTAAAGGGCTCTAAACGATCCCAGCTAATTAATAAGGGACTTATCTTGCAAAATGATTGGTTATTTTCTAAAAAAAATTACAATTTATATACTTTTTAACCTCAAATGCTTGTCTTGTCTAGCTCTGCGATGCACATGCGTACTTTGTGCACTCCGTTTCAGTACAGTTAGGGTATGTTGAAAAACTCCCATCTCATTTTCTCCTTTCTCCTACATTTTGGAAGTTCAAACTCGCAGGCACCATTGAAGTCCACTATATGGAGATAACTCCTGAAATGCTTTCCTGAAAAAAGTGAACTAATTCTTTAAGCAGCAAAAGATCCATTGGCTGAGATTTCTTCTCTCCACATGAAGAAAAGCTCCTTTATTCCCAAATACTGAGGAAACTACCATTGCTTTACTGTGGACAGACAGAACACATTGAGGAAAAAATAAACTCAAGTAATAAGAGAAAGAAACATACCCTTGATGGATCCTTCAAAGTGCCTGTGTGGAAAGACAAACAAGGGTTAGATGTACTAAAACTCATACTCAAACACAGTATGTGAATTTGTTGCTTGTTACATAAAATACACATCAGCAAACTCCAAAGCGACACACAGCTGACGTAACAAAGTTACATGGACAGCATTTTTCAGCCTGTATCTGATCCAGTCAACCCAAATAAACAGATAAATAAATAATCATTCAAAGACCTCATGAATTGGTTTTGCGTCACACACGCTTAAACAGCACACTGAACAGCCATTATTGATTCTGCAAGACTAAGAGACTTAATTTTAATACCCTGTATTGTATATCTAAACTTTGACTTTGTTAACTTTTAGTACACTTGCATTTAAAGGAACCGTATGTAAGAAATTTATTTCAGTTAATCATAAAATGGCCCTGACATGTCACTAGACATTAAGAAATCATGTTCATTTCAAATACTTATATCACTGACAACAGTGGTCCGGCCAGGATATTGTCATTTAAAAGTGAAAGTTGCAGCCCTCAACTGATGTTGATGTTGTCATGTTGTGTTTTGGTCTGAGGCGCCACCCTCCAGCTATCTACCAATCACGAAGTCAGTAGAGTTTCGTCATCCGGGTTGCCAGCTCTGCTCTAGTTACAGCTGCAGCTACGAACGTGTCGGATAAAACATGTATAAAGTTACGAAACCTAAAAGACCTCGTTATGAATCCGAAGTACGTCGTGACAAAGTCCGAAATAAAACAAGGATTTGTATAGGAGATGCCTTTGACAGATGGCATGGAATTAAATGCGTTCATAAAAAGCTTTATATCGCACCACTAGCACGGTATGAAAACAATCTATGTTCCGACTGAAATGTGGTATTACAGTACATCTTTACGAAATATTTGGCTAATCGCCTTTAGTAAATTTTTGCGACACATAATTACTTCGCAAAACATCTCTCGTGAAGCATAAACATAAGTAACAGAAGAAAAAAAAACTTATTGTGTAGGACTCGTGTCCTACCTGTGCTTTATGTACTTCTCAGAAATATACTTAAAATGACATTTAAGTATATTTGACTTATACTTAGAAAAAGTCTAAATATATTTGAGCTCCCAGAATCCATGTTTTCATTGTTATATGGTAGGGGGCGCTATTACACATCTACTGTACAGAATTTCCAAAACACAAGCAAAGAAGAAACCGAAATAACAGATGCTTCCACATGTAATCTAACACAATCATCAGACATAAAACAGCATCAAACTGGAATAAAATGTCAACTAATGAAGAGGTAAAAATGAAAATGAAAAATAATAATAAAAATTTTGATTACCATTCTGAATCCAATGCATAGTCTTTTTTTCAGCTTTTTGTTCAAATTGTTGTTTATTTATTTATTTTTTATTATTATTCATGCAACTTACACACATTCAAGTGTTTATAAAAAAGAATGCATAAAGCTAGAATAAAATGTTTTTGTTTACAAGCAGATACCCTGTTCTTTCTTTTGATGTTTTATATGTTCAGATATTCATATAACAAAATATATACAAATTAATACCTAAATAGGGACATAGTAGTATACTTAAACTATGATATTAAGTGCACTTAAAGAAAACGTAAGAGTAAACTTTCAGTATAAAACTACTAAACTAGTAGTTTACTGGGAATATACATCAAAGTGTACTAAAAATGCTACAAGTATTTAAATAGTAAACTATCAGTATACCTAGTTCACTTTTAGTATAGGTGCAGTACAAACTAAAAACATAGATGTAAACTAGTTGTGTACTCAAAAGTTTACTATTGTTATACTTAAAGTATACTTAAAAGTATATTTTATATACTAGAAAGTGGGCCAATTTAGTCCCAAGGAGTGTTGAAATAGTACACTTACAAGTATACTACTAGTACACTTAAAATATACTTGAACTTTACTCAAGTATACTTAATAAAATAAACTTGAAGTATACTTCTTTTTGGGTAGATGCTGTTGTCTCCACTAGACTGCTTCACTAACTTAACCCCTAAGACTTGGTTCTGGTTATGCAAGTTAACCAGTCCAGCTAAGCAAGCTGGTCTAACTAGTTTTGCAATGTTTTAAACTCTTCTTGCAATCACACACACTGTTTATTCCAGCACACACACACACGCACGTCTCCAAAGGTTGTTTTGAAGGGCTTTATGATAATGTTACACAAAGTCAGTCTGTATACAATACCTGCATCTCCATTCTCTGACACTGTTGACTCTGACACTACAGCTGATGTGTGGATGAGAGGAAAACAAGACAGTTTAGACAGACACATGACACACACTGTGATGATGGACACACACACTCTCATACACACACAGTTTAGATGAATTTCATTCAGAAACTCATCACTCATAACATGCTGTAAAACACATCTAAGAAATCCAACACCAAAAATATCCTCTAAAAGATGTAAATCAAAACAAAGAACTGATGCATACTACGCAAAGGCTAATGAACTACGTAAATCTCAAACACAGACCACCCCTGATTCCCTACTTTCCACACTACATACTACAAGCAATGCTACAATTTATAACATCTACAGTGCATTCATAATGATTCACTATTGGCTCAATTCCGCTTTCTTTTAAACTATTTTATAAGTATCATTTGAAAAGCACAATTAAAGATCTTATAACACAACAAAAAGGCCATTATCAGTTCAGTAGCTTCTCCTCTTTTACAAGTGCTGTAAATGTACTAATTAATGTAGTTTATTCTATTGTTCTGTTTTTCATCTTTACATCATTTATAAGTAATAAAAAGCCTCAAATTAAAACCGTACAGTTTTGTGTCTCATATAGTATCAAAATGACAGACTAAAAACATCAGTGAGAACTGATGTGTTAATTAACACATCATGTAAATGACTAAAAATGTGACCTTCTACCTCAAGTTGCCATAGTGACACCAAAGAAAAATTAGCAGTTCAATCTGACATCTTTACTTGAACCTTCATTTAGATGAGACAAACTGAACTATGAAAAACAGAAACATTGCGCTGATGATTCTAATAATAATCACCCGTTTCTTACATGAATGACGAGAGACAGGCTACTTTGGTACACCCTGTTAAATTAGCTGCACCTTGTGTGTTATGAAAATAAAATCTTTTTTAATGCTAAAGTATTATACTATTCACGATAATATTTTGAACTGCTGGAAACAACTATATGATGTTCAAACATTACAAAAAGCAACACTACACTCTAAAAAATGCTGGGTTGTTTTAACCCAACTTTGCGTCAAATATGGACTAACCCAACTGTTGGGTTAAATATTTCAAATCAAATTTTTAACCCAAGTTGGGTTAGTCCATATTTGACCCTAAGTTGGGTTAAAACAACCCAAAAGTTTAGTCACCTCTAAATGTTAAGTTGTACTACGTGACAACTTAGATATTTGAGTTGATTCAACTTAAAAGTTTAAGGCAGCTGTGTAACAAGCCCAGCTTCAAAGTTTAACAAACCAAATTTTTTGTTTAGTCAACTCAAATATCTAAGCTGTCATTTAGTACAACATTTCAAGTTGACTAAACATATTTGAGTTGACGGAACTTAAAATTTTAAGGCAGCAGGGTAACAAATTATTTTAAGTTGACTCAACAAATAGTTTTTTTTTTTGTTTTGTTTTTTACAGTGTACATTTAAGTGTACTTCAGTAGTCAAACTGTATAAAGTCATAATTGCAGGAGGTTCATTCATTAGAAATAACACAGCAGCAACAAGAGCAAAAGCAGAAAGCGACAAAGCAGAAGAGCTGAAATCTAGATCCCTCAGAAGCACACTAGGATTGATCTAGTCTACTAAGGGCCGATGAAGAGCACAGGTTGTGCCATACCAGGAGCTTTCTTCTGCTGGTCCTCCCATGTCACCTCTGAAGTTACAACACAAGGAGAAACAATCAATGCTCCTGCTTATAAAAGCTGTTAATTAGATGTGCATAGTTCAGGCCTGCAGAGTGCACATACTGTATAAGGCACATTTAAGCATGTTCAAGTTACAATTATACACAAATTACCCTTATACAGTGTTAAAAATATTAAAAAAAAAAAACTTATTTTTTTCACTTATAGTAAATAATTAAACAGAACAGAAAAAGACACAAAATATTAATTTATCATTTTAGTAATTTATTAGTAGTAATTTATTATTTTTTATTATTTATTTTATTATTTGTTAAAGATAGCTTTAGTTCTAACTATGAAATTGAAGTTGACTTTTTAAGCCTGTTTTTTAAAAAAAGGAGTGCTGTTGAGCCATCTACAGGTGAACGAAGGAGTTTACATGTGTGTACAGTGGTTTCAAAAACATAATAACTAACTATACTTAACTAAATTCATAAATTATCCCACAAAACTTGAACAATAGCTCAGCTTGTGTAAAACCTAAATATATAAAGCACATAAAGAATATATAAAGAAACACCTGAATATTTTCAGTAACAAAATAGCTTACTTGATGACATCACCAGCACAATCATAGCATAAATACACCATATATCGCATGACAGCCGTCATATACACTAAATCTCTCCAGCACAAACACAGTAAAATACCACAGAGAGATTCACACGCTCACACACACTTGCCTTTCCTCCCATTGACAGGTGGGGGAGCTACAGGCTTTTCCTGGGATTCTTGTGTGGGAAACGGCACACACATAAACAGAAAGTGAGTTGAATAATCAGTGTTTTCCACAAACACACAGACACACTCTAAGCATGCTAAAACACACACACACACACGCACACACACGCTCATCAGAAGTTACCAACACTAGTAAAACAACGAAAAAAGAAATGAAAAAGAAATATTGCTGTAAGCTAAACAAATTATCTAAAGTAACAGGCACTCAAGACTATGTTCAGAACAGCATACTACACTTACTACTGTATTTGTGCAGTATGCACTTTCTAGCATACTACTGATTGACATACAGTTACATTTAAATAATTGCAGGCAGTATACACTGCATACGGCCCTATGATTTCTGCAATGCAGAAAATGCACAGAATCAAGTCATTAAAATTTACTGTATAATGCAGAATGTCACTGCAAAGTTTGAATTAGTAAATCAAAACTAGGTCTGTGCACTTAATTAAATCACAAAATAGACTAGAATCTGTGAATATAAAATGGCAAAAGTGTGCATGAAGCAGAAGTGTGCATGATTTGAGTGTCTCTATCTGCTGCACATACTCAAGCATGCATGACACTATTTGGTTTGGTTCCATTCAACTGATTACCAGTTTTCGATAATAAATTTGAATTAATCATAAAACATAGAATCCGTTTTAAATAAATTATAACACAATTTATAGAAAAAAGCATTTAATTATTATTGTTACATTTAAAAGTTTTATAAATGTTTATGAAAGTTTTATGCAGTAGAGTAGCCCTCAGTGTATAATGTGCAGTATGCAGTGCACTAGTATTTATAAGGCCCTCAGTGTATACTAAGCAGTATTTATAGGGCCTTAATTGTATAGCGTGTAGTATGCAATATTTAAATGTCCGTAAGTGTATACTCAGTACACTAGTATTTATAGGGCCTGAAGTGTATAATGTGTAGTATGCAGTAAGTAGTACACTAGTATTTATAATGCCCTAAGTGTATACTGTGTAGTGTGCCGTAAGCAGTACACTAGTATTTATAATGCCCCAACTGTATACCGTGTAATATACAGTAAGCAGTACACTAGTGTTTATAATGCCCTAAGCATATATAATGTAGTATTCAGTAAGCAGTACACTAGTATTTATAACGCCCTAAGTGTATACTGTGTAATATACAGTAAGCAGTACACTAGTATTTATAGGGCCTGAAGTGCAAAATGTGTAGTGTGCAGTAAAGCAGTACACTATGCCCTAAGTGTATACTGAGTAGCAGTACACTAGTATTTATGATGCCCTAAGTGTATACTGAGTGGTATACAGTAAGCAGTGCACTAGTATTTATAATGCCCTAAGTGTATACCGTGTAGCATGCAGTAAGCAGTACACTAGTATATATATAATGCCCTAAGTGTATACCGTGTAGTATGCAGTAAGCAGTACACTAGTATATATAATGCCCTAAGTGTATACCGTGTGAGTATGCAGTAAGCAGTACACTAGCATTTATAATGCCCTATATGTATACTGAGTGGAATGCAGTAAGTAGTACACTAGTATTCCATTCCAAACATAGGCAGTGTCCTTGTGTTCAGCTTATTTGCATTGACACACCTGGCACAGAAGCCTGCTGGACGAGCGGTGAAGATGATGATGGAGCAGCAGGAGCAGCAGCAGCAGCAGGAGGAGGAGGAGCTGGGGAGGGAGCAGGGGGAGGAGCTGGAGGAGGAGGGACACTGGCTGGAGGCGGAGGAACATGCGCTGGAGAGGGAGGGGCATGTGTGAGTGGGGGAGTGGCAACTGAAGAAGGCGGATGGGCGTGTATAGGAGGGGGTATGGGGGCAGGGCCTGGAACAGGAGGCTCCATCCCACATGAGCTTTGATGATGACAATGAAGGCGTGATTAGCAGAGACAGAGTTGTGGACAAAAGACAAAAAAGAAACATAAGAAAATGAACAAGAGGATCACATGGGTGAACATTTATGAAAACTAGTGATGCACCGAAACTAAAAAAAGCCTTAAATATTTAAAGGCTACTTTGACATCAGAAAGAGCAGCATGCATTGGAAATAATCCTGTTTATTTTTATTGTGATATAATTGAATATTTTAACACAATTTATAATAATTTAGTTTTCCAGAATACTTTATTATAGTTTATTTATTAATAAAACCAAATTTATTATTTGGATTTTTTTTTTAGTTGTCTAAGACTGACAATGCACACTACTGTCCAAAAGATTTTAAAACTATTTTTTAAACAAGTTTCTTATTCCCACACTAGTTATTTTCACTCAGAAGCTGCTTGTAAGTTTTACAAATAATTACAAAGAAACAGCAAATTTGGCTTTGACTAGAAATGTTAATTTAGGTGCATCACTAAAAATATAAATAATGACACGGCAACAAGGCAATTCGTGCCACTGTATTGTATTTTAGTGCAATTTACTTAAACAACATTCTACTGTCACTACACAGCCACGGCTCAACTAAACTTCTACATACTACATAATTAATTATAACTATATTATTTTTTCTAAATAACATTTCCTCTAAAGCATTTTTTTTTCTTATTTGTTTAGACGTATTATGGATCAAATGGCTATGCTTGCTATGTAACAACAGCATTACCAGCCATTGCTTGTGTGGCTTGTAGAGGTGGAGGTGGAGGGGGCGGGGCTGGGGGTTGTGTAGCCCCTCCCACCGCTTCAACATTCACACAGAAATGACAGTAAGAAAGACAGAAGTATGCCATCAGACATGAAGATGAGGATGTGAAAAGAAAAGCTCAAATAATTGTCTATGCCAATTTAGTCCATTTGGTCACTAAACACACTAACTACAGTATGCTACAGTAACCTCAAATGCAAACACAATTTTGAGATCCACTGAAGTGTACTATACATAGTCTAAAATATCTAAATGCTAAAATATCAAGATCATATTTGCATTTGACTGATATTAAGTCAAATGTGTCCCAAAAATAATTTACCAGCCACAGTCTGTGGAAGCTGGTGAAGAACAGGGGGCGGAGCAGGAGGCTGAGGTACCGCCCCTGTTCCTGCATCATTGGTTGATGAGTTGAGCCAGTCAAAAGAGAAAACAAACCAAAATGTCAAAGAACCAGCCAATAAACTTCAACTATCACTGTGACAAAGAGGATGACTACTAGGAGCAGACTGCCATTTCTAAAACACTATATAAATATATATTCATCTCTCAACGCTGCTCATACGCCAATGACAAATTCATGGTCATTCAACAACTTAAACACTGTCAGAAGATTACTAACAATAAGATCTGACATAAATTGCTTTCAGCTTTTACCTCAACAAATTTCAGTACAGGCATGTAGATTTGTATGGGAGTCTGTTTACGCTATAGAATAAAAATCAATATATTTTATCTCACAATTCTGACATTATTTCTTACAATTTATATCTCATTATATTAAGTTAACATTTCGTAATTCAGACTTTTATCTTAGAATTGCTAGTTTATATCTTGCAATTTGGACTTTTCTTTTAGAAATTAAAGTTTGTAACACAATTCTGACTGTATTTCATGAAATTCCAAATTTGTATTTTGCAATTTTTTTGCAGGTTTTTTTTTTTTTTTGGCAGTATTTTGCAATTAAAATTCTGACTTTTTTCCCCTCAAACTACTAAATTAATTCTCAGAATATGGACTTTTTTTGTTTCAGAATTGCAAGTTTATAAAAAATTCTCTCACTTTTTTCATAATTTGAAGTTATTAAATTAGACACCCAGGACTGAAAGTTTGTAACGCAATTCTGATTTTATTTTTAACAATTCTAAGTTTGTATTCTAGTTCGCAACTTTTTTGTTCTCAGAACTGCAAAATCACATCTTGAAATTTGGACTTTCTCTCTCATAATTTAAAGTTTTTAACAATTCTGACTTAATTTCATAATTCTGACAAAATTAAGTTGGGCCAGTTTTATTAAACGGGCAAATTAGCATGAGAGCGCAATTCCAAAACAGCGCTGATGGTAGGGGAAATTTCTTTACTAACAGTGCACAAATTTAAGAACACAGATGCAACATCTCATTTACATATCGACCAACACAATATAATAAGCACAGTGCAAATTAGTCGCAAATAAAGAATAAAGAAATAAGAAGCCACAGTACGTTGAAAAGAACCGGAGGCCAAAAAAAATACGGTTTGCTAGAAGTTTTGATAGACCTGGTATTACGTGACTCCTAGTTGAGAGTTCCAAGTTAGGGATGTCACAATTCTCAATATAATATTGAACCGTTTGGTACAACATCCACGGTTCAATACACGATTGTGAATTGTGGTTTTTCAGTTTTGCATTTAAATAACTTCCTTGTTTTATTTCTCTCTGAATTTGCCCGCGATTTCACATGCTGAAATTAGGAAACGTTTCCCTGCTTATATTTGAAAAAGCAACACACGCAGAGCATCTTCCATTCTAATGACATGCAGTGATAAGCCTTTCTAAATCTGTTGTCCAACAAAAGAGTTATAAAAAGAAAAGTTTACATTATAAGTTGTTTTTAATTCACAACATCAGTCGAGTGTTTGAAATAACTTCCTTATGTGATCCTTATGTGATTCTCATCACAGAATGAGGCAGACGATAAATTCTATACTCATATTCTATGTATGTCGATTAGCAATGGCTTATGAAAATACACAAGATGTCTTGAAGAACACAGATAAACCATACATTATTGCAGACGAGTGTTTATTGTTCTTATATTTCATCATTCAAAACGTTTAACGTTATATCTTGTTTTTAATCACATTGCACATTGCAGTAGCACATTGGTCAACTCTGGTTGTAAGAAATAGTGCTATATAAATAAATAAAGTTGCCATTAATCAGTTACAGCAATAGCAATGCCTTTATCCACATTCGAGAAGCTGGAACGGAATGTAATCAGTGATACTCCGTTGACGCATATGTGGATTTTCTACATGAGGGCGCCCTCTGGCATCCGGTATGAATGAAACTCATTGTATTTTGCGTAAAATTCGAAAAAATAATACCTCTCTCAAAAGAAAAATGAAACTATATATATATATACTAAACCACACTTTTCCAGTGCACAGAGGTTTGCGGGAGTGAAAAATAAAAAATTATTGAAGTGGCAAGATATCAGAACCGAACTGAAAACTGTGGTTAAAACCCGAGGTACGTATTGAACCGTGGACTATCTGTATTGTTGCATCCAAGTCGTCTTTTATTTCCTGAAGCAAATTAAAAATAACATGGCTTGGCAAACGATATATAATGTGTTCTTCTGGCATTCTAAATAAATTAAAACGTGGAAAAAACCTAGCACTTAGAAAAACCTCCTGGCAACAACAGTTGCAGCCATTTGAAGCGCAAAATAGTTTAATAGCTTTTTTGGGGCATTAAATAATGGCACAAATGCCAGTAATTTGAGGAGTTCAAACATTAGTAAAACACTTTGTGTGATTCATTTCAATACTCTCCTCCCATAAATTTTGCATCTGAAAGGGAAACTCCTACAAATACATATTCAATAAGGTCAGGCGCAAAAATAACTGTGTCCACGCCTTTCTAGTGCTAATTATTCACTGCACGTCTTTAGTAAAACCTGACAGTACTATTTTAACGCCAAAAGACGGTTTGCGCTGGTGCAAGCTGTTAGTAAAACTGGCCCTTGGTCTTTTTTTACTCAGAATTTACAATACATAAGTTTCTAAAAAACGTTTTCCAAAAAGAACAGTAATAACTGTGAAATATAAAAACTACAATTGCAACAAATAAAGGCAGAATTGTGAGATAAAGTTGCAGTTACCTACTTTATTTTGTGGCGTAAACAGGCTTCCATACTTTTGATATCCACTGTAGTGGATTTGGAGATTAATCCAGACATGGACAAAGTACATACAGTAGACTACACAGCTATAATGGTACACGTACAGCACTACTGATTGCACTAACATGGCTGAAGCACAAACTAATACAGTATATCTGTTGACGCGACTGAACAAACGGTAGAAGCTAGACCAATGACAGGTAAAGCTCACAGACCAGAGCTAACAGGTTGAGTCAAACAGAGGAGATGATAAAGCTGTAATAAAAAAGACTGAGACGAGGCTAAACACACAGAAGCTAGTGCTTACAGACCTTCATAAGGCTCAGAAATGCCCTCGCCATCTTCTGGGAAAAAGGGTGAGAAACAAAACAATCCACGCTGTGTTATATAAAGGAGAATAATCTTACTCTTATTCTGTACCTGGATTTTGAGGCCAAGAAAGTTTATGCAGTTAAGCGATTTTTATGTGATAACTATTATGCAATAGTTGTTATTTATTTAGCTTATTTGTTTAATTTCTGTCAGTTATCCAATGGAAAGTTGTTCTGGTGACCGTAAACCTGACTAGTTACACAAGTTTTCCACCCAAACCCTGCAATTTGGAAGAAGCCTGGTTGATCTACTCACTTCTGTCCATAGAGCCCTTCGGTGGGACTTGCGGTAGCTGCCGACCTCTTCGACTCGAAACTGGCGTGCTGGTGGGACTTGTTTGGACCGATCCGGTACGGATATTTGCCCTGCGGGACAGATGGTGTGTCAGGAACGAATGTAAAACATTACATCTAAAGGAGTGTTGGTGGTCGAGTCATAAACCTGGCCAAACACGGTGGTGAGAGGATACTAATACGAACAAACCTACTTACTACGGTTACATTAGCAGTAGCATCATTTAATAACGAGACAATAGTGTCAGAAAACACATTTCACTTCAATGCTATAAAAAGGGACACATACTTTGGACTATTAAACAAAACAAGTCAATATTTGGCACAATTCTTTTTTCTGGGGTTAGTAAAAAACTCAAAGGAAGTAAAAACATTTGGTAAAATATTTCCTGTAGATCAGGTACATCAACATGAGCTGTACAGCAACCCACATAAGATTGTAGGTGAATCTCATGAAACCTGACAAGTCATATTTCACTCCAATATCAAAAGAGATAAATAAGAATATTTTTCCATATCATCAATAAATGACCATATTTTAGACTTTATACAGTATATATATACAGGTATAAATTGTAAAGTTTTACTAGCGTTTGTTGCATTGCTTTTCATTTATGCTGATGTGCGTGAAAAAAACAGTTTTTTTAAAAAAATACATATCACTGAATTACAGTAATGCTAGTAAAACACTAGAAAACTACATATGTATATGTGTGAGTATATATATATATATATATATATATATATATATACACATTACTAGTGTTTGTTTGTTGCATTGCTTTTCATTTATGCTGATATTTTTGCACATAATATAGAAATAGAAATGAAAAATTATATGGTAATATTATAGAAAAAAAAATATAAGAACAGAAATGAGTCTGAATCAAAATTTAAAACAACTACACATTAAACCGTCTGGACACATAGGTTGCAACAGGGCTAAAGGCATCCTGGGGTAAAAGGCACCTTTTTGATATTATTTTCCTCTAAACCACTAGATGGCACAGAATTGTGGTGTAGCACTGTCTGAAACATTCGCTTTTCAAGGTGGACGTGCAAATTTGTCTGATCCTTGATGCGATCGCGGTCGGAAGTGCAAAATTGATTCTGTGCTTGCTTAATTTAATATTTTATGTTTTTTGAAATGCAGATTTTAGTAGCAAATGAGAATTGCTAAACTGGATGCATGTATTTTGAGACAAATGTCTTCTTAATGATTTTCAGTTTTGTTTCAGATAAATAAAGCAACGGTTTTTAAATGACAAAAGAATTTGTAAAAGTATGGTATTTGGGGTAAAAAGCGCCCCTGCTGTTGGGGCTAAAAGGCACAACAATTAACATTATAATTAATAGAAGCCTGACTTTTCCATTTGTTGACATGACATTGTTAGATTCAGATGGTAAATATCATATATTATGTTGGGTGTCCATCTTAGAGATAATCACTTTGTTTAATGAAACCATCATATTTAAAAACATGATATTAATGATATCATATAACAAAATATCATTTGTTGTTTCTATTGTACAGCTATATTAAATTATTATGGGATCTCCTTCAATGCTTTCAGAATCTTTGCTTTTTAAAATGATTTTGTTTCTGTATTTTTTACAAAATATATTTTTTTTATATTAACAAATTTTAATGGCAATATATTTATTGAACAAAAATTAATTATTTTATTTTTTAAAATAGGCAGAAAATAGTACAAACTTTGTTCAAGTGATTGTTCTGAATAAGTATTAACGTAGACATTGTTAAATAAACATTATTTTAGCTAAAGTATTTTTATCAATACTGTGTGCCTTTCACCCCATGCTAGTGAGCCTTTTACTCTGTGTGTGGGGTAAAAGGCCCCCCTTGCCACTTCATACATCTATATGATTTTAAATCAAAATAAACAACTTGTATTATTTATTGACACAAAATCTGTTGCTCCATAAATGTTCAATACAAACATATTTTTCCTGCAATTATATATTTAGGCACAGTTACAGCTTTTTTCTTAAAGGAGAAGTTCACTTCGAAAAAAAAGATTCACATATAATGTACTCACCCCCTTGTCATCCAAGATGTTCATGTCTTTCTTTCTTCAGTCGTAAAGAAATTATGTTTTTTGAGGAAAACATTTCAGCATTTTTCTCCATATAATGGACTGATATGGTGCCCCGATTTTGAACTTCCAAAATGCAGTTTTAACCCCCCTTCAAACGATCCCAAATGTGGTTGTAAATGATCCCAGCTGAGGAAGAAGGGTCTTATCTAGCGATACTATAATACAATTTATACACTTTTTAATATCAAACACTCATCTTGTCTTTCTCTGCCTGAACTCTGTTTTTGTTCTGGTTCATGACAGTTAGTGTATGTCGAAAAACTCCCATCTCATGTTCTCCCTCAACTTCAAAATCGTCCTGTATCGCTGTTTTACCTTTTTTTTTATCAAGGGTGTTTGATCTTCTTTGCATGTTCACTTAGCAAAGACTGGGTCGAGACTTCTGCAGCGATGTAGGATGATTTTGAAATGATTTTTGAAGTTGAGGGAGAAAATATGATTTTTTCCACATACCCTAACTGTCTTGAGTCAGAATACATAGAGTTCCGGGAGAGCAAGACAAGCCGAGCGTTTGAGATTAAAAAGTATTTAAATTATTTAAATTATTTTTATGAAAATAACCGATCGTTTCACTAGACAACACCCTTCTTCCTCAGCTGGGATTGTTCACAACCACATTTGTGATCATTTGAAGCTGCATTTAAACTGCATTTTGAAAGTTTAAACTGAGAAAAATGGAGAAAAATCCTGAAATGTTTTCCTCAAAAAACATAATTTCTTTACAACTGAAGACAGAAAGACATGAACATCTTGGATGACAAGGGGGTGAGTACATTATCTATAAATCTTTGTTCTGAAAGTGGAGTTCTCCTTTAAGGTGTGTCTTTAGCCCCGCTGTACCCTACTGAAAATCACAATGCAAAAAACCTTACTGAATCTAAAACAGGCTTAAATGTATGTTTATAAATTAATTTCTTATTTTGTCTTCTAATTTTGTGGTAAAATATGACCTAGCATGTTCTTAACAGAATAATTTTGTCAGAAAATATATCTGACCATATAAGAGCATGCATTTGGTAAATATGTCACAGTCATGTGCATTTTAGCCACGTAAACTGAATACATACGTTTAAAATGCACATCAACTCCACAGTAAACACAATGATCTGTAAAGCACCTTTTGAGCTTAGTGTCACTTCAGCTTTCAGTGCATGTGGCTCACATCTCAAAGTCAACTGTGGCACATCCAAAAAGCTACCGCATCGGTGAAAGTTCATGCGCAAATCGGACACATTTATGTCATTTCCTATTGACTTATGATGTGCGGTGCAAATCGTAAGTCAAAAGGTGTTATGGCGTCTCAAAAGGTGTGATGGAATCAGCATCAGGAGAGGTGCTTGTGGTGGCTAAAGCTGCAAGGAAAGTGAAAAGGCCTGAACGCATGAGCACACGGCACTCATAACAGCCCATAACTCAAAGCATAAACTGTTAAACAACAAATAAATAATGTTAGTAACACACACACACACACACACACACACAAAATAATAATAAAAAGTCAAACGAAACTGTACGATGCCAGGTACACACCATTATATCTCAAGAGGATATAACAGGTGTGTCTATAATCCAAATGAAAAGACGTTAGTAGCAAC
This sequence comes from Labeo catla, assembly GCA_012976165.1. NCBI lineage: Eukaryota > Metazoa > Chordata > Actinopteri > Cypriniformes > Cyprinidae > Labeo > Labeo catla. Next base: position 1,485,782 of record VONZ01000038.1, read on the forward strand.
CATCATCACTACTCTCTACTCTATAAATGAAGATCAAATCATAAACAGCATCGTTACACAGGGTTAAAATAAGAGGAGGTGGAGAGGGGCATTCCAGGTGACAGGAAGCAGAAGGCATGGGTTCGTTTAGCGCTTTAGTGCTTGTTGTGATGGGTCGGGTCACCTCGTTAAGGCAGGAGAGGGAGGGGCGGATCTCCCTGACGGTAAGGACGGCATGGATCTCATGTAGCCGGAGTCGGGCCGCTCGGACGAGCGGGAGCGCGTGTAGACCGGTCGCTCCATCATGGGCCGCTGGTCCGCTGACCTGGACCTGTAATGCTCATGTCTGTCCACCATGCTGCGGCTATACCTGCAGAACGTTAGTCAAAAAGCCACGCTCAGCCCAGCCCCAGTGCATCGTGGGATCACAGGGCATTTCAGCGGTTAGGTCGCTCCTGTCAAACGATGTCGCTTGGCTAATAATTTGCACACCAAACATTTGAGTATCAACACTGGCTGCTCAGGGAAATCATAAAACGAAGGAGAAATACCAAACTGAAACAACCAAAAACAAGTGTTAACCAACGATTTGACATGAAACAAACAAACAGAAGCTTCTGGAAGCTGCTGCAAAGAAAACAAGTGAACACATTTCATACTGACACAACTATAAGCCCCGTACAGTCTACTCTACTCCTACCTATGGAAATACTTGCACAAATTCGGCTTTATTACCTCAGGTCTTCCTCATAGTGCTCATGGTTAGCCGGGAACTCTGGGATATTGTCCTCTCTATGGAGGTGCATAAGAGAAGAACATAAAATGCTAATTTAGCAGCTCTAATAGCTGTCAGGAGTTGCTAAACAGCCTAATTATGCAATATACCCTTGTGAAAAAGTATTGAATGTGCACTTGTAGTGTACTTCCAATCATAAAAGTATACTTTTAAAAACTATTTGCAGATAATATAATATTAATGAAATGAAAGTACACTTAAAGGGATATTTCACCCAGAAATGAAAATGCTGTCAATAATTGTTGTTTCAAACCCGTAAGACCTTCGTTCATCTTTGGAACATAAATTAAGATATTTCTGATGAAATCCAAGAGCTTTCTGACCTTGCCTAGACAGCAACACACAACTGTCACGTTCAAAGCCCAGAAAGATAGTCTGGACATCATTAAAATAGTCCATTACCAATAGGCAGTTGAACTGCTGTCTTTGCAGGGTCAGAAAGCTCTCGAATTTCATTAAAAATATCGTAATTTGTGTTTTGAAGACGAATGAACGCCTTATGGGTTTGTAACGACATGAGAGTGAGTAATTAATGACAGAATGTTCATTTTTGGGTGAACTATCCCTTTAAGTATACTTAAATAGAGACACATTTATGATCAATGTTAGGGAAAGTTACATTTAAAAGTAATGCATTACAATATTGTGTTACTCAATTAAAAAAGTAACTAATTGCATTACTTAGTTACTTTTTATGGAAAGTAATGCATTACATTACCTTAACAAAAGACCAAAAAGTTCAATTTTTGGCAACCGGAAAGGCACTTTCACACAAAATCACATACATTTGTTGTTAAATTTAAAAGTAATGTGTTACTAGTTACTAGTTACTTGAAAAAGGAATCTGATTACGCAACTTGTGTTACTTGTAATGCATTACCCCCAAAACTGTTCATCATCTGTTTCTTAAACACTTAAGTAGACTTTTAAAAATTGCACTTTGTAATAACGCCAAACTAGAATTTTTACTTTAAAGTATATTCATAATCATAATGTTTTAATAAAGTTTTGTCATGTTTTAAATGTACTAAATTGCACCTTTTTCATTTCAAATGCGTAATTACAAAAATATTTAAATACAGGGTATACACATTTCAAGTGACATAAAATTATAATTTGGTTTAGCATAAATGCTTGTCAGTACATTCAACAGTAACTGTAACCATATTTCAAAGACAATATAAGTAATTATGAAATTGCATATAAAGATGTACTATAGTCTTCCTTGAGTAGGAAATAAAACACTCAAAAAATGCATTTAATATAAACTATAACTATAATACATTTTAATTTAAGTGCAATTAAGTGTCAGGAAACATTGCATTCAGTTCACAGTTAAGTATTTTTAAAGGGGTCATATGGCATTGCTAAAAAGAATATTATTTTCTGTATTTGGTGTAATGCAATGTGTTCACGCAGTTTAAGGTCCAAAAAACATTATTTTCCACATACCGTACATTATTGTTGCTCTGCTCTGCCCTGCCTTTCTGAAATGCATCGATGTTTACACAGCTCATCGCTCTGAAAAGCGTGGTGTGCTCTGATTAGCCAGCAATCCAGTGCGTTGTGATTGGCCGAACACCTCAAGCATCTTACCATATTTGATATATTAGCTTCTGTGTTGGCTTCTTAATACTGACACCCATTATAAACAAGCATTTGTTGCATCCATTATTACTAATTATAATGACTTATACTGTCTTAATATAAAATTAAATGTCAAATTCTTTAAATATGAAAGCATATTTGCAGGCTGTGAGTCAGAAGTGCCAGACTGTCCTTGCAAAGCGCCAAAAGTTGCAATTGCCCCACTTTCTAGAAACAGCCTTTGTGCACAGCCGGCCAAGTTCAGGAAAAAATCCTCCGTAAAATGCGTTACACACACATGAATATTTGGGTTGTACTGTTCTGTACTGTGTTGTAAATCCTCTTTTGGAAGGCCAAACAAAGTTGTTTTGCTTTTGCAATGAAACTCACAGCACCTCCACGACATGGCAGCAGCGGCAACAATACTACAGCAAGAATAAAAGTTGATAAAGAAGTATAAATAAAAGTGTCTGAATGAGCCGTTTTAGGAAAGGGTGGATGAGTCTTAACTTTTAGAAAGAATATCTGTTTGGGTTTGAGACTTTAATCTTTGCAACTTTACAGATCTTATATTTGCACGAACAGCAAGTAACACTCCAAAGACAAAGGAAAACATGAAATTATGTCATATGACCATTTAAGGCATTATCTTTTTGTACTAAGTACATTTATCAAAAGTGCACTTCTTTTTCACAAGAGTATACTGAAAATATACTCTTCAATGTGAGATTGGTACTAAACTAACTAAAACTAAACATAATTACAATCTACAAACTAGCTACCATACTAACATACTAAGATGATTCAGCTATTCTACAGCTACTGTGATGTTTATAAAATCTTCTATTTATATAAGTCATCTTGTTTTTCAGTGTGCTAAAGCTGTTATTAAGCAGAATATCAGAAAACATCAAAAATGCTGTGAAATGTAACTACAACATCTAAATCTAACTTGAGTCTGCACTGAAACCACTGCATTTAATGTATACCTTTCTGTATCTGTAGAAGGCTCAATTTCTATCCTGGGGCACGTCCTACTGAATAAACCAACCTTAGTGTGTTAGTGCCATGCTATTCAGTATATAGTTGCTTAAAAAGGTATAACAGATCAGTATTTGAGAAATAAATCAAATAAATCAACTTGGCCATTATTAGACAAAGCCTCAGTGGGAACATAAATGTGGCATCTGTTTCTGGCAGTTGATAACAGATGAGTAAAGAAAGAGCGAGCGTTTGTGATGTGCTGTGGGTGCTCATCTCTTCAGAAGTCTTACCTGTAGTCTCCACCGGTTCCATTCATGACATGATTGGGCCATGGAGTAGATAAATGATTGGGCCCATTGTAATATCTTTAAATGGAGGATGAGGATCGATAGATTGAAATGAAGAAAGGAAAGCATGATTAGAATGAGCAACAGCTGCATCAGGGCAAGAGGTAAGGGTTATGTCTGTGACCAGTATAAAACAGTCCATGAACAGAATGCATGTCTCAACTAAAGTATCCGGATTTTACCTCTCAGGAGATTCATATGAGTCACTGTAGGCAGACATTTGTCTATCTCTCCTCATCCTCCTGAACACAAAACAACACACAATCAGATCCTAAGTGCCAGCATAACTCTACCTGCCAAAAAGAAGTCCAATGCAGCCGTAAGGTGCTATAGATTCACATATCATATTATATTGCACAAAACTTAAGTAAATATACATATTTTTGAATACACTGATTGGATAATTTCAAGTCCACACGACCTTTCTAATTTGATAAAAATTACATTCAGATTGATTGTTTGCTTGAGACATTAATCTAATTACTAATGGATTTCTTTTTTGGTTGTATGTAAATTTATCTTGTACGATGGTGTATTAGTGCCACGTTAAAAAATAAAAACACTCTAATATTACGAGATTAAAATCGAGAATAAAGTCTAAGTTATGATAATTAATTCGTAGCCATTACAAGTTTAAAGTTATGATATTTTGAGAGTATGTTCTAGCCTATTGCGCATACAAATGGCCCAGATTGGGAGCACTGGGAGAAATTACAAAGTCTCAGCTTTCAAAATCTGTCAGTTTCTTCACTTTTATATCTTGCTATAAACTTGAAATAAAGAGGAAAAACACATTTATAATCTACTTAGTATTTCGTAATAAAATTGACAGAAGTTGAAAGGTGAGCTGTGGTATATGAAAAGCAACAAAGCACAAAATTATTGCGATTACTGGGTGGGTGGCGCGCTACAAATAATGAACGGAAGTCATTAAATATTATTTCCAATCATTTACTGTATTATACCATAAATAAAACAGCTTGTGAACAGTCACTTAAAGGAGAAGTCCACTTCCAGAACAACAATTTACAGATAATGTACCCACCCCCTTGTCATCCAAGATGTTCATGTCTTTCTTTCTTCAGTCATAAAGAAATTGTGTTTTTTTGAGGAAAACATTTCAGCATTTTTCTCCATATAATGGAGTGATATGGTGCCCCAATTTTGAACTTCCAAAATGCAGATTAAATGTGGCTTCAAACGATCCCAAATGCGGTTGTAAACGATCCCAGCCAAGGAAGAAGAGTCTTATCTATAGAAACGATCGGTTATTTTTATTAAAAAAATACAATTGAAATACTTTTTAATCCCAGTCATATTTTGTCCCTCAACTTCAAAAATCATTTCAAAATCATCCTACATCGCTGCAGAAGTACCGACCCAGTCTTTGCAAAGTGAACATGCAAAGAAGATCAAACACCCTTAACAAAAAAGGTAAAACAGCGATACAGGACGATTTTGAAGTTGAGGGAGAAAATACAATCAGAGTTTATCGACATACTCTAACTGTCTTGAGTCAGAATACACAGACTTCAGGGAGCGCAAGACAAGACGAGCGTTTGACATTAAAAAGTATATAAATTGTATAATTTTTATGAAAATAACCAATCGTTATGCTAGATAAGACCCTTCTTCCTCGGCTGGGATCGTTTACAACCGCATTTGGGATCATTTGAAGCCGCATTTAAACTATATTTTGGAAGCTCAAACTCGGGGCACCATATCAGTCCATTATATGGAGAAAAATCCTGAAATGTTTCCCTCAAAAAACATAATTTCTTTATGACTGAAGAAAGAAAGACATGAACATCTTGGATGACAAGGGGGTAAGTACATTACATGTGAATTGTTGTTCTGGAAGTGGAAGTTGTTCTGGAAGTCCTTTAACGTTATATACCTCAGAAAAGACAACAAGATAACTTATGCTAACGAGTTGGAGCCCACTTCAACCTTTAGAACAATTTTTTGTTGTTTGTAATTAAATACATGTGAGGAATGAAAGGTTGGACGCTACAGATGTTTTTGCAGAGTAGGTGGAGGAATTTTCACAAAGAAAACAGTATAATTTAATGAACTGATTCACATGAATAGAGATCTGTCGCCACATTAACAAGCTTGAAAAATGCATTATTGTAAGACACACAGTTTGTAATTCACTATAAAACTGACTTTGAAAGCTGAGACTTTGTTTTATATTGAAAGTACCAAAAGCACAAAGCTTATTGCTATTGGGGGGCTGACAGGAATCAAAGACAGGAAATATTATATCCAAGCATACTGTCCCCGCGAATATAACACATGGTATGATTTCTGCTAGTAATCCCACATACATTTGTAGTATTAAAAAGGGTTAAATAAGAGAGTTTTGGCGCCCCCCAAAGGAATGTTGACTGGGTTTGTCAGCTTATGTTAAGATAAATAGTTGTTCCTGTTCAGTTACTGTTCATATTCTTGATACTAAGCTGTTTCCGCAAGTCCTTAAAATTAGCATTCAATATTCCAATAAACAATTAATATTCAATATTCAAATAAAACAATATTCAAATAAATTCCGGTGGCCTGGCAACCTCTCCCTGTGCTCCTAATCTGGGCCATTTGAATGAGCAATATAGGCTATACTCTCAAAATGTTATAACTTTAATTTCTATGATTTAAATTCTCGAAACATTTCTCGTACTTATGACTTTATTCTCAAAACATTTTTACTTTATTCTCAAAACATTTAGACTTTTTAGAACATTTAGACTTGAGCTGTTCTTTATACATCACTACACTTTTGACAATGTGACCACACCCATTGACATTATTACATAAAATGGTGCAGAATTTATATGTGAATCTATTGCACCTTAGTATGAGGCGCCACGTAAGATTTAAATCAAACTTCGCTTATCAATACATACATAAAACACGTGCATATACACCTAGAAATTACTTGCATATACATGTATACTGTTGGATGTTCAATATATATATATATGAAATACACGCGCACACTAATATGAAATCCATACCTATACATCTTTTATTAGTCATGAATACATATACACTTGTGAATAACTTGTATATCCATATAAACTTAACGCATGTATACGCTAAAAAACACTCGCTTATACATATAAACTTGATCCATGCATATACACCTACAACAACACGCACATATACATATAAACTCGCTGCATGCAGACACACCTGTACATACTCGCACATACATATAAACTCGTTGCGCGCATATACACCCATAAAACACTCACGCAAACATACAAAATAAATTTCAGGTAAGACGCAGGCTTTAGTTGTGTATATGCAAGTGATTTCATATGTGGATGTGCGTGAACTTTTCAGTGCAAACGGAAGGCATTTCAGTGTAAACGGAAGGCATTTCAGTGTAAAAGGAAGCAGCGGCACTTCCGGCGGAATCTCCAGATGCCGGGGTATTTTAAAACGCTTAACGTGACTTAATGCATTAAAATAGTGTTTTAAAAAGACCTTTAATATAGCATACGATGTACCAGGGGCGAATTTCCACTGGGCACTTTTCAAAATCCCGTTCAGCACCGCCGAGAGTTCGCGCGATCGTTCAAACAAAACCGAAAGTAAAACGCGCACGCGCCTTCAAAAGCAATTTTAATACCCCGCGTTTATAGCGCTACTCCCCAATGCGTGCAAATTAGGCTACATAACATATTTAGGATGTTATTAGTATGCAGGCTATTGTGAAGTTGTTTATTTAATATTCATTGTATTCTATTTTTGCATGTTTCTGTCAAGGACTTTTATTTTGGTGTTGCGTGCTCTGAGAAGGAGGGTCTTATAATGTGAAGGAGGAGAGCAGAGTAGATTGTGGCGGGCACAGAGATTAGTGTTGATCTCTTCCCGAGTACTAGGCCTTTGCTCAATAAAAATTACTAGTCGTCGGTATTTTCAAGTCTATCGTCTTTATTTACATCCACCCACGGGCAGCTAAAACTCCACGCCTTACACTATTATAGGTTGTGTAGTTGTCTATAGCTCTCTATCATGTATGAAAAATGTTGGTCTCTATTTAAATTGTTTTAACTATGTTCTGTTCTACTTTCTGAGTATGAATTATTACAATGCAGTAAAAGCATGGGCGTCGGAAGCAAAATAAATGTGGGTGGGGACCCTAGTGAAAAAAAAAGTATACTTTATTGTATTTGTAATATATTTCCTGTTTCAATAGTACATTGCAAATATACTAAGCAAAAATTGTACTAACTTTAAATATATAAAAAGTGTATTACCACCATGCTTTTACCTATTTTCACAATACAACTTTTAACACACTTTAAAATAATTGTAATTTAGTATATTTTCTAAAAAATATATTTTCTAAAAATATACTTGAAATGTTGTTTTGTTTGTTTTTAAAAGTGTATTTATTTGCGCTTTATGTAAATATATTTTAGTATTATTTTTAACTGTGTGCTGAAATGTAACAATGCATTGAAAGTATACTTTTAAAGTACATTATTAAAGAACTTGTTAGTATGAAGTAAGTTTTAAGTGTACTTCTTCATGCTTGCAACAGAAAGTAATAAAACATATGATAAATGCATTTAAAGCCCATTTAAAACATTATTAAATGAAGTGTATGCACACAAAAGGCTACTCTTGTAATTGTAATTTAAGCATTTTAATAAATTTATACAATGTCACAGAGAGGTCCATGTATATCAATGCATTTATAATTTTATACCAACAGCACACCATACGAACACAAGAAAAAGTGTTCTACACTGTAAAACCAAATTGTATTCCTTGCTATAAAAATACTAGTTTACTAGTATTTTAACCAAAATGTTGAGTTTACTAATTTTTTTTCATTGTTGCTTAAATATTAAAACAGATAGTTCCCATAACTAATGAAATTTAAGTAAAATTACTCGAAATGTCCAAGACATGCTGTTACGCATGCGCATTGGGCGACAATTGCCCCTCCCCCACGTCTCCATTCATGCACTGAAAAGTTCCCAATAGTATGTTCACGCACATCCAAATATGAAATCACTTGCATATATGTATATGCACAACTCAAGCATGCGTCGTACCTGAAATTTATTTTGTATGTTTGCGTGAGTGTTTTATGGGTGTATATGCGCGCAACGAGTTTATATGTATGTGCGAGTGTTTTTAGGTGTATATGCATGGATCAAGTTTATATGTATATGTGCGAGTGTTTTTAGGTGTATATGCATGGGTCAAGTTTATATGTATATGTGCGAGTGTTTTTAGGTGTATATGCATGGATTAAGTTTATATGTATATGTGAGTATGTACAGGTGTGTCTGCATGCAGCGAGTTTATATGTATATGTGCGTGTTGTTGTAGGTGTATATGCATGGATCAAGTTTATACGTATAAGCGAGTGTTTTTTAGCGTATGCATGCGTTAAGTTTATATGTATATACAAGTTATTCACAAGTGTATATGTATTCATTACTAATAAAAGATGTATTGGTATGGATTTCATAATAGTGTGCACGTGTATTTTATATATATATTTTGAACATCCAACAGTATACATGTATATGCAAATAATTTCTAGGTGTATATGCACGTGTTTTATATATGTATTGATAAGCGAAGTTTGATTTAAATCCTACGTGGCGCCTCATACCTTAGGGCCTCTGTAACCAAAGCTGGCTAGATCCACAACATCTGAATCTCCACTGAGCCTACAAACACATCCTGAATAGATGAAACGCCACATTTCTAAATAATACATTTATATATAAGCATGATGAACATCCACTGTAGCTTGCAGTTTTTTGACTGGCAGTTCTGTCATAGAGTGACGGTAGCTGGCTTGGGACCGAAAGTGCTAGTGCGCAGTCATCAAAACAGCACCAGCCGTCCATAGAGCAGCGCTGAGGATACAATTCATTACGCCACGGCGGGGAGGATGGAGTGGGAGCTGCTAAGGACACACTGCACACATTTCCTTTGGGAAATATTGCTGGCGTACTTAGTGGCGTAGTTGGCAAAGTTACAATCTGAACACTATCATGTACATTATCCTCCAGAGAGAGGAGCCGTAACAGCTCCTGCACAAAGATTTCTCAATGGGCGGAAGACTGACGCTACAGCCAAAATGTTCTTTAAATCTGTGCCACATTTCTCTAAAAAAAATTATGTTTGACATATCATCTCATTTTCCACCCATTGGAAAGTCTCCTAAAATTGATCCTAATCTACACTTTGTAAATCTGGTGACATAAACGTAGGGCTGCATGATGAACTGCATTTTAATTGTTATCACTATTTCCACTTCTCTTTATTTAAAGGGATAGCTCACCCAAAAATGACATTTCTGTCATTATTTGCTCACCCTCAAGTTGTTCCAAACCTGTATGAATTTCTTTTTTTTCTGCTGAGTTGGTAGCCACTGACTTCGATAGTAGAAAGAAATGCAATGAAAGTTGATGGCTACGGTCAACTTTTTAATTACACACATGTTCCACAAAAGAAAGAAATACATACAGGTTTGGAAGAACTTGAGAGTGAGTAAACAATGACAAAACTGTCTTTTGGTGCACTATCCCCTTAGGAATCAGTTATCAGTTATCATCAATCTTGCATTGGTAACAAGAATCCAAAAGCTTAAAGTCGGCATGAACTGGAAGTTGTCATTTCTTCCCTATTATGGTGTATATCCGAGTGAAATGGCTTCTGGAATGTAGGACAGGATTTCACCCTTCACTATGATTTTGATTGACAGCCAACTGACCAATCACAATGCAGAATCCACCATTTTGTTCAACAAACAACCCAAACATGAGAGTTATATTAACATCAGTGGACTATGGTGTATTGTTGTCTTTCCGTGGTTAAGATGACATAACTCTAATGTTCATTCATGTTTATGTCATGCTATAACTAGTAGTAAAGAGAAAGAGATGATCTGTTCACGTGCCGCTTAATCTGAGGCGACTGTGTTCCCATGCCACACATCACACATCTCACGCCACAGAGTAGGCTACTTTTGGTATTCAACAGTCTCAGCTTTCAAATTTTGTCTTTTTTTTTCATTCAAACAATGAATATAATTTTTGGGATTCTTTAATGTGACAGATCACTGTAGTGCCACAGTTCTAGCGGCCCAAGTGTCAATCGATTTCTTCCTGCCAGTTATAGCATGACATAAACATGAATGAACATTAGATGGTATGTTGTCTCAACTACACTACTGAGGTGCAGATAATTGCCACTATTTGCAATAAGTAGTATAAATAGCAGAAAATCTTGCTATTTTAACATATAGTGTAAATAGAATCTAGCTATTTGCACTTTAGTGTAAATAGCATATTGCTAAAAAATACTGTTATTTTCACTGAGTGATAACAGAATCCATCGATATCTGCACTTAGTGTAAACAGCATCTATTGCTAAAAAATATGCTATATTTACTTAGTGTAAATAGCAATTAGATGCCATTTACACTAAGTGAAAATAGCATAATAGCAATAGTGCTATTTGTAAAGATGTAATATCATCTATTGCTATTTGCACTAAGTGCAAATAGCCGCTGCCTTATAACAAATTTTACAGTTTAACAATTACAGCTGCAATTTTTGATTTCATGATGACTTTGAATCCCCCAATCAGAGCTTTAAATTGATACAATAAATCTTAAATTGATAAATTTTCATTCCAGTAGATTACTTAATCTGTCCAACCTGGCATTATAGAAAAAAGCGCCGATGAGCTGGAAACACCAGCACGTAGGTTGGAGTTCAGTGATCTCTGTTGAGATTAGAGTTGTCAAAAGGTACAGGCTTCGGTACTTTTGGACATCACTGTGATTGGCTACAATGATAAGCGCTTATCTTATCATTGTAGCCAATCACAGTCATGTCTGTTGAGCGTGTGAACACTATGGCCAATCAGCAATGTTTAAAAATCGTCTCAACAGTACTCAAATGTGAACGGGAAATGGGCGTTTTTAAAATTTCAATACCGAACGTACCGAACCCGGTACCGTTTGACAGCCCTAGTTGAGATATTCTGCTCTAATAAAAGTGTAATATAGCCTGTCTGCTTTCTTTCCCACGGTCATTTGTGCTGTTTGCAGCAATTAAATCTGAGAGCAACAAATTGACATTCTTTCTAAATGCAAGTGCAATCATTTTGATGAAATGCAAAGAATATGTACAATGACAGTATTTTTAAGCAAAATCGTGATTAACCAGTTAACCATTATCATGCAGCCCTACCTAAATGTGAAAAATCTTGAGAGGCCCCACTAGCTAATCTAGTCTAAACTACTACCCACAGCACTAATATGGTGCATCATGAGAACGTGAGTGAGCCGCTGTGGTTTACTACCTGTCCAAGCTATTGTAAGCCCCATCTGAGTACGCACGGGCCGTCCTAGTGGAGCGCAGTAACCTGACAGCGTCTTCCCGATAGAGGGGGTACATACTAAGAGTCAGAACAGAAAGTGAGAGTGCAGTGGTTAGAGATGGGTGGGGCAAGTGGGTGTTATCTGGGTGATATAGGGGGCGGAGCTCTTCTACCTTCTGTTTTTTAGCACTTCCTCTCTGAAAGAAGACACAGGTAAAAAAAGATCCCTCAAAGCACAAAAGCAGGATCAAGTAACCTTGGGTCAAGAATACTAGCAGACACCAGCAGCAACAAAGATTTGTTCATCCCACAGAAGTGCAGATGTAGTGCTTTTCCAGTGGCGAGAAATAAAATGTGCAAGTGCGACTACTTGCGCACATTACTATACACAGTTTTAATACATGCTTTGCTCTAAACTGGAACTTTCTATTAATTAAATAATCCTCAAAAAAATAATGTTTCACAGTTTCCATGAAAATATTAATCAGCATAAGTGTTTTCAACATTGAAAATAATCAGAAATGTTTCTTGATTTCTGAAGGATCATGTCACACTGAAGACTGGAATAATGATGCTGAAAATTAAAAAATAAATTGCATTATTTCTGTTTTTAAAGCATTTTAAATTTGAAATTTTTTGTTTTGTTTTTTTTTTTGTCACAGATTATGTTGATAGAGCTTTGCTTGTATTGAAACTTGAGCTTTCCTTTAAAGTCTAAGAAAGTGAGAGTCTCAGTAACAGATGTTTCCTCGTGTAAAATCAAGACTCTGTTGTCCTGAGATGTGATATATTATGTATGAGTGCGTTCACTAGTGTTCATTTCATATTTATAATGAATAAAGTGAGAAGAGCGACCTCTTATACAGTGCTGTGTGGGCAAGCTGTCACCTGTCAATCAACTAGCAGCAGAGGGGAAGTGGGCGGGTGAAAGTGAGAGGAGTGCTGTGATTGGCCAGAAGGGGGAGGTGGGCAGGGCCACTCAACACTACTCTGGACTGACAGAATACCTGGGGTCCTGGACAGCGGGGTCGACGGTTGGCTGTCTGTGTCTGGTTCGAGGAGGGAGGGTAAGATACTGGCTGCAACCACAGGGAGTGAAGAAGAGAAATATGGTTGAATGCAGCTATTGAATATGGAGTGATGGAGAGATAACAAAAGCGAGAGACTGGCGGATACAAGGAGAGAGTAATGTCAAAGAGAAAGGAGGAGGAACACATTTAAACCTTTCTACAGTTCTATCTGTGTGGCATATTTCGTCATATTTCTCACACTGAATTTCCGTAATCATGTCAAATGAAAAGATGAAGGTATATGGAAACACTCGCATTTATGTTCCCAGTATTAGAAAAGGCAGTCTACAAAACAATAAAACTTTTACGGACAAGTGCTGTATGTAAACCGTGCTGTCTTAAGCGTGTTTTGTGAAATCATACCTGTCTGGTGAGTATCTGTCTTCAGACAAGCGATGTCGGGGGCCGTAAAGCGAGGGTCCTCCTCTCACACCGTGGTCTAAACTTCGACTAAAGGACAGGAGAGAAAATGAGAGCCTTGCTATGACAAAGAGCGGTAGTGAGACAGTGTTAGTTTTAATTGCGAGGAGTGTTATTTTAGTATTACACTTTTTAAAAAAATTCCACCGATTTCATTTTGAAAACTTCAGTTCATTTGCGGCTTTAAATGTTTACATATAATTAACTTGGTGGACAAATCATTTTAACTTTAATGACATTAAACCAGCTTAAAAAAGCGAATTAAATTCTGTTTAATATAAAAAAAAAATGTTTAAATAGCTCAACTTATTTTGATGAGGTAATGTAAAAACATCAGTTGTCATCACATCTTTTACAGTGAGGTGTATACTATTAATTATTATTGTTGTTTTAAATTTGCTTTTTATTTTCTTTTAGTTTTCAGTGTTTTCATTTAATTTAATTTTTTTTTTGTAAATGAATGTGCTTTTGTCGTTTATTAGTTTTTTTATATTTATATTTAGCTTTAGCTATACATCTCAGTTTAATTTTAATTCAAGTTCAGTAATTTTAGTACTTCAGCTTGAACAATTCTATTTCAGCTAGTTTCCATGGCAAGATTTCTAATTCCTTTATAATTCTAATTCCAATTTGGTGCAGTTTCTGGTATTTACAAGGACAAAAAAGTAATGTGAAATACAGACAGCTTGTAATGTAAATTATAAAATCATTATAACGCTACTTCGTTACTACGCTACTACATAAAATGAAATAAATATAAGTTGCCAATCGATATTTCCCAATAATATGCCTTTTAGGATAGATAATATTTAAAGGCTTAGTTTGATGGTCAAAACATAATGCAATGCATTACAGTTATTACTGAAAGCGAAATAATTAAACATTCCTAAAAAGCCTGATGATAATATTTAATACCAATATTTTAACATGATTTTTCCAAAACAGATAGATAATAGTGTAAATCTAAATTGCTTCAGTCTAGTAAGTGTTTATCTTGAAATATTACTGACAATATAAAAGTTATTAATAGTTAAAGTCAGTCACTTTATAAAAATCAATAAAGATTTCATAGCATGATGTGAACCTGTAAGGAAACATTTGTGCAATTATACCAAAAGGCCTGTTACTTACTAAAAAAGTACAGTTTGTACTATATCTAAGGGTAGGGTAGACTTTATAGGGTTAGTAATAATATTGTAATAATATCCTGAAGATGTAAAAACAACATTTAAAATGGTTAAAACTTCAAGTTAACATTTGCCACTCTAAAATCAGCATTACTGTGGATCATGAAAATGTTAAACATGCTTTAGAGGGATGAGATATCTTTTTTCAATGAGGTTTACTAATAATTTTTAATGACTATATTTCCACCCTTTTTTCTTTGCAGTTATGTTCTCATGTGAAATGAGCAACAGTGCTTTGTTCACTGAACTGTGCTACAATTTGTACAGTTTGTACCACCTATTAAGATCAGCCTGAAACAATCAGAGACACTGTTAAAAATGAACATTAGCCACTAGTTTTGAATGTGGGGAACCTGGAGCAGCACAACATTCGGCAAACCATCCTGATATCTTAAACTTAGCATTAGTTAAATTCCACCTGTGTGGCAAAGTTGCTGAATAGCAAATAGACATGACATATGAAACATGGATTTATTCATTTGATATCAGAAAGCTTGGTTCAGGGAGGAAGTTTGGAGTATGTTTTATGATATGACCTCTTGACACATAACTGACAGCTCTTATACATTTGTACCTTTGCGGTGGAGGGACGCTGGGCGAGCGTGAGCGTGTGCGGATCATGTCTGATCGGGAACAGTGATTGGACGACATCACCTGCTCAGGGACAGACAGAGTGGAGCTCTGGAAATCCCTGCCATTGTGTCGGTAATCTGCGGCAAACACAACACAATGCACATTTACACCAGCAATGCCATTTAACAACTAAATGATGCCAAATTATAACACAAACGCTCACTGAAAAATAAGAGCAAAGCAAAATCTCATACAATGGCATTAAGACCCTGTTTGGCAGCACTGTATGCAGTCTACCACACTCAACTTTATTTTACAGTGATATTAACACTTCATTCTGGAACATGAAAATATCTTAAAAAGTGAACATAATCAATGCGGTCAGCGTGAAATGACGGTGAGGATTTTCCTTGTGCTGAGTCAGGAGGCTAAAGTTCACAGTAATCTTCTCTCTGACAATATCCTTTAATTTGATTTGTTGATCAGCATGTGTGAACCAGGACAAGCTGTGTGTGAACAGACATCGAAACGCGAAACGATCATTACAGACACAACTGGCATTTATTCATTTGTTCAGATCAAATTGTGCACCATTAAATTAATGTGTGGTTGTGTTTTCAAAACTTTGGGGTCAGTAAGATATTTCTTTCTTATTTTCTTTTTTTAAAGGAGAAGTCCACTTCCAGAACAACAATTTACAGATCATGTACTCACCCCCTTGTCATCCAAGATGTTCATGTCTTTCTTTCTTCAGTCGTAAAGAGATTATGTTTTTTGAGGAAAACATTTCAGAATTTTTCTCCATATAATGGAGTGATATGGTGCAGAGTAAGACAAGATGAGCATTTGACATTAAAAAGTATTTCATTTGTATTTTTTAAATAAAAATAACCGATCGTTTCGCTAGATAAGACCCTTCTTCCTCGGCTGGGATCATTTACAACTGCATTTGGGATCGTTTGAAGCTGCATTTAAACTGCATTTTGGAAGCTCAAAATCGGGGCACCATATCACTCCATTATATGGAGAAAAATCCTGAAATGTTTCCCTCAAAAAACAATTTCTTTACGACTGAAGAAAGACATGAACATTTTGGATGACAAGGGGGTGAGTACATTATCTGTAAATTGTTGTTTTGGAAGTGGACTTCTCCTTTAAGAAATCTATCCACCTTATTTTTCCAGTAAGAGTGGGGGCGGAAATTTGTGACCTTGGACCACAAAACCAGTCATAAGTAGCACAGGTATATTTGTAGCAATAGCCAACAAAACATTTTATGGGTCAAAATTAAAAATATTTCTTATTTATATATGCCCAAAATCATTAGGATATTAAGTGAAGATCATGTTCCATTAAGATATTTAGTAAATTTCCTTGTTAAGATATTAAAACTTAATTTTTAATTAGCAATATGCATTGCTAAGAACTTCGTTTGGACAACTTTAAAGGCAATTTTTGCAATATTTAGATTTTTTTGCACCCTCAGATTCCAGATTTTCATATAGTTGTATCTTGGCCAAATATTGCGCTATCCTGACAAACCATACATCAATTAAAGCTTATTTATTTCGCTCTCATCCACATCAGGCTGCTCTTATCTGTACAAAACAGCATATTTTGCTGCTTGATGTTTATGTAATGCTGTTTAGCTGTTTTTGATGATTATTGTAATGTATTATCTTAATTATGAACACACTGGTTTGTAATGCAAACCGTTTTAGCGTTTAATGCATGTTGTGATTCTTCTCATTATTTCCCTATACCAGAAGTCTCACTATAGGAAGAATAAGGTGGATACTTCTATTCAACAAGGACACACTAAATTGATCGAAAGTGATAGCATTTATAATATTACAAAAGACTTTCATTTCAAATAAATGCAGTTATTTGGAACTTTTTGTTTCATTAAAGAATCCTGAAATTCCTGTTTTCACAAAAATTTGAAGCAGCATAACTGTTTTCGACATTGATAATAGTTAATTGAGCAGCAAATCAGCATATTAGAATGATTTCTGAAGGATCATGACACACTGAAGACTGGAGTAATGATGCTGAAAATTCGGCTTCGATCACAGGAATAAATTACAATTTGACATAAATTCATATAGAAAATATTTCACAACATTAGTGTTTTTGCTCTGTTGTTGATCAAATAAATGCAGCCTTGGTAAGCAAAAGAGACTTTTCTCAAAAACATTTAAAAAATTTACCAACACCAGACTTTATGACAGTAAGTGAATATTTACAGTTTTGTAAGTACAGTGCGGTGCTAAAGCAGGGAGAGGTGTCTTAGCTGTACCTGAGATAACACCAATCCCGTCTTCACAGTCGTAATCAGAGAACTCACTGTCACTGATTCTCTGTGACCCTGAGAGACAGAGAGAGAAACAGAGAGACAGTAAAACAGAGAAGGGAAGGGCGGAGGAACTGATCACGAGGGTCATAATGAAGAAAAGACCCTCTTAACGTGACCGTCTGTTGTAATCCACAGGACAGTTCACGTGAGGTGATCTAGTTAGAGTCATAGCACAGCAGACACACATACTAAACTAGCATTATGTTATAACAGTTTATAAGGGATGAACCGGTATGGAAATTATGATATTAATTTATTTGATAATAATGTTTTAAATTAATTTTTTAAATTAAAAATATTTTATCAAGTAATTTATCTTTTTAATATTTTTTTTTTTATTATTATTACAATAAGGTGTCATTTGTTAACATTGGTTAATGTAATAACTAACGTGAATGAGCAATAAACAATACATTTATTACAGTATTTATTAATCTTTGTACAGTTGTTCATTGTTTATGTTAGTTCACAGTGCATTAACTAATGTTAAACACAACTTGTGATTTTATTATTTATTATTTATTTATTTATTTATTTTTACTTTTTATCCCAAAATTTTGACTTTTTCCCCCCTCACAATTTTCAGTTTAAATCTGACTTTTTTCCAAATTCCTTTTTAAAAAAATAACAATAAAAAAGTCAAAATTGAGAAATAAAATGTCATAATTATTTTTCTAACTTTTTAAGTCTCATGAGAGAAACAACCTTTTATATGGGGATATTCTGATACTGACATAAACAGACTAATAATTTAAAAATGCTACTTTCAATAGCCATTTATGGTAACAATTTACAATCAGATCCCATTATGAGCATTACATTTGTTAGAGTATTTATTAGTCTTTGTTAACATTAATACAACTGTTCAGTAGTTAGTTCATGATATGTTGAACTTAATGAATGTTGAAATTACCATTAACTAAGATCAATAAATGCTTTAGAAGTATTTTTCATTGATGTGATTAATGTGATTAATTTTAACAAATGGAACCTCACTGTAAAGTGTTATAGTCAGTAATATATTGTGCATCACTACTAGATACAGATGTTAACTCTTCATCCTATTGTAACTTTGATAATTACAAACATACTGTCAGTTCTAAAGAGGCTTTAAAAAAAATAAAAGAATAAAACCAAGAGTGTTTTTATACTACAGCTGTCACTGAAGACCGGGAAATATTTGACATGAAAACAATTTGCATGCTAATGCACAGTATGTTAAAGTGAGTTGCTAATGATGACACATAATTTGAAAGTATAGCATAATGCACT
Organism: Labeo catla; assembly: GCA_012976165.1. NCBI lineage: Eukaryota > Metazoa > Chordata > Actinopteri > Cypriniformes > Cyprinidae > Labeo > Labeo catla. Next base: position 1,504,720 of record VONZ01000038.1, read on the forward strand.
TGCAACAGTGTCACTAAATTTCCACGGCAGACTATAGTCATTTTAAAGACGTTTTCTCATTTGTAACCTCACTACAGCGGAAAAACAGCTGCGGCTCATGTTGAAAATCATACTGATGGCGTGAACTTTGCCATCATTTACAGTGAAACACAGCAAACATCAACCACAAGAGGTTTGTGAGAGGCTGGGAAAAGCGTGAGCAATCCACACGTAGATCTGCTCAGGAAGGGCTGTTAACTAGGCGGAATTTATATGTATTTTTAGTGGTGAAGATCAGGCCTAAACGGGCAGAAAAGCTGTAAGATGAGGACTGGTGGCATGTAGCAGCAGCGATGGGCGTTAACTCCATGCAGGCTGTGAGGGACAGTGTATGAGGCGGAAGTGAGGGGAGATCACACTTTGAGAGTGTGGAGAAGGAGAGTAAAATCACACTGTTGGCCAATCACATGCTAGATGAAGCAAGCAGGGCAAAATTACCTGAGTTGTAAAAATACGGGCCCTTGTCTGCAAATGTTTCAGTAGTGGACAGACAGTAATATTTTTTGAAGGAAACAGAACATGAAAACAAGAAACATATCAACAAAAACAAACATACATAAACTGTGATGTCCAGATTGATATTTTAATATCAGTTCTGGACATGAAAACAATACAGAATATACAGGAGATTCATACCAGAGCAGATCTGTTAACTGCTACATTCAGACTGGCAAAGTGTTCTATTCTGATTTTTAAAATTCAAATTCAAAAAGGTAAAATTCTTTAAATTTTAAACAGATAATATAGACTACCATTCAAAAGTTTGGGGTTAGTGTTTTTAATTACTTACTTATTTTTAATTAATACTTTTATCAATATTTTAATAATTTGATTCAGCAAAAATGCATTAAATTGATCAAAAGTTACAGTAAAAACATTTATAATATTGCAAAAGATTTCTATTTCAAATAAATCCTGTTCTTTAGAACTTTCTATTCATCAAAGAACCATCACAAAATATTAATCAGCAAAATCTGTTCTCAACATTAATAATTATCAGAAATGTTTCTTGAGCAGCAAATCAGCATATTAGAATGATTTCTGAAGGATCATGTGACTGAAGACTGCAGTAATGATGCTGAAAATTCAGCTTTGATCACAGCAATTAATTACATTTTAAACATTTATTAAAACATATTATAAAAGAAAACAGTTAAATTGTAATAATATTTCACAATATAACTGTTTTTACTGTATTTTTGATCAAATAAATGTAGCTTTGGTGAGCATGTTTCTTTCAGAAACATTCAAAAATCTTACAGACCAAAAACTTTTGAACAGTTTCTATGTAATACAGTGCAGTTCATACATTATTTTATGATATGCACAAATGGTAAACCAAACACAAAATTATAATGAATGACTGACATAAATCACACAAAATCACACAAAAGTCACTTCCAACATATATAAAAGTGGCCCTGACTGCATTCGAAATGTGATTCAATATAATTTCTGCTGATCACACTGTGAAAGAGTTTTCATTTCTGTGAAAGAGAAATCAGATTGAGATCACTTTCAACTGTAGTGTGAACACTTTATTTTTTATCAAGTATAAAAAGGTACTAATATACATAATATACATTCATACATTCAAATATGTACCTTTAATAGGGATGTCACAATTCTCAATATAATATCGAACCCTTCAGTACGACATCCACGGTTCAGTACGCGCTTGTGAATTGCGATTTTTAGGTTTTGCATTTAAATAACTTCATTGTTTTATTTCTCTCGGAATTTCACGTGCTGAAATGAGGAAACGCTTCCCTGCTTATATTTGAAAAAGCAACACACACAGAGCATCTTCCATTCTAATGACATGCAATGATATGCCTTTCTAAATCTGTTATCCAACAAAAGAGTTACAAAAACAAAAGTTATAAAAAACATTATAACTTGTTTTTAATTCACAACATCAGGCGAGTGTTTGAAATAACTTCCTTATGGTGATCTGATGTGGATTCTTATCACAGAATGAGGCAGACGATAAATTCTATACTCATATTCTATGTATGTCGATTAGCATGAAAATACACGAGATGGCTTGAAGAACACAGATAAACCAGATATTATTGCAGATGAGTGTTTATTGTCCTTACATTTCATCATTCAAAACGTTTAACGTTATATCTTGTTTTTATTCAGTTACAGCAATAGCGATGCCTTTATCCATATTAGAGATTCCCTGGCTGGAACGTCATCAGTAATACTGACGCATATGTGGATTTTCTGCACGAGGGCGCACTCTGGTGTCAAGTATGAATGAAACCCATATTATTCTGCATAAAAATAAAAAAATATACCTCTCTCAAAAGAAAAATTAAGCAGACATATACTAAACTACGCTTTTTCCAGTGTACAGAGGTTTACGGGAGTATTTTGTTAATTTGTTGCAAAAAAAAAAAAACATACTGAAGGGGCAAAATATCAGAACCGAACCGAACCGAAAACCGTGGTTAAAAACCAAGGTACGTATTGAACCGTGGACTATCTGTATTGTTGCATCCCTAACCTTTAAGGTACTAATACGTACAATTTAGGGGCAAACAAGGTACAAAGATGCACCTTTTAGCTTTTGTACCTTAGGGTACCGCCTGAGTGTTTGTTTCTGAGTGTGTGTTAGTGTTTACTGTACACTCTTAAAAATAAAAGTTCCAAACGGATGTTTTTACAGTGATGCAATAGAAGAACCATTTTTGGTTCCCGAATAACCTTTCAATGAACAGTTTTTTTAGTGTGAAGAACATTTTGACAATCTGTAACAATCTGTAACCAAACCAGAACCTTTTTCCACTGTAAATAACATTTTGTGGAATGAAAAGGTTCCATGGATGGTAAAGGTTCTTTGTGGAACCACTGATGCCAGTAAAGAACCTTTATTTGTAAGCGTGTAAGAGTAGGCGTGTGTGTGCTGTACATACTCTGCAACCTGCGTGTCGGGCTCTCTCCGTGTAGGAGGCGTCTCTGCATGTAGGGCGAGGGGTTCGGCAGCGGCATGGAGGACAGGTCGTGTGTTTGGAGCTTATACCAGTGAGGCTGATCGTCCAACAGTGCTGTCTCCAGTTCGATCAGAATCTACACACACAAACACACAGGTATCAAACACACATCCGTGTATCATAATTTGCAGTGTTTTATGAGCTTAAAGGAGAAGTCCACTTCCAGAACATCAATTTACAGATAATGTACTCACTCCCTTGTCATCCAAGATGTTCATGTCTTTCTTTCTTCAGTCGTAAAGAAATTATGTTTTTTGAGGAAAACATTTACGCATTTTTCTCCATATAATGGACTGATATGGTGCCCCGATTTTGAATTTCCAAAATGCAGTTTAAATGCGGCTTCAAACGATCCCAAATGCGACTGTAAATGGAAGAAGGGTCTTATCTAGCGAAACGATCAGTTACTTTCATAAAAAAAATACAATTTATATACTTTTTAATGTCAAACACTCATCTTGTCTTGCTTTTCCCGACCTCTGTTTTTTTCCGGTTCATGACAGTTAGGATGGGGGAGCGCGGGGCACAAACTAACGCGGGGTTAGTTTACATGCTAGCTTAACTAAATTTACGGTATTTACTAGTTGCCATATCAACACTATACAGAGAAAAAAGTGCGCCAAAATTCAAAAGCCTTTTGAAGATATCCCTGAATATTTATTTTACCATAGTAAAATTTCTGGCTGAAGTAAATTTTTCATCTCAGATTTTACTATTTATTTAAAAAGAGATAAATCTGCTATTATTTTAATCTCCAATCTGTTATTTATCAGTGTATATAGTTAATTAATGCTTGGCAAACCAGCAGAAGACAAAAAACACTTTTATATTCAAGTTGCGCTGATGGGGAAAGTTCTGCTCCGCTATATTAAACTATGCTATTCTGTGACATTAGCCATGGAATTTTCACGATTTACTTTTATGGATTTTAATAAGAAACCACAAGAAACAGGTACTTAAAGACTGACAATCGATGTTTAATGTTGAGAAATTATTATTTCAAGAAATGTAAAGCATTTTGACTTGTTTATGTGACTTGTGTTCTATGAGAGCTGTGTTTGGAGGGAGGGAAGTGTTTTTCTGAATGTCTGAATGTGTTTCATATATTTGCGCACATTGTTTTAAACTAAACTGTATAGCTGTGATTTGCGATCAGAGCCGTCCCACACATGGTTGCAATATGTTCATTGTGAAACTCAAAAATTTGATGATTTGTAATTCTTAAAAAACACCATTATTTTATCTGTCAAAGTTAATCATTTAATTTTATTGACAAAATATTTTAGTTTGTCGTGTATATTTTTTTCATTCGATCAGACAACATTTTAAGCTGTCATATGGTCATCAACGTGCCCCCCACATGTTACAATGTACCCCACCTACAGGGCATGTTGTCACGTTTCACTTCCTTTCTTTTGAGGTAAATAACAAAAAAAACTGACTTCAAAATGGAGAAATGTTTTCCTCAGAAAAACACCATTTCTTTACAACTGAAGAAAGAAAGACATGAACATCTTCGATGACAAGGGGGTGAGTAAATTATCTGCAAATTGTTGTTCTGGAAGTGGACTTCTCCTTTAAGATGCAGCTCAAATGTGGAATATTTCTTGCATTAAAAAATATAAAATAAAAACTACCTAAGCCATCAAACTTTTCAAAGGAAGACAAAAATTGATTTTAAACTAAAACTTCTATTTATGTCTGATATTGCTGCCACAACAGCTCTCTTGCATCATGCCGAGTAAATATTGTGACTGTGCGCGTTGCATTATTAGAGACGTGCAGCAGGAAGGTGTTGGTCTCTCACCTCTCCCAGGAACTCGCTCTCCTCCTCTCGGACTCTGGCCTGGTCCCATAGCGTGATCTCCAGCATGCGCTCCCTGAACTCTCGTCTGTGCACCGGCGAGTACATGAACGTCTGGTTCCACTTGGGCTCCAGAGATTTCTTCACTGTTTTCGTTCTCCTCTTGCTTTTATCGCTGAGAACAGCAGGTGAGTTCATATTTTACAGCTGCTGTTATGAACTTTACAGGCCAACAGAGACACTACAACAATCCAAGGACTTTTTTTTTTTACAGATATTAATTTTGTGTTTATTACTTACAAATGGAATTTAAAGCTATTATTTTATTATCTGGGTTGCAGGATATTTCACATTCATTTTGTCCAGGTTAAAATCCCTTCTAAAAAGGGAGGATTCTGAGGATTTCAGTGCATTTCACTAGCTTTTGAATTCTTGGTTATTAAAGTTTGCCATCTTTAAAAAAAATACCCTTTGTGTTCTGAAAATATACAGTGGGTTTACTATAAAAATGTATTATTAAGCAATTATGTCAATGTGATTTTAAAAGATTCACTCTGCATGGACACACAAATATTTGCACTTCAACTTAATTTTACCTCTTTAAATTTCTACTTTATTTAGACATAAATATCTCCATATTTAGATATATTTTCAAATAAATTCAAATAAATATACATTCATTATTTTTCTAATTTATTTATTTTTTTATTTTGGAGAATAACATAAAAATTACAATTTTGTTCTTTTGGAATTTCTATGCATTAAAGAATTTCAAAAATCAGTATATTAGAATGATTTCTGAAGGATCATGTGACACTGGAGCAATGATGCTGAAAATTCAGCTTTGCATCACAAATAAATTACATTTGAAAACATATTCAAATAGACAATGGATTATTTGAAATAGAAATCTTTTTTCACAATATTACTATTGATTAAATAAATCAATAAATTAGAGCTTTGGTGAGCATAAAAACTTCTTTTAAAAAAAAAAACAAAGAGATAATTTAAAATCCTTATTCAAAGTCCATTTGAAGGACAAAACTGGATCTATCTGAACTCGGACGTGCACGTACCTTCTGTCGGGGAGGAAGTAGATTTTGACGTATGGATTCCTAGGTCGCCCGTCTTCTCGTGAAGGCAGATCTTTGGCGCCCAGGATGGTGACGATGAGCTGATGTCCTACTTTATCGTACCACAGCTTGACCTGCAGGAAGAGACGGGCTCTGTTAGGAGGTCTGTAAGCGGAGCTCACCCCAGAAGGTCTAGGGCAGACCTGCAGAGCCCCTTATGTGCCCCAATGTGTGCAGCATCACATGCTTGGCAGATCTTTCCCAGAGCAAGAACAGCACCAGCACACACTAACTAGATCTAGCTGACTAACTCTCAACATCTCAGTCTTTTATCATCAGCTAAGTTCACCACTAAAACAAATTCGGAATTTAACTACATCTAAGCACTGAATCACATAGTTTGATACCACAGTGTTTAAGGGATCTGAGTTTATGTTGCACTCAATATTCCAGGTTAAATATAGCTTTTTTACTTCAGACAATAATTTGGCTTCTATCTCAGTTTGTAAAAACTTTTTGACAGTACTGCAGTTACTATGGGACAAGTATGGAAGGATATGGAGGATAATTGCAACTTTTTATCTCACCATTCTTACTTTTTTTCTCAGAATTGTATAATACAAACTTGCATTTCTGAGGAAAAAAAGTCAGAATTGCGAGATATAGTCACAGTTCTGACTTTTTTCTCAGATTTGCTTGATGCAAACTCACAATTACAAAAAATACAGTCAGAATTTCAAGATAAAAAGCAGCAATTACCTTTTTTATTTTTTTATTCAGTAGCGGAAATTGCCTTCCATAGGCAAGTCACTATACTGCGATAAATCGTAAAATTCACAAAGTTTTGCAGTGTTGTTAAATAAAAATAAAATTAAAATTAAAATTTAATAAGATATAAAATAGTGTATAAATAAAAAAAATAAATAAAATAACCATAATTGGTTGATATATACAGTACAAATAATATATTTCATAATAAAATAAACATAATATATAATATATTAGATTTTTAAATAAACGTAAAAAAAAAAAGAAAGTAGCATTGACAATTAACTAAAACAAATTTTAAGGCAAAGTTTAAGGTGAAGTACAACAATTACTGAAATGGAAATAAAATAAATAGCTAAATATACATATAAAAACTGGAAAAAAATTATATATAAATATATATATATATATATATATATATATGACAAATATGACAAAAGCACACAAAAAAGTTTTAAAAATGCAATGTAATGTAAAAGTAAAATAATAAACTGAAACTGAAATAATATAAATAGCTAAATATACATATAAAAACAGATTTTTTTTTTATAATATATATATATATATATATATATATATATATATATATATATATATGACGAAAGCACACGAAAAGTAAAAAAAATGCAATGTAATATAAAATTTAAATAATACGCTGAAACGGAAATAAAATAAATAGCTAAATATACATATAAAAACTGGAAAAAAACATAATTGGTTTTACAAATAGTTCACGCATATAAATTAACTCTTGTTTTCACTCTTGCCCAATACCACTAATTCATGATAGGATACCATAAGGATCCCATTAATGTAAATATATTTTACTTTTATTTTACAAACTGAGAGACAAGTTTCTGGAATAATCTACAGTATGCCACAGATGGATATCGATAGATTTAAAGTTACATTTAACCCAGAATATTCTCAAAACAAAATATTATTGTCTACATGTGCAAACAGTTGTTTGTGTGATGCCAGTCTGGGCTGTGGGATATTCCATCCCTTATTGGCTGGCCAGGGGATAAGGGCGTGTCTGCCACAGGTCTCATCCAATCAGATGACTCGAAAGTAATCACAATTTGTCACATTTATTCTAAAACTGACAGACACTTTCAAAGCCCAGCAATCCAAATTAAATAAAATACCACACAACAGAAGAGATTAAGCAAAGAAAATGTAACACAAAATGTAAAAATGCTCACACTATGTGTGATAATCTGATTTCAACCCAAAGCAGAATTTACATTAAACAGCTTTGAAAGTCTCAGTGGCAGCTATCTGGGAACTAAAGATTCAATCTCACACATGCATCTACTCTTACATTAAAAAAATCCTTAAAAAAAAAAAAAAAAAACAAACAAAAAAAACCAGTAAAAACAGGAAGGGCGAAAACTGGAAAATTGCAGGAAGGTTATGGAATATAGAGAAAAAAAAATCCAAATAAATAAATTAAATAACATTAAATAATCAAATTAATTCAAAATAAATGTATTGATTTATTTAAAAATCAATCAAAAGTTTAATGTACTTAACTGAATAAACAATTTTTAATTTATTAAATAATTAAATCATTGTTAATTAGTTAAATATGCCAATTTATTTATTAAATAATAAAAAATGAAATGCACCAATTAGTTTGTAATATTTAAAAAAAAAAATTAATAATACTAGGGCTGCACGATTATGACAAAAATCATGATTGTCGATTATTCCCTTGAAATTGTAATTGCGATTATTAATTACGATTATCCCAATTATATTGAATGATGTTTTGAATAGCTTTATACCATTGTTTGAAGCAACTGCATGCCACATTGTTATATATAGTTTCTTCTTTAAATATAAAAAAGTAAAAGAAAACCAAAATAATGTAAGTGGATCTTTTATTTATTTTTTTATTTTTTTTTTTTTACATAATTGTGGCATCTGTAATTGTAATCACGATTAGCAATTAAATTAATTGTACAGCCCTAAATAATACCCACAATTTATTCTGTAATGTAATTATATATTTGTTGTATTTTATTTAAACAATTTCACAAACAAAATAGCATTACTACATTAATAAACTGAATATCACCATTTTCCAAATGACGAAGTTAACATTTATTTATTTGACAGAAATTCTCTGTCTTCCCAGCATTTGCCCTTCCAGATCACTAGAGCTGAAAAAACACACGTCTATAATGCACCTTTAGAGAGAACTTGCTATTCTAGATAGATACTCCAGTACTAATGCATGCAGCAAAGCAACAGAAAGAGCTCAATACAGACTACAGCAATCCAGGTAGCTTCCATTGCAAAAACAGCAGGGGGAAGGCTTCAGTCCAAACAAATTGTACCGTTTGATTCTTCTACAGACGTATCGATGTCTGTGCTTTTATTAGTTGACTGCATTAGGAAACTGTATAAAAAACATTTTCATCTAAAACTCCATTTTCAGAAAGTACAGAAACAACTACTGGAGTTTATTATTGCAGTTAAATGGGAAATCCCTCATGTTGCTCCAAACCCACATTACTTTATTCTCTTTTCTTTTAAACTTTTGCATTCCACATATGAATATCATACAGGTTTGCCTAAACAATCTTTGGTACAATTTGTTTATTATCTATGAGAGAAATGTTCTACATTGGAAAATGCAATATTATCTCAGAAATGTGGTAATTTACATACTGTATTTCTGCATTGTAACACAGAACATAATATTTGATAGTACTACTGATCCAAACTCGGCCTCTTTTCTAATAAAAATAAACAGTAATGACTTTTTAATATTACATTTAAAGTAGGTAAACATATGCATTTCATACAAACTATTTTCTATTTAATATAAAACAAATAGAACGTTCCATGTTACATGACATAGAATGAAAAATGTCTGTCTAAAAAAAATTTAAAGAGATTTAATTTAGTAAATGATGCTAAAATCATGCCACATTTAAAAAGAGAGTAAAATAAACGCTTAAAAACAGATATATAATTCATGCAGCATATTTCAGCCTCAGCAAGATGGCCGTTCAATTAATTAAGCAAAATTCATACTGTTATAATGACACAGCTCTTATGAATTGTGATTGTAAATCGCAAGGGCGATGACGTATAACTTTAGGGGAAAAAATAAAATCGGAACAAAAGAGCGGGGGGGGGCAGAAACTTGGAATGCTGCCGTTTTCCTGCAGTGCATTTTCCAAATAACGCACAGAAAGAGAGAGAGAGAGAGTAATGAAGGATTGAGAAAGACTGCCAGAAATGAAAGAAAAGATTAAAAAGAGAGCAGAGAAAGAGAGAGAAGTCTGACGATGTTACCTGGACCCTAGGGACAAAAGGCGTGGTTCTTCTACTAAGGCATGGACTCTGGATAAGCAAAATTAACAAAGAAAACAAAAGCAATACAACTAAACCAAAACTGCACAGAGGCACACAAATCAAAACAACCCATCTGAGAAGAGATTTAGCCTAACTAAATGCGTAAGACAGCTTTTATTCAATTATCAGACCGCTTCAAACTCAAACATTACCAGAATCGTACAACTGAAATAACCTTAAGGCTGTATGTGAGTCCTGAGTTGTGTCAAAACATAATTCATAATGCAACGTAAGTATGACATAACACCTGCTAGCATGTCATTTTTAAAATACTTTTTGAAATAAAAAAAAATATATATATAAAAAATGTAAATATTCACAATAGGATGCAGGTTTTATGTCAACGTAGGGCTATAAAATCGATTAATCGCGATTAACTGCATTCAAAATAAAAGTTTGTTTATTATAATTACATATATTTCTTAAATGCATACTTGTAAGTGTATCTATTTATATGTATAAATACACACAGTACACACACATATATTATGTTAACACAAATGTTTATTTTAGATGCGATTAATTGCGATTAATCGATTTTACAGCCCTTGAAAGTTGCGATTAACATACAGAATCTCTTCATTGTAACACAGAATGTTATATTTGATAGTACTGATCCAAACTGAGTCTCCTGAATGTTTTTTTTTTTTTCTCAGAAACTGTACTCATTGCACTAACTCGGAAAACGTGGGCAACACTTGGTAAACAGTATACAAGTACTCAGTAATAAAGTACTTCTAAATCATTCGCAAACTATTAGTTTATAGTAGAGATCGACCGATATATATAGATCTACCGATATTTTTCTAGATATTTAAGCATTTTACCATAATCAGTTATCGGATCTGTAATATCGGATTCACCGATAATTGCCATCTTGTGGGTGTTTTGAGAATTACTGGCACAATCGCCATTTCAGTGCGTCTGAGAAGAAACGAGACAACAACAATGGCATGCATAGGTAAAGCACTTACTTAGCTGTAATTAGTAAACTTTATGTAACATAACAGCCATTAATGCACATATTAGATGTGTTACATAAATGCATGATATGTAGTTAGTTTATGCAGCTTTGGATCTAAGAAATAGACGAACTCACAGAGTCACGTAAGATAATCCGTCCTAATAAACACGTCAGTTTGTCTGAATTAAATAATATACAGCCATGAATGAGCACATGTTGGAAATGAAAGCGCTGAATTTAATTCTCTCTGTGTTGTCTATATGCTTATCATTAGTCTTGTGAAGTCGAAGTCGGCTAAAATCCGTCAAGTCCTGTCCCAATAAAGACTTAACTTTGCCTGAATTAAATAATACAGCCATGAATGAGCACATGTTGAAAATAAAAGTGCTTAATTGAATTCTCTCTGTTGTGTATATCATTAATCTCGTGAATCGCTTTCATTTTGCCGTTCACTCACCGGATTAATGCTCTGATGGCCACCGCATGTAACTTTTAACAAGATTCACTTGTTTAAAACACCAAAAATTATATTAACATTTACTACATAACCATTATTTCGCTAATACACATCTAAAAATATACAACTGTATGGAAATTAATAATTTATTATCTCCGCGAGCGATCACAGTTTGAGTATAGTTCTGTGTAAACAGCGCTTTGTCAGAATCTAGAACGACAAAATATTAGTGATTCTGATATAACATACCAGTTTAGAAATGCAATAACATACAATGTTTTGTTTGTTATTTTCCAATATTTCCAAGAATATTATTCAGTGAATTAACATTATCTAGTGAGCTGTTCTTCACTCTTTATATTAAACAGCTTCTAAACCTACCAAAACTGTAGTTTATAATTAAGTTATTACCTTTATTACCTTTATTTATTTTCTACATTTAAAAACATTAGACATTCTACATTTGTTTTGCTTAGTGTTGCAGCTGAAGCATTATATATATATATATATATATATATATATATAAATGATAAATAAAAAGGTTTTATTGTTGTAATACAAAGATTAAAGAGGAAAAATCAAAGTGAAGTATGGACTTACTTCACTCAGTCATTTATTTACTTTACAACAGTAAATAAATATCGGTTCTGTATATCTGTTATCGGGCACATAAACATGCAAATAATCGTTATCGGTTATAAAAAATCAGTATCGGTCGATCACTAGTTTACAATGTTAATAAATGAATAGGCTATGGACAAATAGTGAGTTCTCTATTCATTGTTACTGTAATTTACAAATTATTTTTGATTAATTATCTTATAAAGAGTGAAATTATGTGTTTTTAACCTTTGTTTTCTACTCATTGTATCCTAACGTGAACTGACATACTTAAACGATATGACCTCATAAGTATTTGTATGCATTTTATGTAATGCTCATTTACTTACATTTGCACATGACATAAAAATATACAAAACTTACTCATATAATTACTGTCACTGTACAGTTTTCTGCTGTTTTGTTTTTTTTCAATATTTTTTGTAAAGTGGTTATGCTTAGGATTAGGGGTAGGGTTAAGAGAAAATAAATAAATAAATAAATAAATAAAAACACAAAAATTATTAATTTATAGTAAAAAAAAAAAATATATGTGTAAAGTGAACTGATACACATTTATGGTATGCTTAATTTATAGTAAACATTTTAGAAACACTTAGTATTAATGCAACTCACGTCTAATAAAGGTAGGTTATTGTCTTTAATTTAGTATTTTCTGTGACCTAATCTAAAGTGAGAACTATTTACTCCTAATTACCATTAACAACTCCTTTACTACTGGTTTACAACAAGTTGTTAAAAAATGATAAAACATCACCAAACTCTTTACATATGAGCTAATTAAACAATAATAATTTATTAACTATTGTGATAATGAACGGAGAACTCACTATTTGTGCGTTTTATTGTATTAATAATATAGACTACATTTGATTTTTTTACACTTTTTAAAAAAGGTGCTTTGTTACTGTATACTTGTAATAACCTACATATGCATTTCACATAAAATGCTTTCTTTAAAATATAATACAAATATAACATTCCATGTTACATGACAAAGAATGAAAAATGCTTAAGTAAATTCAGCTTTAATATTTAAAGAGACTACCACATATAAAAGAAGAGTAAAACATCATTTTAAACTACTAAACATGTAAAACATATTAATGCATTACTTCCATATATATTCTTAATAACATATATAACAACAACATGCAGCAGTGATTAATATATGTGTGTGTGTGTGTGTGTGTGTGTGTGTGTGTTAGGTATTCTGACTTGTATGTTTTAGGATAAATCTCCCTCATTCCAAACAAAAAGAAAACAGATTTACAACAGCGCAAACCATAGTGAGACACTAAAGCATCGCCCGGACAGAAGAACAGATACACTTCAGCGCAAAACAGAAAAAGCACATACATTATTATTATTATTAATCAGCATTTCCTTTTTAAACACACTTTCCCCACATTTAGCATGTTGACAGTCATTGCTACAGCTCGTTTCCCTATTTAACAATTAAAAGGCACGATAATGGCTAATCTGTTTCCATGCCTATACGAACACCTGGGTCAAACTTACCTCGCAGATGTCTCAGGCATACAGTTAAGATCAAGGCTGATTGTTCAAGTAAACACTACAACTTCAGCTAAAAGTACAATGGCTAGTCTTTCATGGAAGTGACTTTAGCTAACATCCTGATCAGCAGCGCTGTGTCAGAGCTGACCTGCAGAGTCTACGTCAATCGGTTAACAAGCTTGAAAACTAATAATACTTTTTCCGTGTCGGGATTCTTTCCAGGATCCAGACTGGTCTGTGACGGACACTGTCTAGCACTGTCTAGAATCACAAAACACACCTGCTGCAGACTAACAAATGTAAGACCTCATGAGGTTTACAGGCAGCTAACAGTCCTTTATATATTTTTATATATCTTACATTTTGCTCAGATTTTAAAATAAAATCATCCCCTTGTCTCTTGTTTGTCCTGAACAGTTAAACTGCTCACTGTTCTTCAGCAAAATCCTTCAGGTGCAACAAATTCTTTGGTTTTTTAGCATTTTTGTGTATTTGAACACTTTCCAACAATGACTGTATGATTTTGAGATTCATCTTGCAACTATTACAGAAGGGTCAAACACTCACTGATGCTTCAGAAGGAAACACAATGCATTAAGAGCCTGGGGTGAAAACTTTTTGATTCTGAAGATCAGGGTAAATTTAACTTTTTTTGTCTTCTGAGAAACATGTGAGTATCTTCTGTAACTTCTGAAGGGTGGTACTAAATGAAAAACATGATATTTTGGCAAAATAAGAAAAACACACAGTCTTCATTCTGTTCAAAAGTTTTCACCCCCACCTCTTAATGCATTGGTTTTTTGTTCTGCAGCATCAGTGAGTGTTTGAACCTTCTGTAATAGTTGCATATGAGTCCCTCAGTTGTCCTCAGCATGAAAAGATGGATCTCAAAATCATACAGTCACTGTTGGAAAGGGTTCAAATACACAAAAATACTGAAAAACCAAATTACGCAATCTTTTGGGAATCCTCTCATTTTGTTAACTAGAACACCAACACGAAGTAAATAAGGCATTTTTTATGCTTGTAAATTAGGATGAGGGAGAGTTTTAACTCCTACAATTAATAAAATGTGTAATATTTATGTGGAAACTGGATGTTAATGAATTCTGTTCTGCAGTGTGACATGCTGCACTCCTAATTAAAACTACACTTAACGGCATGTTTTAAAATGGTATTATAATTATTGTGCATGCAGAGACCACACAGAATATCTGTACTTATGAATTTGTCAAATTGGAAGACCTTTAAAATTAAGCAGGGAAATGAAAATATATGTGTAAACCAGAGGCTGCGCTAGACTTTAACATTGTCCGTCATTTTGACAGGGAGGGTCGTAAAAATTCTGTCATAATCTATTATTACCCGTCATTTTAATTTTCATATTTGAATTAGAATAACACATTTAACTGAGTTCATTTTTGTTCACATTTTTATTTTTAATCATGAACCTACAGAACGACACCATAGTGTTTAAAAACAACAAATACGCTGGGTTAAAAAAAAAATTGATTTCTCGATTTTTATAGATTCTTAGTTTAATAAACCAATATGGATTCTTAAATCACAATCGATCTCTTGGTCTATGCTGTTTTCAGCTGATGAATGAACAGTGCATAGTGCTTCCTTCCAATGAATAGCAACAGGCTAGGCTTTGTGTTACTTTTGATATGAAGTAAAGTCTCAGATTTAAAATTCTGTCCATTTTATTAGAAAATAAAAGCAGTAAATACCGTTTTGGCGCTCTTTAATGTGGCATTATCGTTGTAGCTTCTGTGTACTTGCCCTTGCGTAATCAAACGCATAGGAAAACATTCGTGACAGTTTTGTTTTTGTTCTGGATCCCCTGCTCTGCTGCCAGACTGGAGCGCACTCACCACCAACTGGACAGGGGTGGGAATTACAGCTACAATCTTCAATAGATCACCCTCAGTGCAATCTGTCAAAATGATGGACGGCCTTCAGATTTTTCCATCACTAATAAAAAGAATTTTCGGTTAACGCGACCTCTGGTGTAAACATAATCTGTCTGCTTATAAATAAACTACTGTTTAAAAGTTTGGTGTCGGGAAGTTTTTTAGCCTCTAATGCTCACCAAGGCTGCATTTATTTGATCAAAAATACAGTAAAATTGTGAAATATTATTACAATTTAACATAACTGTTTTCTATGTAAATATATTTTAAAATGTAATTTATTTCTTTTATTTCTATGATCAAAGCTGAATTTTCAGCATCATTACTCCAGTCTTCAGTGTCAGTGATCTTTCAGAAATCATTCTAATATGCTGATTTGCTGCTCAAGAAATATTTCTGATTATTATCAATGTTGAAAACAGCTGTGCTGCTTATATTTTTGGATTCTTCGTAACAATATGTCTTTACTTTGACTTTTGATCAATTTAATGCATCCTTTCTCAATAAAAATATAAATTTCTTTAAAAAAATCTTAGTGACCCCAAACTTTTGAACAGTAGTGTAAATTATGCCTAAATTCTTAATGTTAAAAAACAGTAGTCCATGTCCATTTGTCAATGCTGCACAAGCTTTTTTAAGACCTTACATCATTTTATCTACTAAAACCCCTTAGCCTTTTGATCTGAGCCAATATCTGTGTGAACGAACAGTGAGTGCTGGCAAACTCCCTGAAGACACAGTGAAATAATTGCTAAACCTCAAAACTAGCGCCAAAGCTAGAGAGCGGCCAAAGAAAAGCACAGGAAGTCCGGAGATCAGGCACACATGCAGACGCTGGTACTCACTGAGAGCTGTCCGGATAGATACTGAGGGTTTTCCCGGAGCATGCCGGGACTCATGGGGGACGTGACAGAAATGGAGGGACCCATTTTTTGGGATTCAAAGGAACTTGAACCTGAAAAACAAATGAAGAACGTTTAGTTTAATCCTTCTGTTGACAAATGCAGTGCTGAAGTATTGATGTTTTATACATCAAAACTAGTAAACTTACTTGATTCAAGTTGTCCATGTGTGCTCTCTGGTATTCTAGGGACATCTCTACAAGAAAAGTGTGAAGAGCATTTTAATGATATCAGGCGTGTATTTGTAAATAAAAACTCAGGGCATCTTAATGATATGTTACACAAATGTAATATATGTACATATACAGTCGAGGTCAAAAGTTTACATACACCTTGCAGAATCTGTAAAATGTTAATTGTTTTACCAAAATAAGAGAGATCATACAAAATGCATGTTATTTTTTATTTAGTACTGACCTGAATGAGATGTTTCACATAAAAGATGTTTACATATAGTCCACAAGTGAAAATAATAGTTGAATTTATAAAAAAATGACAGTTCAAAAGTTTACATACACTTGATTCTTAATACTGCGTTGTTACCTGAATGATCCACAGTTGTGCTTTTTGTTTAGTGATGGTTGTTCATGAGTCCCTTGTTTGTCCTGAACAGTTAAACTGCCCGATTGAAAAATGATGCATTAAGAGCCTGGGATGAAAACTTTTTGAATTTAAAGATCTTTTTTTTTTGTCTTCTGAGAAACATGTGAGTATTTTCTGGAACTTCTGAAGGGCGGTACTTAATGAAAAATATGATGTTAAAGGGGTCATCGGATGCTAAGTTCACTTTTTCATGTTGTTTGAACATTAATGTGTGTTGGCAGTGTATGTACAAATCTACCCTATAATGATAAAAATCCATGCAGTGGTTTTTAATTACTCTGTAAAAATAATATCCCCTTTTTCAAATCGAGCCGTTCTCAGATGCCTGTCGGTGTGCCATCACACCAACAGAGGCCGCTCCCACAATAGTTGATTGACATTAGCGTTTTACCTCAGATCAGCTGTCACAGTCCTGTAACTTTCCAAGTTTTGATGCCAGAGCAGGGATGTAAGTTAGACAAGAATATCTCCGATTGAGCGATTGAGGTGTTGTGTTGCTGGATGTAATAATGAACGTAGTGGTCGTCATTTACTCCCGACATCTGAGCCACTGAAGATGCAGTAGATTACGTTTGTTTGTGAAGGGAATGCGCCTCCCGATCTACATATATCCATCTATGTTCACGCGAATCATTTGTGATCCAGCTTCACCTACAGCATAAGTGAGTATAAGTGTTTTTTTTCTGAATCTTTGCGATCGCCTTTCCTAATAACGTGGTAGTTAGGAAGTTTAGCGGCTAAACTTGGCTAAATGCGGCTAATGTAAACAAGACCGTCTTTTCACAGAGAGAAGAGAGGGGTGGGGTGAGCAGAGCTCATTTGCATTTAAAGGAACAACCCCTTAGAATGAGATGATTTTTGCAGAGCTCATTTAGGCAAGGTAAAAAGGATGTTGTTTTACAAAACCATTGAGAATTTTTAATCAAAGTATATTAGAGACTTTTCATTAAGACCCTAAAGAATCATATCAACTTGTGGAAAATTGGCATCCGATGACCCCTTTAAGGCAAAATAAGAAAAATGACACATCACTTTATTCTGTTCAAAAGTTTTCACCCCCAGCTCTAAGTGCATGGCTTTTCCTTCTGTAGCATCAGTGAGTGTTTGAACCTTCTGTAATAGTTGCATATGAGTCCCTCAGTTGTCCTCAGTGTGAAAAGATGGATCTCAAAATCAGTCATCGTTGGAAAGGGTTCAAATACACTAAAATGCTGAAAAACCAAAGAATTTGTAGCACCGGAAGAACAGCGGGCAGAACAGTGGGCAGTTTAACTGTTCAGGACAAACAAGGGACTCATGAACTATCACAAAAAAAAAATAAAAATAAATAAATAAATAAATAAATAAATCACACAGCTGTGGATCATTCAGGTAACAACACAGTTTTAAGAATCAAATGTATGTAAAGTTTAAAAATGATCATTTTTATAAATTTAACTATTATTTTCTTTTGTGGACTATATGTAAATGTCTTTTATGTGAAATATCTTATTCAGGTCAGTACTAAATAAAAAATAACATGCATTTTGTATGATCACTCTTATTTTGGTAAAATAATTAACATTTTGCAGATTCTGCAAGGTGTATGTAAACTTTTGATCTCAACTGTATATATTTCCATATGAAATATATTGTCATAAGAAATGAGTAGTAAACCTGTCAAAACATTTTGATATTGTATAAATATAAAAGATTACATTTTTGTAAGGGTAATATGGCTGGGTGACACACTATAGCTAAACCATCAGGCTATAATAATATTTCACAATATTATTGTTCTTATTGTATTTCTATTAAAATAATAAATGCAGACTTGGTGAGCATAAAAGACAAAAAAAGAAACTTTAATAAATGTTAATTATTCTTAATTTTTGACTGGTAGTGTACATATAATGTATATTTTTACTTAAACATTTAAAAGCATGAGAAATGCCACATGGGAACATTTTGAGTGATGACGATGATGAGTCACTGAATTTTTAAACAATTCCCTAAATTAAAAATGAATATATCAAAAACCTGTTTGCACTTTTGATATTGAGGTTAAAATCAAAGATGACATCAAAATATCTTAAATACACAAGGATCATGCACAGAACTAGCAGGGCACGTTTTTTAGGAAATATACATACCAAATAAAAAGATCATTAAAATATTCACAACACTAGGTCATTTCACCGTATATTGTGATCAAGCTATATACTGTGCATTTTACTGTATATTGTCCAGCTCTTCAAGGTTAACCTGAGCATCTGATCGTATTGCTGCTAGACTCTTAATGATTTAAGGAAAAAAGTGTCTAGTGTTTTAAAAAAATAACAAGGCACAGACCTGAAGCAGGACTTTCATTTCAAACAGTGAACATGTTTCTATGAATGTAAGCATTCATATGTTGGGCTCCCACAGGCTATCCTTCTTCATAAACCACTATTGTCAAAGAAAATGTGCTCTGCGTGCCTAAACTGAGACTTTGAGTATTGTAATGATCCATCAGCCGCTTCACTCACCCAATAGGCCGTGAGACCACCAACTCCACCTGCGGCTCTGGCTTGGATTCTAGAATGATATTGTAAACTTCCTTGAATGTGGCTCCCTGTAAGACCCTCCCGTTCCACTCCAGGACCTGATCACCTGAGGACACAACACCACATCAATACAACATGACACATAAGCTAACCAATGGAAGTTAAAGTATGGAAGCCCATTTCCATGACTGAATGAAAAAATCAAAAATGTAATTGTGACTTTTATCTCACAATTCTGACTTTTTTTCTTGCTATCGCAAGTTTACATCGCACAACTCTTTTTTTTTCTCAGAATTGGGAGTTATTAAGTCAGAATTGTGAAAGATAAACTCGTAATTCTGAGAATTCTCCCCTAAAATTGGATTTATAATTCACAAATTGAGAACAAGGTCAGAATTGTGAGATACAAACTCGCATTTTCAAGAAAAAAGTCAGAATTGCGAGTTTTTATGACTTTATTCCTTGCAATTGTAAGTTTATATCATGCAATTCTAAATATATATATATATTTAGAATATATATATTCTGCTTTTTATTCAGTAACGGAAATAGGCTTCCGTATTAAAGGGATATTCACCCAAAAATCAAAAATTAAAATTCTGTCATCATTTACTCGCTGTCATGACATTCCAAACCTGTAAGACTTTCGTTTATCTTTGAGACACAAATGATTTATTTATATTAGGTGGCCTGGTAACACTTTAGAATAGGGAACACTTGTTCACTATTAACTATGACTTTTCCCTCAATAAATTCCTAATTTGCTGCTTATAAATAGTTTGTAAAATAGTTGTTGAGTTTAGGTATTGGGTAGGATAAGGGATGTAGAATACATCAAGCACCTATCAAATTCACACACCAGCATATGTAAAAATAAGGAGCACAGTCAAAAATTTCAGGAGCATCTTCTAATCAATAATCAAATTCTGATAAAATATTAGCTTTCCCATTACAAAACGATATTTGACTCCTTAAAGTGATTTACAGGAAAGTTTTTACCTTTGTAATGGCATTTTTCTATCTTTACTAAAAGTATGTCATCTTTTGTTAAATTAAAAAAAAAAAAACATATTTATAAGCTCTTTTTAAATTTCTAATTAAAACAACAGAATAAAAACAAATAGAATAAGAATAAGTTACCAATCAAATTAAAATCAGTATAAAACAAATTGTACTAATGAGGCTATGAAATCCATAACTTCACGTTGAGGTTAATGTTCTATATTTAAAAGTTTTGAATACAGAAATATTAAATTATTTAAATAACAGAAAAGATACTTTAAAATGAAAGTAAAACTGCCAGTAGGTGGCGGCAAGTCACTGATTTTATCACTGAATCATTTATTGAATTGATTCGTTTGAATCAAGTAAGTAACAACTTAGATATTTGTGTTTGCTAAACTTAACAGATGGGTAAGTAACCCAGCTGCCTTAAAATTTTAAGTTGATTCAACTCAAATATCTAAGTTGTCACTTAGTATAATTTAACATTTCAGGTTGAATAAACTTTTTGGTTATTGGTTATTATGTGCAAACAATGGGAAACTATATATTTGCACAGTGTGCACATGGGAAAAAAATATCAGTTGACAAAAGCGCACATCAACCTGTTCACTTTATTTAGCGTTCATGTAAACACTACATCAGATTCATCAATCGGAATTAATTCAGTCAGATTGAACCAAAAAGTGTGCATGTAAATGTAGTTGTGTTCAAGGAATCAACATATATCTGTGATACATTACTCACCGCTGCAAAAACATGTTGTAAGTACGTTAGAAACCTTTGAAGCTCCCCTCAGTGCAAGCACAGATATGCTGATAGGGTCATTTGCATTGATGCTCTTATATATTTTTCATAGTCGCATGAAGTAGTTTTCAGTCACAAATGCACTGATTCTCCATAGGTTCATGCAGGGCTGCGCAATGCGCACATCAGCTCGCGTGCTAAGATTTTTTTCTCGCGCTACCGCATCTCCACCCCAATCATTAACACTGTTACTTTTAGTCTTTGACTGCGCATATAGGAAAATTTTTGAAATAGCACCATTCTACTTATAAAAATTGATTTGAAAATTATTTCAGGCACTTTCAAGGACCTATATTTGTTTCCAAGTACTTTCCTGGCCTTCAATCCATGTGTCTGATATTCAAGTACTTTTAAGTACTTTCAAGAAGCGTGGGAACCCTGTATATTTTAAAAATACCTGCATGTAATTACATCTGTAATTAAATTCTGTAATTACTTTTATAATTAGACTTTTGACCCATCTCTTACACTTTAACCCACCCTTAAACTTACCCATACCACAAAACCTGTCCCTAACCTTACCTGTAACCCACCTCAAAGTGTTTTGCAATACAATATGACCACAATAAGTACAATGTACTTATTTTTTTGATTTACATAGTAGTTAAGGCCACCTAATACAAAGTCGGACCGATTTCTATCCCTCCAATAAAAGTTCATGCAAGCAACACTTTCAAGGCTTTGAAACATTAATAAAGACACTGCAAAAGAAATCCATACACTCAACTTTCAACTTAAATTACATCAAATTGACTTGAAAACTGAACTGGAAAAGTTGAACTTGAACTTATTTATGTGAACTTATTTATTTATTGAAATTGCTCATCTTATTTTGATGAGTTAATGTAAAAACATTGCCGTGACTTACTGATAATACCATTTAGTGTATGAATCAAGCAATTTAATCAAACCAAATGAAGATAATTTTAATGAAACCTTTCTGATTTCTGTCTCTACACTTAAAGTCCATTTCACTCAAATTCTTCAAAGTGTTCATAAAGACATTGTAAAGATAATCAGCATGAATCGAGTGGCTTAACTGAAGCACAAATGATGATATTCTTAATTAAACCTAAGTGATTTCTATTCCTCAACTGAAAGTTCATTCCCACCAAAACGTATAAGCTTTAAAAAGTTTATAAAACTTTGGTAAAAGTAATTCATATAACGATCTTCTAATGGAATCTCTATGATTTATGTCCTTCCACTGAATGGCAATGCAACCAAAATGTTCAATCTTCAAAAACTTCATAAAAACATAAGCAATTCATTTACATTTTACATTTGGCAGACACTTTTATCCAAAGTGACTTACAATAGGTTACATTCATTTTTTAATGAAACCTAAGCAATTTATGTCCCTCCGCTGAAGGTCCATTTCACCAAAACTCTTAGTCTTCAAAACATTCATAAAGACAGCGTAAAAGTAACTAATTTACACTGGGTCGATGCTTTTATCCAAAGTGTCTTATATTGCATTTGAAGATATACATTTACATTTTAGCATTCCTCTAATCAATAATCAAAAAATCTGATCAAAAATTAGCCTTCCAATTATGAGGTGATATTTGACTACTTAAAGTGATTTATAGGGGAATTTTATTTTTACCTTTGTAATGGCATTTTTCTAACTTTATTAAAAGTATGTAATCTTTAACATATATTTTTAAGCTTTTTAAAATGTCTAAATAAGAACAAGTAAAATAGGAATAAGTTACCATCAAATGAAATCAGTATTAACAAAATTAATTTGTACTACAGAGGTGGCACAAGAGAACACAAAAGTGGCTTGTAGGTGTATTTTCATGTTTAATGAGGCTCAGAGGTGGCATGAGTGCAATTAAATTAATAAATTCATGTTTTAAATATAACATTTTGAATACAGAAATATTAAATGATTTAAATAACTGAAAAGATACTTTAAAATGAAACTAAATCTGCCAGTAGGTGGCGGCAAGTCACTGATTTAATTACTGAATCATTCATTCATTTGATTCGTTCGAACAGTGGATTCATTCAGGAATAAAGCAAGTGACTGTCTTTATGAATGGGAAATTGAATCATTAACTCACTGATTCGTCTACAAATGCACTTTCACTGATGTGTTTGAATGGAGATGTGCAGCGGCTCAGTTGTGACTTATTTCAAACTATTTTTGACAACAAAATCAGCAAAATCAACCAATAGTGTTATAGTCAGACAATGTTAGTTACTTAATAGTAACTTCTTGTTTATTTAACTGTTGTATTAAATCAATATCTCATTTACAAAATCATTAAAAGCTGTCTCTCATCTTAGTTCATCGCAATCTCACAGATCCATTATAATCAACGAAGCTCTCTACACTGCACAATCAGTCTCTTATTTACACTCTCCCTACACTTTGTTTATGAAAGGATTGGTGAGATATGTCTGTGATACATTACTCAACGTTGCAAAAACACATAGAAACCTTTGAAGCTCCTCTCAGCGCAAACACAAATATGCACATGGTGCTCCTAAATATTTTTTCATAGTCGCACGCAGTAGCAAAAGCGACTGAAAAGGTTGCACTGTACAGCCCTGCAAATTATGATATTTTGAAAGAAACCTAAAGTAATTTCTGTCCCTCCATTGAAAGCCCATTTCAACAAAATGTTACTGTAAAAGTAATCCATGTGAGGATGACAGAATTTTCATTTTTGTGTGAACTTACTCTTAAAACTAAAAACCTTTATCGTAACTTTCTTACTCATATACAGAATCTCATAACTCATCAGGACTGCAGAAGCAGCAGCTTTGAATTCACATAGTTTCATAGCAAATGCTTTTATGTCCTCCACAGTCTAAAAACGACTTGAAATGTGTTTAATTGTTAAATCTGAACAGATGTGTTCACCTGGTCGGAGATGGCCGACAGTGTCTGCTAGACTTCCTCTCTTCACCTTCGTAATGAAAGCACAAAGTCTGCCAGACTCTGTCATCTTCCCTCCCACCACCTGCAATACAAACAACAGGCAATGCAAATGATTTAAAATATCATTTATATGAAATGACACATTTTTCAGCAAAAAGGGCCTGAAACGTGTTTATTTGTGTGGAATTGAAATGCTGAAAGTTTGACCTGTGCTATGAAGAAACACTGATGATCCACATCAATACCATATGTGCTAATACTATGGGGAAAGTGAACAAGGATTGCTGATTGCATGCGTTTTCTGCCTTGTTTCAACAACCCATTCACTAAAGGAATTATATAAATCAAAAGCACCCACAAAATGAATGCTAAACACATTTGCACAGGAAAAATAGCTCTTTATTCACAGGAATGTACTCAGATAATGGCTGAAAGACAGCGAGTAGGAAAAGTCTCAGGGACTAAAGCACAACAGCACAAATAGTGCTTTAATTTAGCCTTTTGTGGGAATGTGTACTGTTTTAAAGGAGAACTCCACTTCCAAAACAACAATTTACAAATAATTTACTCACCCCCTTTGTCATCTAAGATGTTCATGTCTTTCTGTCTTCAGCTGTGAAGAAATTATGGTTTTTGAGGAAAGCATTTCAGGATTTTTCTCTATATAATGGACTTCATTGGTGCCCCGATTTTGAACTTCCAAAATGTAGTTTAAATGCAGCTTTAAAGGGCTCTAAACAATCCCAGCCAAGGAAAAAGGGTCATTTTTTTTTTTTTTTTGGAAAAAAAAAATTGGAAAATTTTTAAGCGCACAAGCTCATGTAGCACAGGCTCTGGGATGCGCATTCACGACGCTACGTACTACTGAATCACGTCAAAAGGTCACATGGAACGGAGGCGGAACTACAGACCCAGTGTTTACAAAGTGAACGCGCAAAGGCTAAGAAAGTGCAAGTAAGTCAAGCGCTGTTTACACACAAAAAGGTACAACGATGTCAGACGATTCTGAAGTTGTAGGAGAAAATAAGATGGAGTTTTTCACCATACTCAGTACACAGACGATGAACTTATACGTGATTCATAGTAGTGATGGGAAGTTCGGATCATTTTACTGACTCTGACCTTTGAGTCTCGTTCAGCAAAATGAACGAATCTTTTTTCGAAAATATAATAAAAATGTTACGTGTTAGTAACACATCTACTGCTTACACAAATGTGGATTACACTACAAACAAAAAAAAAAACTATAATGCTATAAGAAACAGAAAAGATTAATTAATTGTTTACCTGGGTCTTTATATGCGACTGAACGAATCACTCCCCGAGACGACTCGTTCTTCCTGAGTTACATTAAAGATTCGTTCAAAATAAACGAATCGTTTAAGAACGACCCATCACTAATTCGTAGCGTCGTGGACACGCATCCCAGAGCCTGTGCTACACAAGCTTTTGTGCTTAAAAAGTATATACATTCTTATTTTTCGAAAAAAAATGATCGATTGTTTCGCTAGATAAGACCCTTCTTCCTCGGCTGGGATCGTTTAGAGCCATCTGAAGTTGCATTTAAACCACATTTTGGAAGTTCAAAATCTGGGCACCATATCAGTCCATTATATGGAGAAAAATCCTGAAATGTTTTCCTCAAAAACCATAATGTCTTTACAACTGAAGACAGAAAGACATGAACATCTTGGATGACAAGGAGGAGAGTAAATTTTTGTAAACTGTTGTTCTGGAAGTAGAGTTCTCCTTTAAGTGTAAAAGATCAGTAACGGATTTATAATACAAGAACTCAAGCCAACTAATTCAGTCCACAATAAGGTGAAAGTTTAAGAGAAAACTTGTAAGTAAACGGTGCATTGTGTATAAAGCTGATTGAGTGTTTGCTGAAGATCTCTTATGATCCAGGGTCATTAGCATGGCTTTGATTGAGTGAACTCTGCCAGTGTTTGGGCATCTCTTACCTTGAGGCCCAGCAGTGCCCCCGTGTCTCTGGGCACCGTGCCATCTTTCATCCGCTTGTTTAGCACTATTCGCCCTATTAGGCGCTCTCCATCTTTGGATGGCTGCCATGTCACCGGGTGCTACGGGGTCAAAGTGACAATACACCTCTGGTTTTTATACAGGCATCCACACACTGCACAAACACACGCACATGCACAGGCTCAGAGAAATTAGAGGAGGAGGTCAACTCTTGTTAGCTGTAAAGAGACAAACCGAACCAAGGCGTCACTTAAAATAGTCAACATGAAATACATTCACAACCCATTTTACTTCGTAATAAAATATTTAAGTGAAACAGTATGCAGGATGGGGTTTGATTTTATCTACTGAGAAGTAATTGAGTCATGAAAGTTTGGTAAGAGAAGATGGTAACACTTTAGATTAAGGAATACTATTCACTATTAACTAGCTGCTTATTAGCATGCATACAGAATTACTAGCATTAACACTTACAAAGCACATATTAATGCATGACCATATTATATATGACAACCCGAGCACATAACTAAACATAACTACTACAACAACTATCATACTTACAATCAATAAGCAGCTAATAAAGGAGTTTATTGAGGTAAAACTCTTAGTTAATAGTGAATATGTGTTCTCTTGTCTAAAGTGACAGTAAGTCGGCGGAGTAAGTTATTTCATTTTGAAGAAAAATTATAGACAAACAGTTTTTTTTCATCTCATGCACATGTAACATGCACAGATGAATCGTTCCCAATAAGACCAGGAATGCACATTAAGCAAGTAAATAGGGTCTTCTCAGATTTCATGTTGACTTTAAAAGGGTATTTTTGTGTATCTTGTCAGTATGAATTTATAAAAGCATAAATACCATAACATTTACGGTATTTAAAGGAATAATTCAAGCTAAATTATCGTGTCATCAATTTTCTCACTCTCATGTCATAAACTAATATAAGGAAAAGCCTGAAAATGTTCTCATGCAGTTCTCAAATCAAATATACACGCAATTCATACAGTGCATCAAGACATGATATGCCAAATTTGATGTCAGTTATGTATAATATCATTGTTGCTGTTTTTTAGTGTAGTGTCACTGGTGTTAATCTTTGCACCATATTTGAACTGGATGAGATTTTATAGCTGCGGAGGAGAAAATAATCAGCTACACTGTAAAAAATAAAAAACACAATTTGTTGAGTCAGCTCAAAATAATTTGTTACCCTGCTGCCTTAAAATTTTAAGTTCAGTCAACTAAAATAAGTTTAGTCAACTTGAAATGTTAAGTTGTACTAAGTAACAACTTAGATATTTGTGTTTGTTAAACTTAACAGATGGGTAAGTAACCCAGCTGCCTTAAAATTTTAAGTTGATTCAACTCAAATATCTAAGTTGTCACTTAGTATAATTTAACATTTCCAGTTGAATAAACTTTTTTTGAGTTGACTGAACCTAAAATTTTAAGGCAGCCAGGTTACAAATTATTTTAAGTTGACTCAACAAATTGTTTTTTACAGTGTAATAACATTTTGGTCTGGCACTGAAAGAGAAAAATGTCTAAGAAAATGGATAATGTCCAGGCAAAAAATTACCTGTATGTTTTAAACATCTTTGAAAATTCAGTATGAACTAATTTTTCATATTAAAGGGACAGTTCACCCTACAGTAAAATGAAGATTTGCTGTTAATTTCCTCAGGCCATCCAAGATGTAGATGAGTTTCATCAGTCAAAAAAAAGTAAAGAAGATTTTTGGCTCAAACCTTGGTGATTCTGTACGAAAAAGAATCAGACTTCCCCATTTGCCTGAGGCTATGGATTAAAAGCAACAACGTTATAAATATTAATCAGTTTCTTCATAAGGTCTCAATATATATCATGAGGAGTCATGGATATTAATTTTGTGTTGCCTGTAGGGGTGTAACAGTACACAAATATGACGGTTTGGTACACTGTAAAAAACAAAAAACACAATTTGTTGAGTCAGCTTAAAATAATTTGTTACCCTGCTAAAATTAAAATTTTAAGTTCAGTCAACTCAAATAAGTTTAGTCAACTTAAAATGTTAAGTTGTACCAAGTAACAACTTAGATATGTGTGTTTGTTAAACTTAAAAGCTGGGTAAGTACAAATTATTTTAAGTTGACTCAACAAATTGTTTTAAGGTCATGGTTCAGTATGATTTCGGTACAGCGGGGGGGGGTTGGGGACAATTTTTTTTTTTGTTTTGTTTTTAAATAAACAGTGGTTTACTGAACAAGTTGCTCTTTCTATAAATGCATTCAGTTATAATTATTTTTTTTTAAAGCTTATGCTTTAAACTATAGGGAACGCTTTTACATTATAAGGTTACAATTAACAACTTAACCTAAACAACTTAACCCAAACCCAAATTTGATTACTATTTATTTTAAAATATAGTAATCAACAACAAAAAAAAAAAAATGTATGCAAACATGTAAATTGCACATAATGACGTTTTTAAATTAACGTATAAATGATAAAAATTGTTAAAATATTTTCAATTACTCAGTAGCTGTCATAACATGTTTCATAACAGATGAATTTAAACATACATTAAATAATTAAGACTAACAGGTAAAGTAAAATATAATGAGTATTTAGTGTAATATTTTGTGAAATGCTCTTCTCTAGACTTGCCTGGGGTAAATTGCTACGCAATGTTTTATTTCCATGCTGTTTTGTTGACGTCTTGAAACACTGATTGAACAATTACGTGAGGCGTGAGATGTTGATTCATTTTTATTCATGTACTAGTACTAGTAGTACAGAGGAAGGAATGATCGCGTTTTGAACGGACTGCATTTACACTGCACAAGTCTGCGGAAACTTTCGGTACGAATACGTGTATCGTTACACCCCTAGTTGCCTGATATGTTTTTTGACACTAAAAGTGATGGTATTTGTATTGCATTATATGAGTCAACAAGGACCACAGTTTCAGCTAAGAATCTTCTTTACTGTTCTACTGAAGAAAAAAATCAGCTACATCTTGGATGGCCTGAGGGTGAGTAAACAGCAAACTTTCATTTTTTGGGGGTGAACTATTCCTTTAACATTACATTTTTACAGACTTTTCTTAGAGTGTGTTCCTAACTCAGAGCTATTGTATAGCTTCAGAAAACTTAAAACACAGAACATGAATTGCACAGACCACTTTGTGCTACTTGTTTTTTGCCATTGTTGGAGCTTGACAGCTCCAGTCCCCTTTATGAATCAGAGCTCTCTAGACACTACATCTCCCATTGTGTTCAACAGAGGAAAGAAAGAAACTCCTACTGGTCTGGAACGACATGAGTGTGAGGAAATGATGCCAGGATCTGGGCATGAATGTAACTGTCTTTAAATGAATTTCCCACCATACAGTATATAATTCGGTTTGTGCGTTCATTAAGTGTAGACACAATAGTCAGGACAGGGTGAGAGGTACAGTATCAAGCACACAATTCTGGACAGCAACTCACAGCTGTAAACTAGATCAGCAGTTCTCAACTGGTGGATCACAACACTTCTGACAGGGCACATATTAGTAAACAAAGCAATAAGCTCCACAAAACAGTGGTTTATGGTGAGTTTAGAACAGCAGAGGGCCAGTTATACAGCACAGAATGACATTGTACTGAAATGTACAGTAATACTGATATAATGAGGCCACAGGTGTGTGTTTATGCAGTATTATACAATGGCTTTAAACACTGCTTAGCCAAACATAATCAAGGACAAAACTATTTGTTTTATAATAAACAATGCCGAATGCAAACAAGTGTATCTGACTGTATTCTACAGAACTAGAAACCACGGCCACTACAAGTTATGTCTACTGTAAGTTACACATCCTACAAAGAAACAGCCAATTAAGTATTGTCATAACAGCTCCTCCCCCTGGGAGTTGCTGATGTCATCACAAATACTATTCGCTTCTTTTTTCCACCTAAACTGTAAAAAAACAATTTGTTGAGTCAACTTAAAATAATTTGTTACTTGGCTGCCTTTGAAATTTTAAGTTCAGTCAACTCAAAAAAGTTTAGTCAATTTGAAATGTTAAGTTGTACTAAGTGACGACTTATATATTTGTGTTGATTCAACTTAAAATTTATAAAATAGCAAATATCTAAGTTGTGACTTGGTACAACTTAAAGGAACACTCCCCTAGAGTTAAACAGTTGAGTTTTTGAATCCATTCAGCCAAACTCTGGGTCTGGCGGTTGCACTTTTAGCATAGCTTAGCATAGATCATTGAATCTGATTAGACTGATAGCATCTCGTTAAAAAATTACCATATATAATGACAGTATTTTTCCTATTTAAAACTTGACTCTTCTGTAGTTACATTGTGTACAAAGATGGACGAAAAATAAAACGTTGTGATTTCCTAGGTCGATATGGCTAGGAACTATACTCTCATTTCGGCGTAATAATCAAGGAACTTTGCTGCCGTACCATGGGTGCAGCAGGCGCAATTATATTAACTACAGAAAAGTCAAGTTTTAAATAGGAAAAATATCGAAACTCTTTGGTCATTTTTGAGCGAGATGCTAATGGTCTAATCGGATTCAATCAATTCATTCAATTCAATGATCTACGCTAAGCTATGCTAAAAGTGCTACCACCAGACCCGGAGATCGGCTGAATGGATTTGAAAACGGTAAAACTCAATTGTTTAACTCTAGGGGAGTTGGAAAATGAGCCTATTTTCAAAAAAAGTGGAGTGTTCCTTTAACATTTCAAGCTGACTAAACTTATTTGAGTTGACTGAACTTAAAATTTTAAGACAGCAGGGTAACAAATTATTTTAAGTTGACTCAACAAATTGTGTTTTTTTGCATCACTCATCCAGTTTGTTTTCCTCTCTTTAAAGTGATTTAATTACGAAACTCTACAGTTACTGCATTTAACCTCATAACTGAAGATTTCACTAATAGCAGTTGTTTTATACTTGATGAAATTTGACAGTAATATAATCTTACAAACATTTTTTAAATAAAACATAGCATAAATACATCACACACTTGAAAAGTTGTATCAAAGACATCCATAACCCATTTTTTTCT
The DNA here is from genome assembly GCA_012976165.1 of Labeo catla. Lineage (NCBI taxonomy): Eukaryota > Metazoa > Chordata > Actinopteri > Cypriniformes > Cyprinidae > Labeo > Labeo catla. The sequence continues at coordinate 1,536,033 of VONZ01000038.1, forward strand.
GTGGAAGGCATAACTTGTAGTGGTCATGGTTTGTAATAGTTTAGGATGCACACAGACCCTTTTCAATGCAAATAATAAAACAAAAAAGTAGAAACAGAATATGTGAACAGAATTATCTTTTAACTTTTAAAACTAAAGAGAACATATTTTGTTGTTGACATAAAAGCCTGTACATCCAATCCAACTTCACGTTTTTTGCATAACGATTTAGCATACATTTTCACTCATTTGATTCTTCACATATTTGGTAAATGTTAAATTAGACAGACTTCAACATGTGGGCAAGTTGGTAACAACAATTACTAACATACCCTCGTCCTTAACATGATCAAAGCTACACAAGAGTAAAAGAAGATGCAACTCAAACTACAATAAATTGTTTGTGTCAACCACATTGTGTTTTGTGTGATTAATTAAAACTAACCAGGTGTGTTGTGAAAAGTATCCAACCTAAAAGTGAAACAATCTGAATCACAGCCAGTCAGAATATATTTAATATATGTAGAGCAGAATTTTGGACCAATAAGGTTTTAATGTGGGCTGGGATATGCAGTGCAATGCTGCAAAAATAAAACCCGGTACTTGTTAGTCAGGACAAAAACCTGAAAGTTACGGGTGTTGCTTTATCACACATTGTTAGCCAATTCACAAATATTAACGGTAAAGCTTTATTTCAAGGACCAATTCTCATTGTTAACTAGTTGCTTATTATCACGCATATTGGTAGCATATTGGCTGTTTATTGGTACTTACAAAGCACATATTAATGTCTCTTCCTGCATGACTAAATTTAAGATCTATTAATTCTACAACTAACTAACCTAACTATTAGTAAGCAGTAATTAGGAATTTACTGAGGCAAAATCAGAGTTAATAGTAAGTTAATAGTGAGAATTGGTCCCTAAACTAAAGTGTGACCATATTAACCATAGGTTAAACCAATTCACAAATATCAATGTTTAATTTCAAAGACCCTTTTTGAACAAGTTGAAGCAAAACCAGTTGAGAAGCACCGATCTAGACCAATCCACTAATCAACCAGAAAAGCAACGTAAATTGCTCTCACACCCTCAAGCAGTATGGATGTAGCAAGCTACTTCTATTCACTATAGCGAAAGACATGGTGAACAAACAAAAACAAAAGACAGGACAGAAAAGTACAGCATGAAGAATGAGACAGTGAAAAGGGGAAAAGAAAAACAACTGCTTAGTGCAAGATTGATTCCCACACTAGTCTATCCCTGTGTTTAAGCTGAGACTGAAGGATTGTGTGGAAAAAATCATGTCAGGAAATCCTGAAGGGGGAAACAGCGTGAAAAGGTGACGTGACCAAGTGAGGAAAACAGGTTTGCAATCAGAATGGAGCGTCTGTCCGCATCGAGAAGCATGCAGCATATGGAGCAAACAGTGCCAGGAAGTTTGTCATTGATCGTTCTGTGAGTTAGGATGCGCTACGACTTTGCAGCCAGAAGACAGTGGAGCAAAGCAAACAAGAGGGTTCTCCCCTCTCCCGAGAGGCACGACTAGAGTAGGAAACCCTCCAGGGGCAGAAACAGACAGTGAGCATGTCAGTCACAGGAAGCGAGAGGCAGGCGGCAGGAAGTCGTCTCAGTACCTTGTCGCTATGGCTATGCTCCTCGTTTAGCGTGGTGCTACTGCACGTGTCAACCCCTGAATCTTTGACCTGCGGCTCGCACCACTCCGCGTCTTCATCGTGGGAGCGCTCCCAAAATCGCACCACTGTCTTTTGCCTCTCAGACGGGGCATAACTGGCGTCCAAAAAATACGCCTGCTCATTTGTTTTTCTTTTTCCCCTTTGAATGTTGCCTAAAAGTTATGGATGATATAAAAAAGGAGGAGAAACAAAACATGCAGAGGTGAATTAAACGAGGGGAAATGGGGTGAGAGGGTCACAAGCCTCACCATAGACATTGACGAGGCCTCGCTATGCCAAGACGCATGGTCCCACCAGTGACCATCCATATCTCCTGAGGACAGCACAGTGAGAGGACACACACACGCACACACTCGTGTCAACAAGATTTATCTTGTATAGGCAAATACGCAACATTCATTTACTCACACGCTTTCTCTTAAAGCTCTTTTAAAAGAGAAGTTCAACAAAAATGAAAACGCTGTCAGCATTTACTCACCCTCATGGCGTTGCACAACCGTGTAACTTTCTTTCTTCAGTGAAACACAAAAGGAGATATTTTAAAGAATGTACTAGCCATTTTGTTAATGCAATTACAATAATTGGGGACTGACATTGGCATGTTTCAAACAGGATGTTCACAATATAAAGTTTAATGCCTGATTCAAAAAACCTGTTGATCTGGTTCACAAAACTAAATCACAATTGAGTTTTAAAGTTCTTAAATTCAGTTCACTGACTGTATTAAGTATATGAAAACCTAATTTTGTTGCATATACAAAGCTATTGTATTGACTTAATATATACTTACTTACAAGAACCACTTGTATGATACTTTTATGGTGCTTTTGTGAAATCGTCAGTCTCCATTCATTGCAACTATATGGAAAAAATACTAGTGCATTCTTTAAAAAATCTTGTTTGTTTCCCACAGAAGAAAAGAAAGTCATACAGATTGGTGACTAAAACATGAGGGTGAATAAACGATGACAAAATTGTCATTTTTGGGTTAATTAACCCTTTAAATTAACACATGTAACAATAGATATCAGTTTTCTTTATACATACTTACCTATTTACAAAGGAAATGGAAAGAAAGAACGAATACAGATATTTTAAAGTCACATAGTGTTACATAAAAACCAGCATGAACCACAACACCACAAAAACTGCAAGAAAAACCCTGTTTTGTTTTGTTTTCCCCCAATAATTTGGCAAAAAGAAAAAGCCTCAAATATTGGTTTCCTAACTCAACATCTGACAGTAAATTTCCACTAAAGTAGATCCCACATCTAAGCAGCACTATTTCTGTTGACCGAATATTTCTGGTAGGAAATCTTTATCTGGTTGGATACACACAGATATTAAAATCTAGTGCTTAAATGACATTTAAAAGACACATAATTTGATTCTGTTTTACATTGCTCCATGCTGTTGTATAATGTACATAATACCATAAAATGCATCTCATTTCTTTTTCCTTAAAAAGAAACCTTTAGCATGTAATCTGATAGGTTATAACATTATTAAAACAGAAATCAAACTAAAGTTTACAGTCAAGCGTGTGTTATTTGCAAGCCAAGCCCCAGCCAACTGATGGTGAGAAAGCAAACATTTCCAATAAAAAGACAATTACATTTCTATTAAAGTTTCCCAACTTTAACTTTTCAGTTGTGTTAGTATGGGGTTAGCAATGCAGTAATATTGATACTCAATACAGTAATACTGATACTTTCGTAGCAGTTTTAAACAAAGCACAAAGTTCACTTTCAAGGTGCTTTAATTATAAACTGGACTGGGTTCATTTAAGTAAACCATCACCATAGGATTCACATCATATGTGCATGTGTAAAATATGGTTATTTACATGTGACAATACCATCAGTACAATAGTAACAGTATATTTGATTAAGCTGTATTCTAAAGATGAAAAATATGGGTATTTAACAGCCAAATTCAGTGTAATATCACCAAGGCACTATAATAAATGCAAAAAAAAAAAAGAAACTGTATCCTAGCATACAGCGTGAAAACTTTAATATTGGAGAAGTCTGATTACTGCTGCCAACATTGCATCATCCTGTCCCCAGTTTCCCTGCCAGCATGCGGTGATATCTGTATGCTACTGTGCAAATAATGAGCATTGTAAAAGCTTACTTCTGTAGACATTACTTCTGCCTTAACATACACCATGCCTCACAAACCAGAAGCGTTTGCCATTCGTCCAAGCGTCATGCGTAGACCGTCCCCAGCGTCTTCAGGAAAAAAGAATCTGTTCTGTGTAGTCCCAATATATTGTTGATAATCCGTCTTTGCTGCACCACCCGTTCCAAACCTTGGCAAGTTAAAGTTCTGCAAAGCTGATTTACTCGACTATGTCCACCGGGACGATGACTAGAACTCAACTGCAGCTCTTTAAACCACACTTGGGTCAGTGCTTAAAGGTCTTGCACATTCCCTTCAAGGAAGATGCCGAACGCAACTGTTTGCCATTTTTTTCAATGCCTCTCACAGTGTCGTTCTCTTTCCCTCTCTATCTCCTTGCACTGAAATGGAGTTCATGCCTTAGAATAATGAGCTTACCGTTATTCTTGTAAGCCAGCTCAAACACCCTGCCCTACATAGTCCCCGCATCACAACAGACTGTTTCCCTGAGTTTGCCGGGCTGATCCCTGACTCCAAGAACCCCTACAGCTCGCTCATGGCTGCATGGAAGCAAGCGTTGGCCTCAATCGCTTGCACCCAACCATTCGAACTATTCTTTGCCCTTAGATTTTCCAACCTTCTGGTTGGTGGTTTTACATGAAAGTGAAAGTTCAGAGAAAGCAATTAACTAGCTAGAAGACCCCACTCCAAAGCACATAGCAGCAGAACCATCGCCATTCCAAGTATTGACGGTTAGGTGAAATATGGACTTACCACCATTTTCCCAGGCTTCACACAGCGTAGCGTCTTGGTGTGTGCCTCCACTAGTTTGCTACTTTGACCAAATCCTTTTCTCTTTCTGCAGGCGGGGAGGGAATTGAGTATTTTGAACCAATCCGGTAGGGTTGTCACTGACTGACAGACGTATGTCCAATGGCACCCGATGGAAGGATAAGCTTGTCAGAGATCAAGCTCCTTCCTGTCTACAATCAAGAGGTGTGCCACTCTTATGAGGTCAGATGGAGTGATTGGATGTCTGCTAGATTTGTGCCAACTCTCGAGTTTAATGTTGGATGCTGGATTGAGAATTTTGCAAAACATTCATTGCCTGAACAAATACCAACAAGGTTACCCCACTGATCAAGCACTGGGATTTGGAGTTTTGTTGGTGTTTGTTGGGGTGTTGTGAACTAGCCTTTAGAGAGACTAAGAATGAACAAGATTAAGGTGGAAGCAAGTGTATATCTGAGTCACTATTCTGCTCCACTGTAGCCTCGAGTACATTAGGTAGCTATGGTGTAGAGGAAGCCATGACAGATGAACTGCAATTTCACTTTCTGACTCTGACATGGAAGTGACTCTCTACCAACACCCTCCACTGCAAAGCTGCTGGGACTCCCTCTTCCTGCTTCTGCAGATCGAGAATAGGCTCTGGGAAGCTCTCTCGAGACTGCTCCTGTGCAAAGAGGCTTATCCAATTGAGCTAATTGTGACCCTGACAACATCAGAGCTTTTAGGGGAGGGGCCAGAGAATATCTTACATCAGTGTTCCTCAAATCTTGCATTGGAGGGCCAATTCTCTGCAGAGTTTAGCTCCAACACTGATCAAACTCACTCATCTGTGATTTTGATTCTGAAGACAATGACTAGCATATTCAGGTGTGTTTGATTAGGGTTAGAGCTAAACTCTTCAGGAAAGTGGATTTCATGGGCCAGATTTGAGAATCCCTGTCTTATATTGTTGAATAAAAAGGAGGATAAGGAAGGACAGGTACTTCACAGATAGCAAAGATAGTAACATTCCATTTCCCTTCCTGGTATCCTAATGATAATGAGCACTAATACTCCAAAAGAGGAGAAAAATGTTAACTTTTGCCACTTGCACACTAGAAGAGAAGCGCCACACCCTGTTGTGGATAAGCTCTCAGAAAAAATTGTTCAAAAATTGTGTAAATTGTAGGGGTACAACAGCTTGTCACTGGGATATTTTACCCCTAAAAATGTTCGTAGTAGTACCTTAAAAGGATAGTTCACCTTAAAATGAAAATTCTGTCATTAATTACTCACCCTCATTTCATTCCAAACCTGCAAGACCTTTGTTCATCTTCGGAACACAAATTAAGATATTTTTGATGAAATCGGAGAAACTGACCCTGCATAGACAGCAATGTAACTACCACATTTAAGGCTCAGAAAGGTAGTAAGGACATTGATAAAATAGTCCATGTGACATCAGTGGTTCAACTGTAATGTTATAAAGCTACGATAATACTTTTTTTGCGTGCAAAGAAAACAAAAACAATAACTTTATTCAACAATTTCTACTAGTCTTCAACACGCGTTCATGAGAATATCACAACGCGTGCATGTGGTGCTGCTGACGTAGGAGCCGGCACTCTGACATATGCGTTGCCCTTGTTTGCAAGCAGAGGAAGATGTACACTGTCTTCATAAAAACGTTTGCAGTTTTCGACTTGCAATTTTTTTCCCAGCCTTACTTGTTTGAACCAGAATATACAGTCAATAAACTAAGAGAGATAAACGTTTTGAGAATGCTGGCTCCTGCGAAAGCAGCACCACACGCATGTCCTTAGTACCTTTCTGGGCCTTGAACGTGTCAGTTGCGTTGCTGTCTATTCAGGGTCAGAAAGCTCTCGGATTTTTCAAAAATATATATATTTGTGTTCTGCAGATGAACAAATGTCTTACGAGTTTGGAACAACATGAGGGTGGGTAATTAATGACAGAATTTTCATTTTTGGGTGAACTAACCATTTAAGTGTACATATTACTACTCTAAGGTACACACCTTTTAGGGGTAAAAAAGGTACAAAGTGTCCCTTTAGGGTTACTGCCCTAGTGACAAGCTGTTGTACCCCTAAAGCAGGGGTGTTCCTGGAGGGCCACAGTCCTGCCAAGTTTAGATTCAACCATAATTAAACATCTCTGATCCAGCTAATCACGTCATTCAGGCCTAATGGTTAGACAGTCGGACTTGTAACCCGAGCAGGGGTGTCAAACTCAGTTCCTGGAGGGCCACATTCCTGCAAAGTTTAGATTCAACCATAATTAAACACATCTGATCCAGCTAATCACATCATTCAGGCCTAATGGTTAGAGAGTCGGACTTGTAACCCGAAGGTTGTGGGTTCGAGTCTCAGGTCCAGCAGGGATTGTAGGTGGGGGGTGAGTGAATGATCAGCACTCTCTTTCACCTTCAATACCACCCTTGAGCAAGGCACTGAGCTCCGCGGGCGTCGCAACAATATGGTTGCTCACTGCTCTGGGTCTGTGTGTGTGCACTTGGATGGTTTAAATGCAGAGCACAAATTCCAGGTATGGGTCACCGTACTTGGTCACAGGTCACGTCCTTTCCTTTTCTTTCCTTTTACATGTTATGTGTGTTGGAACTAAACTTTGCTGGGCTGCTGCCCTCCAGGAGCTGAATTTAATTAACACCTGTGCACTAAGGGAACAATTGTTTCTAGCAGTGTAGGACAACACATACATTGATGCACATTGTTCTGTAATGTATTCTGTATGCTCAACAGAGAATCTAACACAGGGGTGTCCAATCCTGTTCAAGAAGGGCCACTATCCTGTAGAGTTTATCTCCAACTAGCTCCAACACACTTGCCTAGAATTTTTAGTGAGTCTGAAGACCTTGATTAGCTGGTGCAGGTGTGTTTAATTAGGGTTGGAGCTAAACTCTGTAAGACAGTGGCCTTCCAGAAACAGGTTTGGACAACTCTGATCTAAGCACCTTACAGTCAACAGTTCACTTCAAGAATTAACAAAGCATCGATGACACGTACGATGTGCGTCTCTATGTGTTAAACACTCCATCTGAGCTTTCCCATGTGTAAGCATCCTTACTTAAAATGTATTTTGTACATGCTGAGACACTAATTGCAATTATTTTGTGTAGTAAACATGCCACAGATATTACGTTGAAAACGACCTAGAATCTTTCTTTACACCAGGGGTTTTCAAACTGTTCCTAAAGCCTCTTTGAAGTGCTTCCCATTTTGAATATCTCCCTTTTTTGACAGGTCCAGATTAGGTCACTCTACTACTCAGTTAATTCAGGTGTATTAAATAAAGAAGACATCCAAAATGTGCAGTGCTCAGGAGATTCAGTTTGAAAACCCTGGCTATATGACTAATGCAGAAACATGGGAATGTCTGAAAAAGACAATTTGGTGATAGAAGATAGGGGTGAGCGGGACACAACCTAACGCAGGGTTAGTTGTAACACACATGGTTTAAATATTTCCACACATGCTAGCGTAACCAAATTTGCGGCGTTTACTAGTTGCCATAGCGACACTATACAGAGAAAAAAGTGTGCCAAAATTCAAAAGCCTTTTGAAGATTTTGCTGAATATTTATTTTACCATAGTAAAAGTAAATTTCTTGCTGAAGTAAGTTTTTATCTCAGTTTTTAGTATTCATTCAAAATGAGACAAATCTGTTATTATTTTAATCTCCAATCTGTTATTTATCAGTTTAGATAGTTTATTAATGCTTGGCAAACCATCAGAAGACATTAACCACTTTTATATTCCAGTCGCGCTGATGGGGAACGTTGTAACACTGCATTACAATCTGCCCCGCTATTATTAAACTATGCTTTTCTATGACATTAACAATGTAGTTTTTATGATTTACTTTTATGGATTTTAAAAACAAACCACAAGAAACAGGTGAATAAAGACTGACAATCGATGTTTAATCTTGAGAAATTATTATTTCAAGAAATGTAAAGCATTTTGACCTGTTTATGTGACTTGTGTTCTATGAGAGCTGTGTTTGGAGGGAGGGGAGTGTTTTTTTGAATGTCTGAATGTGTTTCATCTATTTGCGCACATTGTTTTCAATGTATACTGTATAGCTGCGTTTTGCAATCAAAGCCGTCCCACGCACGGTTGTGATGTGTTCACTGTGAACCTCAAAAACTTGACATTTTTTTAATTCTTAAAAAACGCCATTATTTTATTTAATTAAATTTAATAATTTTATTTTATTGACAAAATATTTTAGTTTGTCGTCTATATTTTTTTCATTCGATCAGATAACATTTTAAGCTGTCATATGGTCATGTTACAACGTGCCCCTCACATGTTACAAATGTACCCCACCTACGGGGCATGTTGTCACTTTACACTTCCTTTCTTTTGAGGTAAATAACAAAAAACGTACGCGCTGTAATTATGAAACAAAGCTACGTATTTTTACTAGACAAGTGTGAAAATAACTTGGATAAAAAATTATACTCTGAACCCCACGTGGATTTACACAAACTAAGAGATTCAAAAAGTGTTAGGTTGTGCCCCGCGCTCCCCTTCATTTTGATTATCTTACATCTTAAAGGTTTTAAGAATCATATTAGCTGTTAAGATGTACCAGTATAAAAAAAAACCTGCTAAAAAATACAGCATTGCTGGTCACCATAACATACTGCTTTTTTCCCTATGGACAGGTTTTCCAACCAGTGGGTTCCTCTAATAAACTAAAACAAAGAGTGGCATACATGTCTGTCAGTTTTGATAGTTACAGCCTGATATCAAACCTGTGGTGGTCACACAGTTAAAGGAACATCAAGCTTTGCTCTTAGTTCTTTGTCAGACCGTCACATCATCAGGCAATCATATCATCATGTCAGCTGAGGTCATAGTAATACTGTATACTCACTTTAAATGTCCAACATCAAAAGCTATAGAATTTCATATTCTAACAGAATAACAGGAATCAACCTAACAGTGAATGGCAATGTATAACTGTGTCCTGTGTCCCCATTCACACTCTAGCTAGCATCTTCAGCCCGGCTTGCATTACATAATTAAACCTGCCTGAATAATGAAACACCCTCCATGGTTTAAAACCCTGGTCATGTGACCCCATGTAATAGCCAGAATCAGTGGATTCTCTTTTATCTTAAGTGCAGGTTTAAACTGAATTTACAGGTGAAACGTCACAGAAAACTTGACACGTTACAACTGATCTCAACAACCAAAGCACAAAAACTAAAACGAAAACAGAATTACCAAGAGAACTGTCATTTTTAATGAATCTGAGGTCAATGTAAAAACCTTGCAAGTCTTATACTTAATTTTCTCATCTTTTGACTTCTGTTGAGAATGTCTCAGGGATTACTATTAGAAGTTACAGTAATCTGGTTAGTATTCAGCAGTGGTTTTTAACAACAATTAATTCTGTAATGCAGGTGTCATCAAAAAAACATGCAACAAGTCTTCAACAAAAGTTATCACTATGCTATCTGTATGTAAGGCAGACTCAGTAAGATGACATCATAACCCACAGCATCATAACTCCAACCTCACCATCAAGAAGTTCTGCTCTGCCTAAGATAACTCTCTTATTTAAGTTGGAGAACCAAGAATAACCAATGATCAAATCATTTAAGATCTAGGACAGGGGTTTTCAATGCTGCTCCTGAAGATCTACCGTCAAGCAGATTTCAGCTACAACCCCTATCAAATACACCTAAAACCAGCTAATGAAGGTGTGTAGGGTTACCGAAGAAATTACAGAAAGTTGTGTCGGAGACCCTGGATGTCAAATCAGAAGATTCTTCTGGCTGGTGTTTATAAGATGCACACAGGCTAAAACCAAAATAGCATACTTCCCTACTATATAGTAGAGGGCTAGTGTCCTGTAGACTTTAGCTCCAATATTCCTCAACACACCTGCCTGGAAGTTTATAGTATGGCTAGTTAGACCTTGATTAGCTGATTTAGATGTGTTTAACTAGAGCTGGAGCTAAACTCTGCAGGACACTGGCCTGCCAGGACCGAGTTTGGAGACCCCTGATCTAATACTTCCAGCGAGATTCTGAAGTGCATATCTGATGGACATTTTACTATCCCATGAGGCCATGGGAGATGAGGCTGGTAGGTCACATGATAATGACATCATGCCGAGTGCAACAGTGTATCTGGATTATTCGGATACTTCACAAATACTATACTATACTTCATACTATATATAACACTTTTTAACAGTCGCAAAATAGTTACTTTGAAAGAAGTACCTACTCAGAGAGTATACGATTTCGGATGCAGTAAGCAATTACATGTTTATGTTTCACTGGCTCAAAATCAGTGGTTCTCAACTCCAGTCCTCGGGGCCCACTGCTCTGCACATTTTGTATGTTTCTGAATCTGACACACTCAGTTCAGTTCGTGGATCTTTCTCCTAATGAGCTGATGATCTAAATCAGGTGCGCTAAATGAGGGAGACATACAAAATGAGCAGAACAGTAGGCCTCGAGGACTGGAGAACCACGGCGCTAAATAATCCATACAACAGTGCTGAACTCTCTGTTGCTCCCACCAGCTCTGGAGCAACATGGTGCCAACTGATATGACTGGAATCACATCTGAAATCACACCTGAAACTTTTAATCCAAATTTTTTCCCTAAAACCCTGCAACTTTTATCAATCAGCAATTCAGTAATTCCATTTAGAGTCAGCAGTTTACCTTTTTCACTGATGGACTCACTCTCCAGCTCCACATCCTCACAGCTGGTGTACTCTGGCGTAGTGGCCAGCTCCTCCTCTGAGCTGCTGAAGCTGCCCATGGTTCGGAGCTTGCCAAGGCGTTTGCTGCGGTGCGGTCGAGGTGGAGGAGGCCGAACCGACTCGGATTGGTCTGAGCTTAGAGAGTCGTTTCGTAGCATACTATCCATTTTGTCCCGTTTGTTTATGCGCATGGCTGAGCTAGGGTCCAAGTGGTGCTGTTGGGGTATGGGTTTCCTCGTTGGCTCCGCCAGTCCTCGCCGGCTGTCGCCCAACACAGGGCTACGGTGTGGTGTTGGTGGGCTGTGATTCGACATCCGATGCCCCGGTGAGCTCCTGTCCATAGAATACGAGCGTTGACTTGGGCCTCCCAATAGAGGCAGGCGCGACTGCCTCCCACCCGGGCCATGCAGAGGCTCGTCAAGTTCTGTATAGGCAAGCGAGACGTCGCTGTGGCGCCGTTCGTGCCGAGCCCGTGACACCTGGGCATGGATGCGCATCTGCTCCTCGTAGGGCTGGGGTTTGACCGGGTAGCGCGCCAGGTTGGGGTCGCTGCGGTATCGGGCCTGGTATTCCTCCTCACGGCGCCTCTGGAGTTCATAGTCATCTAGCTGGCCGTCCAAACGCTGGCCTTGCGAGTGCCAGCGTCCTCGACTGTCTTGATAACCGCCCACCTCATTGTACATTCTTGAAGTCCTCGGCGAACGGCCAGGGTCACGTCCGTAGTCGGACGGAGAGCGGGGCATGCCACCTTCAGCCGGGGCATACTGCAATCCTCCTTCCCCCTCCCTTTGGTTATACGCCGCGTTGGGATCCCTGGATGCTGATGGGCTTCTGTTTCTAAGAATGAAAACGGAAATGAGGTCAATGTGAGTGGTCAGTGCAGTGAGGTAAGGCTACAACTGTTCTCAATCACAAATGAGCTTACAGCACCTCCATTTCTCTTCAAGTGCTTCACACTAGGGTTGTGTAAAACAACATCCATACAGAACTACCTAGAGGTGAGTTGTCTGAACAAATATTCTTACTTAAAGGGATAGTTCACCCAAAAATAAAAATTTCCCAATGATTTACTCACCCTCGAGCCATTATAGGTGTAAATGACTTTCTTCTTTCAGATGAATAAAATCAGAGTTATATTAAAAAAATGTCCTGGCTCTTCCAAGCTTCATAATGGCACTGAATGGCTGTTGATTTTTTTAAGCCCAATAAAGTGCATCCATTCATCATAAAAAGTGCTCCATACGACTCCAAGGGGTTAATAAAGGCCTTCTGAAGCGAAACGATGCGTTTTTGTAAGGAAATACTCATATTTAAAACTTTTTAAATGTAATCTACAGCTTCCACTAACCATCGTATGCACATTTATGAGAGAGCAGCGTTCCAGCAGATGACATAGGATGTAGGCATAACATAAGCTCTGGTGACAATATGCTAGTTTTGCGAGAACCAAGTTTTGAGTCTCCTCGATATTTGAGTCTCCTCAATATAAGCCAAGAGTCTCCTCGAAATGCTCTGACATTTTTCTTTACAAATCCTTATTTTAAATTTTTGTTGTGCTTGTTTGCTTGTTTGTCACTTCAACATTCATTACTGCATTTGCAAACGTCCTACGTCATCTGCTGAAACACAATTTTCTCGTGAATGTGTTTATGACAGAGATTACGGTTTATAAAGTTTTAAATATGGATATTTTTCTTACACAAACGCATCAATGCACTTTCTTAACACCCCGGAGGCATGTGGAGCACTTTTAATGATGGATGAAAGGATTTTATTGGACTTAAAAATCTCAACAGCCATTCACTGCCATTATAGATCTTGGAAGAGCCAGGACATCTTTAATTATAACTCCAATTGTATTTGTCTGAAAGAAGAAAGTCATATACATATACGATGGCTTGAGTAAATCATGGGTGAGTAAATCATGGGGTAATTTTAATTTTTTGGTGAACTATCCCTTTAAGGAAGTGCAGCTCAAATGCCTGCCTACATGTGTACACAGACCAACACTTAAAAAAAAAAAAAAGAAATCATCTAGAAATTTTTTTAAGATTGGATCTATAGCCTTGTGGTCAGTGCTATGACATATAGCATAACAATTCTTTAGGCAACCTGAGTTCGAGTCCCGTCTTGTGGTCCTTTTTCAAAAAATGTTTGCCTTAGTATAATTACAATGCCACTGATTCCATTTTTCCCCTCACATCATATAAATGAGTCTTCATGCATACAAATAAAGCTGCCTTTATATTCTATTTATACTCCCCATTGCAGGAGGATTATCATATTTGGGGTTCTTGGCATTAAAAAAACCCTGAAGGAGCACACCATCCTGATCCATGTCTAATTTATGCCTCCCACAGTCTTTCTAGTCCCTCAGGCTGACACAGACTAAACTGTTCGATGACACCAGTCACCTCAAGATCACTGCCTGCAAGTCCATATTCACTTGGCTTCAGGACTCTCTTGTTTAACCAGGCATACGTCAACAAGCATCACTGTTGTTCCTGCCCTGGAGCTCTTTCATGGTGAGGAGCCCACAGGGATTGTGAAGTTCTGTGAGAGTGGCCAGTTGGATGGGGTTTGGTGGTCTGGGACCTGTCTGCCATTACAGACCTTTGAGCCATGGCTTTCATAGTGGTTAACCTGTAAGGGCAGAGTGTTCAGCTCTGGCCAGAGTCATGAAGTGTGTCACACTGAGTTAGAGAAACACTGCAGTGCCAAGACAGAGCCAGATGCGTTTAGTTCCCTCCCTTTCTGTCTTTCTCTCGTTAACAACGTTATATCACGCCAGCCAGTCTCACTTACAGCAGATGCTGCTACTTTCTGGCAGTTGGAAAGGGACTGTTGAAATAAACATCACTTTTACTATTGCTTATACTTACAGTTTGTGATTTTGATTTTTTTGAGGAAAACATTTCAGTATTTTTCTCCATATAATGGACTGGTATGGTGCCCCGATTTTGAACTTCCAAAAGACAGTTTAAATGCAGATGCAAACGATCCCAGCTGAGGAAGAAGGGTCTTATCTAGTGAAGCGATTGGTTATTTTCATTAAAAAATACAATTTATATACTTTTTTAATCTCAAACGCTCATCTTGTCTTGCTCTTCCTGAACTCTGTGTATTCTGGCTCAAGACAGTTAGGGTATGTTGAAAAACTCCAATCGTATTTTCTTCCTCAACTTCAAAAATAATTTCAAAATCATCCTACATCACTGCAGAAGTACCGACCCAGTCTTTGCAAAGTGAACATGCAAAGAAGATCAAACACCCGATATAGTTTGATTTTGAAGTTAAGGGAGAACATGAGATGGGAGTTTTTCGACATACCCTAACTGTCACGAACCGGAACAAAAACAGTTCAGGCAGAGTAAGACAAGATGAGCGTTTGACATTAAAAAGTATATAAATTGTATTATTTTTATGAAAATAACCGATCGTTACGCTAGATAAGACCCTTCTTTCTCGGCTGGGATCGTTTACAACCGCATTTGGGATCGTTTGAAGTCGCATTTAATCTGCATTCTTGATCCTGAAATGTTTTCCTCAAAAAACATAATTTCTTTACGGCTGAAGAAAGAAAGACATGAACATTTTGTATAACAAGGGGGGGCTTATCTGTCAATTTTCATTCTGGAAGTGGACTTTAAGTAACTTAAAAATTCATTTTAAGTCAGCGGGGTAACAAATTATATTAAGTTGAAAAAAAAAAAAAATTATTTCAAAAAGTTTTTTTTACAGTGTATAGGCATGAATGAAATTGCATATCATGTGGCTTGTTCAGAAGAGGTACAGGGATATTTGTAGTAAACTACAACTAAAAACAAAACAAATGTTACTTGAACGATAAATGTTAAGTGATATTAAATATAAAAAACAAGATTTATTTAAGCTACAAAGCAATATCTTTCATTTCAATTTAGTTTAACTTGATGTAACTAAATATAAAACTGAAATAAAAATTAAAAATTATTTACAATTATTTAAAATAAATTTTACAATTTTAAAATGTAACTCATTTAAACTAAATTTAATTTTTTTTAATAAAATTAAAATAAAATAAAAAAAAAACTATAAGAGTTGTGACTTTTTTAAGTGATTGCACTTGCAGACTGATAAATGAAAATATCCCGTAGAGATACACTGATCTGAGAACCAATCTGCAACTCACTATAAAATACTGAGAACAACTTGGCAACCATGTAGAAACGTCCTAACAACCACCCATAATACCTTAGCATTATATAGCTGGCTTTTGCATGGGCGAACATCTTATTTTTATTGACGTGGGCAATACATCATTAAATGATTGTGCAGAGTCAGCAGCAGCAGTACCATATTGAGCTGCACCATATTCCAGCAGTATATGACTACTGAATGTCTAAATGCAAATGTGACATCATCCATTGTGTCATCATATGCATGCAGCAATATGTTAAACAATGAAGCGATATTATTCCTTGATTTGTGCATGTCATCACTGTGCAAAGCCCTAGGAGTTTCTCAAATCAAAGCAACCTGACACACAAATACAGCATAGCAGAAACAGAACTCCAAGACAGAATCATCACAACATGTTTGCTTTAAAATAAAGGCCATTTTGCTCACAGCTGAGACTAGATTGTGCACATAATGGTATTTTCTGTTTGCCACATGTCAGCTCACCCCACAAAGTAACTAAATATTGCAATACACTACTGCAACAGCCATTGAACTAAAGATCCCACACAATAATTCCTCATTTCCACTGAAATGGTGCTGGTCTTGAAGACGAATTAAATGACACTACAGTGTCACTACATTTTAACTTCCAAAGTGATTTGATTCAGCATATTTCTGCCATAATCAGTCAATTATATTAATTTTAAGTAATGACCATGGATCCATTTAAATATATTTAAATTTGAATACATTTCAATTTGTAAATAAACACAAATAAACAATAAAGCACTGAATCAACTGTGCATTGTTACAAAAATAGGATGAAGTGCCAGTCAACTAAAAGTGTCACATCACTTGCTAGACACATTAGAACATGCAAATTAAAATGGTAAGAAGCACTTTTGTGCAATCTATTTGTATTTGCCATTTTTAACTGTTAAAACTGTCATAGTTTTAAAAACATAACGGGAATCTGTAGAACTACATATATTTGACTAATATCGAAACATTGGTCATTTTAAGTGCAAATTTACTGTAAAAGAAAGTGTTGTAGAAAGTACCTTTGGAAATATTTGCTGTAAATAAAATATATGATATTAAAAATTAAAAGTAAAACATAACCTCAAAATAAAATTTTCTTCTGTTTAGATGTACTCTTGTTTTTGGTATGATCACACTATCGTTCAGAGGTCTGGGTTGAATTTGTTCAATGTTTTTGACAGAAGAAGATCGAAAATATTGTCAAAAATATTGTAAAATATGTTTACCATTTAAAACAACTGTTCTATTTGAAAATATGTTAAAATGTCATTTATTCCTGGAGTGCAAAGCTGAATTTTCAGCATCATTACTCCAGTCTGTCACATGATCCTTCAGAAATCATTCTAATATGCTGATTTGCTACTCAAAAACACATTTCTTATTATTATCGATGCTGAAAACAACTGTGCTGCTTATTTTTTTTTTTTTTTTTGCGAAAACCACATGCCACATTTTTCTGAATATTTTATCAGCGTTTATTTAAAATAAAAATGCAACATTTTATGTGTCTTTAGTGCAGGGTTGCCAGGTTTTCACAACAAAACCCGCCCAACTGCTACTCAAAACTAGCCAAAAACTAGCCCAATCATGTCCCGGGGGGTAAAATACACATTTGTCAGCAGGGATCCCCTGGTAAAATTCACATTTCAGGGGCTAAATATCAGGTTATTGGGGTCACTTTGAACCTGCGAACATGAAAAACAATCTCTGACAACAGTGTTAAAGTAGGCCAACTGCATGGGAAAACCATGGATTTGGCAAAACTACTTTAGTGTCAGTTTTGATCAATTTAATGTGTCCTTGCTGAATAAAAGTACTAATATCTTAAATGTTACTGACCCCAAACTTTTAAACATCAGTGTGTATTGCAATAATACATTGTAATATGGCCAATTCTATATAATTGGTTCAAACTGCTGTCCCACAACCAAAAAACACATTAAAATGCAACTATTTAAATCTTAGATAATTACTAAGATCCTTTTATTATCTATTAAAACTCACAATATTATTTAAAATATCAGTGAATATAAAATATATAAAATCATCATTTAGTGAGTACTTGCATTTGGGAGGTGGCTGTCCCAAACCCTAACCGATAAATTTCAGCTTACTAATCTTACGGCAATAATTTCAGCATCACAGCTGGCAAAGGGGCATGTCTGACTTTGACATGTATATGTTGCCATTATTACGTAATAAAAATGAAAATTATTATTGCTGGTCTTCAATGATAATGTACAAGTTGCTTAATGTATCTGCACCAAAAAAGTAAAAGGATTTATGCTGATATCATCCAAAACCACAATTTGTTGGGTGTTTCCAAACTTTTGCAGGGCAGTGTCAATGTGTTGAAAAGCATTAAAAATTTGTGTGTAACTACCAAACACCACTGTTCTATAATTAAACACACTTTTTTGGGAGTTGTTCCATAACATTTAGTTTTTATATGTGTACAGCAGTTCAGAACTGTACTAGCTAACCACATGCTGATTCACATCTTTGAGCTAGCTTCAAAAGTATCTAAAATTGTCACTACTGAAACAGTCACGACCAAAACATCTCATTATTGTTTCGGTAGTGATAAGCAGCAACATATAATCCTTTATTTGGAGGACATACATTTTTTTTTATTAGTACAGTTACGCAAATTTGTAGTATGTTAGTATGTTTGTAAGCGAGTTAAAATTCTGTAATGCATTTAAAAATTACACATTTTTTTCAAGACGTTTCCAACTCTGACTTTGAACCAATTCTGTAGAATGGCCCATATACACTGCTACTGTAATATACACAGTATATTATACAGTAATACGCCACATGTTCACAGAAAGGGACTCAAACCTAACAGCATGTTAATGGGACAAAAAGAGGAAAACAAACCGAATAACTGTTAAATCTATACCCACAGAACGGCATCACGAGATGTAAACATCCCTAAACCTCAAGCATGATAATCTTCCCCAACTGTGCGGCCAGTTCTGTGCAGGCATTACTCAGGTGTTATAATTACTCCTCTAGGAACATCTGCACGCCTGTCACAAAACCGTCAACTAAGCAGCATTCAGTGAGAGGCACTCGACTGTCACACGAATGCTGCACTGGCAAAAAAAACAATCCTCCACGGCCGAGCGCGTTGCGTGTGCACGCACCTGTCATTCAAGAGCTGCACATCTGGGCTGCGGGCGCGAGCATGTCGACTGCGCGGCTGCATCAACCCCTGCAAATCCCCGTTTGAGCACTACACCGCACGCCACTGCAAGGGGCAAAAGAGGTCCAGCCGGGGGGAAACCAGGTCACGGCTGCAGGAAACGCATGCACTAGTCCTGTGGTACAGCAGCTGCTAGCTTAGCGCGTCCTCCACCCCTCCCAGCATGCTCTGGCACACGGTCCGCGAAAGACGCAGGCCACACCGGAGCAAAGAGTCAATTCCAGAAAGCCGAAGCAGGCCGAAAGGCGCCGAAGGATGCCGAGAGGCCGACCGCACAAGGAGCAAAGGCTTCTGGGAGTGGAGAGCGGTGTTACCGTTTAATGCTGTTATCACAGGCTGTATATAGCTGGAGGTCAAGCACGACTTTACCCCACAAGGAGGATTATGGTACTTAGCTGATTACTGGCTGCATGGCGGTTATTGCTTAGCAATCGTACGGCCCGGGAACTCCTTCTCCGAGCGCAAGACTGGATTTCAGCATAATCATCTTCCTCTTTGCCCCGGCAAACTCCAGGAACAAAGCAGAAACAATATCCTAGTGAAATAAAGCTCTCTGGATATGATGTATCAGCATGTATAAGTTGGCTGTCTCAGCATGTGTGCAGTAAAATGCATGTGTGTGTGGGTGCCTTTTCCTGAGCTCTGAACGCGTGTGGGCGATCGAGCATGTTTGTATTCGCAAATATTCATAGATGCAGTGTGTGTGTTGAGGTGTGTGTGCGCCCGGTCTCTTTCTCAAGCGTACAGATTAACTCTGGGCCTTGCGGGCATGTGTGTGTGGATATATGCATCAGTGTGAGAGTGAGAACACAGCGCTACCTAAAGTCAGTGCAATATGTTACATGTTAGCTGACTGGTGGTAATTATTGTAATAGGGTGTTTCACAAGTATATAAAATATAATTGTATGCTAAATTTAGTTTTATGTGGGGTTTTTATGGCTCATGCATATATCTGCAAAACAGGGTCAAGTTCACTGCATGAGTACACAAACATGCTGGAAATTAAGGCTGCATGATTTGGTAATTTTTCTGATAGAAACTGTGATTGCAATTTGAAATAGGCTTAAAAAAATTCCAAGTTTGCTGTGGTTGTTTGTAGGGATGCTTTAGGGAGTTTTGATTATATATCAATATGGCTAGAAAATACTAGTACTACTACCAATACCACTACTACTAATAAATATTAATAAAATAATTAATTATTATTATTATCAATAATGTAATATATAACAATAATATTATTATTGTTAAATAACAGTATAAAAATTACTAAATAAATCTAAATAAAATATAGCTGCAAGCAATGATTACCGGGGTTCAAGCGCTTAAGATATTTAAGCACATAAGGAAAAAGACATTACATATTATTAAGCAAGCCTGTAACCACCTAAATCAATTATTAAAAAAAAAAACAAAAAAAAAAAAACATTTTAATCAAATCCAAGTGATTTACCTTAAAAATATGATGTTTTTTATAACATTTATGACTGTTATAGCACCAGCTGTGGTTCAATCTCCCTAAACTTTTGCATGCTTGTTTAGTATCACCTGTCACATGTGCTCAGCGGGTTGCATGAATTTTTGAGTTTTCATAGGTTTTATAGGCTTTTAGGTATATTTGGACAGGCCCCTTTTCTAAAGGACCCTGTTATAGCTTCCCATTCAACATGTTTTTGATAATTATTGGCCTAGAGAGTCCAGAGAATTGCACTGCAGTGTTTTTTTCCAGCGAAAAACCTAGGACTAGTTCGCAAAAGTTGGTTTTTGACATCTTTTCAATTATTTAAAAAACGGTTTGATTGACAGCAGTGGTTCTAGAGGCAAAGTTGTTCGGAACGAGGAAATCTATCATACAATATGAATATCGCGTGTATGTGCAGAAAATCGTGCAATGTACAATCATTTACACCCTCAAAAAATGTGATTCTTTCAAATCTCTCACAGACCTTTGGGGCCGTGGGTTAAACAGGCCTACTGAGCACATAAGGAAAATGTCCCCATATGGCACTTTGGACCAAGACCGTCATCATCAACATGAAAATCGCTGTGATTTTCATATTGATAGGATAAATGGTTGCCTAGTTATAGCCGTTTTTATGTTTTTTTTCCCTCTTATAGCGCTACCAGGTGGCCAATCTCCGTAATTTTTTTTCCATGTGAGCCAGCTTGAGCTCTTACATAAGTGTGCCGAGTGTGCGCAGATATCTAATTTCGTTCAGGAGTTATAGGCATTTTACTAAAAGTGGCCCCGCCCTCTTCGAACGTTTTGGCGTCCCTTTGCCACAGTGAGTAGAAAGTGTGAAAAACCTAGAATAGTTCGCAAAAGTAGGTTTTGCAAAAAATGCAAAATACCCTATAGAATCTGCATTTTGTTCAACAACATAAGACACAAGAGTCTTAAATGGTGGAGGACAGTGACTTGAAGGAGAAGAATTGTTGAATGAAGTTATTTTCAAAGTATTCCCATAGCTTCGTAAAACTGAGCCTGGCAACATTGTAGCTATGTTGCTGTCAGAGTTAGAAAGCTCTCGAATGTCAACAAAAACACCTTATTTTGTGTTCTGAAGATGACTGAATTACTTTTAATTACTTCATTGCCCTTTAATTACCCTTTAATTACTTCATTACTTCAAATGTTAAACCACTGGACTTTTATTTTGACGGGAAACTGGAGGAAGTCCTTAACAGCTTCCTCCTTGTTAATAAGCACTTCTCATCACAAGCATGTGAACCGCTTTGAGATGCTAAAACACCGGTTGTTTTGTTTTAAAAAATGAGCTGCTCGTGTGTAAATGAACGCAGTGCCACCCTTCACTCTGAAACACACAGCACATGTATTTATTTAATTAAATCACAGCCTTTGGAATTTGATAATCGCACTAAGCTATATCACAATTTTAACCTGATCTCATGATGAAAACGTACCTGGGGGAACTTTTTTCACGAGATGCGAATTACATACCAATAAGTACATATCACTGCAGTTTCCAACAGAAATAAACACTGAGTGGCGCTAAAAGAATGTTTGTTTGTTTTTTCTCCAGAACAGATGAACGTACATATGGTACATTTTATGGGATGTTGGTTTAATACACTGTAAAAAATGACTGTGAATTTTACAGTAAAAAACTGTAAAAATGCTACAGTAAAAACCTGTTAAAGAGTTAACAGTAAGTTCCCCTACTATAGCTGGTGAAAAACTGTATTGGACATTGCATGTAATTTTACAGTAATATACCGTTTTCTGAATTGGAAAAATATTTTAAAATGTACAGTGAATAACCGTAAATTGACATTCCCAGAATTCCCTGCGTTACATTTTTTGAAATATCTGTTTCTTCATAGTTCTTATCAGTTTTGTACATTAGGGTTGCATGTTACATCTAATGTTATTAAATGAATGTTTATTACATTATTTCAGTTTCATGTGTGTTACCATGATGGTGTTTAGTATTTGTGTGAATGATACTGTGCACCTTCTATATATGTTAATATATAAAAATACATACATAAAATACATAAAAGCGGCTTGTCATGGGCTTTGGTTCATCATGTGACTTTCTCATCACCACCTGTGTTTGGTGGTTATCAGTGTATTACAAGGGTAAAAAACAGATGTCAGTGCTTTAATAGGTTGGTACATTAACATATTCATGAATTAAATTACGGTATTTAAATGTAAATTTAAGTGCTCGCTGTTTTAGCGTCTCTGGTGTTTCATTTCATTTCTGTTGGAAACTGCAGTGATATGTACTTAATGGTATGCATTTTGCATCTTGCGAAAAAGTTTCCACAGGGATATGAGATCAGGTAGCACAATTCTGATCAGTCATGCATCCCTGCTTGAACTGTATTCAGAACCTTCCCTTTTATCCTTATTTTTTTATGATTTTCATGTTTTCGGGTTCTTGAACACATGCATTTATTCACCGATGCAGATGGCACACTTTACTAAACACTGGATCTACAGTGCCGCTGCAGAGAAATTACATTTGAACTTGCAGTTTGAACCAAATGTGAAATATTCATATTTAATTTTTTGCAGGCAGCAAAAAAGTAAGCGAATGACTCTTATGACCCAGGCTTTTTTATTTTTCCAATACATCAAAAACACTTATGAGTCAGTGGGAGTGACTGCTGAATTAATTACTCGCTCACTGAATCACAAGTCAGATCAATTTCAATCATGTGTGACTGATACTGTTATCTTGTGTTTAACATTTAAGTGCAGTCATTAACTACACATGAACAACTATTCAAAGATACACATTACATTAGTTATATAATAACTGTGTATATAGTTATGGTAGCATTTACATCAACCACTGTGCTTTATTAAAATCTGTTTAAAATGCATTAGTCAGTGTGAACACACCTTGCACAGCAGCAGGCAACAGCCTAGCAACCACCTAGAACATCCTAAGCAACTGCACAGCAGTACATTAGAAACCACCTACGTTTAGCTTGCATCTTCAAATCTTGTTATTTGTGCAAATCCATTTGGTGCCGCTAGTGCAATAATTCTCAACCTCTTTGACTCCAAAGCCCTCACAGTCCTCAACAATAGTCAGTGGCCACATTACTTTTCCAGTTGTTACCGATTCATTAAAGAAGGATTTTTAGTAAGACAAATAAAATATTTAAAAACAAACAATTTTGAAAAAAAAATATTTAATACATCAGGATTTTATCAACCATATCCTATCATGTAGAAGCTCAAACTGAGCAAATGTATGCAATAATGCAATGCAATACATTAATGACTATAAGAGAAGCCTGACGATCATATTTGATACATTTGATTTCTAAAAAATGATGTATGAATAATCAAGTTGCTTCAGTGCAGTAAGTGTTTATCTTGAAATATTATTAACAAAGTTATTCTTAAAAAAAAAGAGAAAAGGTTAAATTAAAATAAGTCACATCCCAACGTTTAATTGCTTGGGCTTTTTTTTAATGCCTGTTTTGTCTTATTTTGCATCATCCTGAGGCCCCGCTGCGCTAGTGGGAGTGACTGCACCTTCTGACCTGTTGTTGCCAGCACAGCAAGGTTCATCATCCAGTCCCACTTTAGGACAGATGGTATAAATCAAATCTGCTCGCGTACATTGATTTCAGCAGAGCGCTGGTGTTGTGATGGGCCCGCTGGAGACATCAGACAGCAGCAGAGATCACAGCCTCTCACCGAGGGGGATCCGACTGACCTGCTTCCATGTAAAAGCTCTAAGACTGCCTTATTAGCTTCTCAAAACACACACACACGCCGTAAGTAGGCCATACCCCAGTAGAGCGGGACACACTGCATGGAAGAGGTGCAGAAAATTCGGGGAAGAGGATCAACAACAACTGTGAGGTAAACAGACCTGCCAATGAAATATCAAATCACGGGTATGCAAATATTGGATACATGAACCTTACGATGTACACAAATAATTAGGAATGCACAGATGTATTGGCCAATAATTGGTGTCAGACAAAACAGAAATTATTTGCACTGCCACTTATTAAAAAAAAAGCTGATAATCAGGGTGATTATATCCTGTCAATTGCCATTTGCTTTAAGAAAAAACAATAGTAATGCATTAGTAATGTTAATGTAGGTTTTATTTGACTCTATGAATCACCCGTAATTCAAACCAGCACTGCCAGATCTGCGTTTTTTCTTACAACAAACATTTTTGGAAATCCACCTCCCAAATGCAACCCTGTTAATGTAGGTTTTATTTGACCCTACGAATCACCAGTCGTTCAACCAGGGTTGCCAGATCTGCAGTTTTCCCTTGTACCTCCCATCCAATTATCACAGAGAGCTTTGTACTTTGTTACATCTGATAAGAAACAAGCTCTCAGCTTTCAAATTCCTTACATTTTATCACAAAAGTCATTCTAGGCAGTCGCTAGGGTGTTCTGGGTGGTTGCTAGTGTTTTCTGAATACTGTACTTTTAATATTTTGCTAAAGTATGTGGATGTTAAGGTGTTAGGGTAGTTGCTAGGCTGTGGCTAGGTAGTTGCTAGGGTGCTCTGTGTGGTTGCTAGTGTGTTCTGAGCAATTTTAGCATCTTGCTATGTGAATTCCAAGGTGTTAGGGTGGTTGATGGGGTGTTGCTAAAGCACTCTGGGTTTGCTATATGTTTACTAAGTTGCTCGGGTATTGCTGGTGGTTGTTCTAAATGGTTTAGGATATTGTTATATGGTTGCTTAGTTGTTAGAGTGTTACTGGGGGGTTGCTAGAGTGTTCTTAGTGTTTTTACACATTCCTATATGGTTGTGAAGTTTTTAGGGTGTTGCTGGGTGGTTGCTAGGGTGTTCTTAGTGTTTTAACACATTCCTATATGGTTGTTAAGTTTTTAGGGTGTTGCTGGGTGGTTGCTAGGGTGTTCTTAGTGTTTTAACACATTCCTATATGGTTGTTAAGTTTTAGGGTGTTGCTGGGTGGTTGCTAGGGTGTTCTTAGTGTTTTAACACATTCCTATATGGTTGTTAACTTCTTAGGTGTTGCTGGGTGGTTGCTAGGTGTTCTTGTAGTGTTTTAACACATTCCTATATGGTTGTTAACTTCTTAGGGTGTTGCTGGGTGGTTGCTAGGGTGTTGTAGTGTTTTAACACATTCCTATATATGGTTGTTGTTTTTAGGTGTTGCTGGGTGGTTGCCATGCTGTTTTAGTGTTTAACACATTCCTGTATGGTTGCTAAACTGTTAGGGTGTTACTGGGTGGTTGCTAGGGTGTTATTAGTGTTTTACACATCCTATATGGTTGCTAAGCTGTTAGGTGTTGCTGGGTGGTTGCTAGGGTGTTCTTAATGTTTTAACAATCTTACATGGTTTGCTAAGTTGTTAGGGTGTTGCCAGGTGGTTGCTAGGGTGTTATTAGTTTTTTTACACAATGCTATATGGTTGCTATGTTGTAAGGTTGTTGCTGGATGGTTGCTATGTTCTACATGATTTTTAGAACACTACTATGTGGTTGTTAGATTTCCACTTGATTGCTAGGGTGTTGCTGGTGGTTGTTAGGGTGTTGTTAGCATTTTAACACATTGCTGTATGGTTGCTGTTGTTGTTGTTGGTGCTTGCTAGGTGTTCTAAGTGATTTTTAGAACACTACTGTGTGGTTGCTAGGTTTCCCCTTGATTGCTAGGGCGTTGCTGGTGGTTGTTAGGCTGTTCTTATTGTTTTAAAACATTGCTATGTGGTTGCTAAGTTGTTAGGGTGTTGCTGGGTGTTTGCTAGTGTGTCTTAAGCGATTTTCAGAACATTGCTATATGGTTGCTAGGTTTCCACTTGGTCGTTAGGGTGTTGCTGGGAGGTTGCTAGGGTGTTCTTGGTGTTTTAACACATTGCTATATGGTTTCTAAGTTGTTAAGGTGTTGCTGGGTGGTTGCTAGGGTGTTCTGTGTAGTTATATCACATTGGTATGTGAATGCTATAGTGTTAGGGTTGTTGCTAGGTGGTTGTTAAGTGATCACTTATTGGTTGTTAACTTGTTAGGGTGTTGCTGGGTGGTTGCTAGGGTGTTCTGAGTAGTTATAGCACATTAGTATGTGAATGCTATAGTGTTAGGGTCATTGCTAGGGTGTAACTCTATTTTTATTGCTGTGAGCAATAGTAATAATGATGCTTGCCTTAGCAAACAGCACTCATAATAGTTCTCAGTTAAATCACAGTATGGATATAATAAGGTTCACCATGAGTTAGATTACAGAATGTTATAGACCTGTCATTTATTCCACTTCTCCCCCCACCACCACCAAAGCAACACCAACATCCAGAGACAACAGCACTCAAAAACGTAACTCTGCGCTAAGTACGGCGTGCCAGACATGAGTCATACTTCAGAAGGCACAAGCGAATGCTCCAGAACGCTAGTGCAGTACTCTGGATCTATTAGTATGCTCATTGTGTTCCAAATATGCACTGATTTTAATTACCTACTCTTCTGATTCAGGGTACATCACTCAAACACTGCACTTCTGATGGAATAATGCTGTTTCCTGGAGTCCAAAGCCCAGTCAACTTCCTCTCTTTCCAACAGAGGGGGAAGACTTAAAGAAATAGTTCACACAAAATATGAATATTGTGTCATGGTTTATTCACCATCATGTTTTTTCAAACCTGTATGACTTTCTTTCATCTGTGGAATTCCAAATGAGATTTTTTCCCCCTTTCCCTTGCAATAAAACTACTGTTCAAAAGTTTAGGGTTGGTAAGATTTTTTCATACCTTTATTCAGCAAAGACGCAATATCATTGTTCAAAAGTGAGAATAAAGAGATTTATAAATTTACAAAAAAAATCCAAAATGTTTCAGCAAATCAGCATATTAAAATGATTTCTGAGGGATCATGTGACACTGAATACTAGAGAAATTATGCTGAAAATTTAGTTTTGCTTCACAAGAATAAATTGCATTTTAAAATATATTCAAATAGAAAACAGCTATTTTAAATGGCAATAATATTTCATAATATTTCTGCATTTACTGTATTTTTCATCAGATAAATGATAGCCTCATGTAAGGAACAAATCAAGATTCATTTTTCATTGATTCATTGACAGTATTTCTTTTGAGTCTGATCTTTTCAATGAATCGTTTGATTTGGTTTACAAAATTTCAGTAAAATAAAAAAACGATTCAGTGTTGTCAATTCTGACTTCAATTTCAATTTTCAATTTCAAGCAAAAGTAAATTTTCACTGTCAGTTTTTCTTTTGAGTCGGATCTTTTCAATGAATCATTTCATTTGGTTCACAAAAAACATCAAATGATTCACTTCCAAAATGATTCCGTTTTGACAATTTTGACTTAAATTTTCAATTTCAAGGCAAAAATAATTTTTCACTGACAGTTTTTCTTTTGAGTCAGATCTTTTCAATGACTCATTGGATTTATTTCACAGAAACATCAAATGATTCAGTTAAAAAACGATTCAGTTCGACAATTTTGACTTCAATTTAAATTTTCAAATTCAAAGCAAAAATAATTTTGCACAGACAGTTTTTCTATTAAGTTGGATCTTTCAGTGAATAATTTGATTTGGTTCAGAAAAACAGCAAACAATACAGTTAAAAAACGATTCAGTTTTGACCATTTTGACTTTAAATTAAATTTTCAAATTCAAAGCAAAAAGAATTTTTCAGTGACAGTTTTTCTTTGGAGTCTGATCTTTTCAATGAATCACTGGATTTATTTCAATAAATAAATTTCAATAAATTTCGTCAAATGATTCAGATGAAAAACGATTCAGTTTTGACAATTTTGATTTCAATTAAAATTTTAAAATTCAAAGCAAAAATGATTTTTCACAGACAGTTTTCTCATTTGAGTCGGATCTTCTCAATGAATAGTTTGATTCGGTTCACAAAAACATTGAAAAAAATCTGTTCAAAAACGATTCAGTTTTACAATTTTGACTTCAATTTTAATTTTCAATTTCAAAGCAAATGTAATTTTTCACTGACAGTTTTTCTTTTGAGTCAGATCTTTTCAATGAATCATTTGATTCGGTTCACAAAAACATTAAACAAATCTGTTTAAAAACGATTCAGTTTTACAATTTTGACTTCAATTTTAATTTTCAATTTCAAAGCAAATGTAATTTTTCACTGACAGTTTTTCTTTTGAGTTGGATCTTTTCAATTAATCATTGGATTTAGTTCAAAAAAGGTCGAACGGTTCAGTTTAAAAAAACAAATCAGTTTTACAATTTTGACTCAAAGCAAAAGTAATTTTCCACTGACGGTTTTTCTTTTGAGTCGGATCTTGTCAATGAATCAGTGGGTTTAGCTCACAAAAACGTAAAATGATTCAGTTCAAAAACAATTCAGTTTTGACAATTTTGATTTCAAATTCAATGTAAAAGTAATTTTTCACTGACAGTTTTTTTTGTCTTTTGTGTCGGACCTTTTCAATGAATTGTTTGATTCAGTTCACAAAAACATCAAACAATTCGGTTAAAAAAGGATTAAATTTTAACAATTTTGACTTCAATTTAAATTTTTCACTGACAGTTTTTCTTCTGAGTTGGATCTTTTCAATGAATCATTTGATTCAGTTCACACAAAAAATGAACGATTCAGTTCAATTTAAATTTTCAATTTTAAAGCAAAAGTAATTTTCCACTGACAGTTTTTCTTTTGAGTTGGCTCTTTCAGTTTTCAATTAATCATTTGATTCAGTTCACAAAAAAAAAACGATTCAGTTAAGAAAGATTCGATTTTGACCATTTTTACTTCAGTTTCAGGCTGTTCCTACAAAAAGCCAACATATATGATCAGAAGACTTCAAACACAAGCCATACTTTTATGATGTCTTTATGGTGAATTAATTTTAAAGCCCAAAAGCTTCAGTTCTCATTTCTTGAAGCTGCATGGAAGTGAGCAACCAGCAGTAGGTTATTCAAAATTCCTCTTTTAGTGTCCCACTGAAGAAACGTTTGGAACAACATAAAGGTGAGTAAATTTGTTAGCATTTTCATTTTAAGCAAACTATTCCTTTAAACGCACTTCGTGTCTTGTAAGGATCACTTTTTAACTAATGGCCACTCCAGTGTGGTGGGATCTGAATCACTTAGTCCAGCGGCGCACACAGACGTCTCTATTTTGGGCCTGGACAGGCAGGTCATAGGGCCGTAGAGTGCCTTGCAGGCTGCTGAATAAATTATTTGTTTCTTTATTTAGTGGATGGCGGCCGAGTCGGCAGCCTTAAAAGAGGATGCGAGGGAGAAAGTACAAATGAACACACGTCGGTTTCTCTGACGCATACGATGCAGCACAGAGACGTGGGTGAGACGGGAGACTTTCTTGTCTCATTTGAACTGAAAACAGATTTTCTCTCTCTTTCTCTTAGATAAACACTGCCCTATTCATCCACTCCAGCCGAGCCCTTTCTAGCACTTTCAATCAGATTTCACACAAAAGAAAAATGCAGTGCGACGCACGACAGCTGAAGTGCAGAAAATTGCAGTGGCGCTGAGCACGGAGAGCTAAAAATGCGTCGGCGACCCGCTCGGAGCCAAGTATCGCTGTTATTTCTATAGCAAAGTTTGTTTCTCAAGGGCAGAAGTGATGAATATTTCTTTGCGTATTATCAAAGGCAGAGAGATGTCACGCTGCTGTCAGTGACGGAGAGGACGGGAGCTCTGGGAGGATGAAACGGCTGTGGGTTTGGGAAATGACACTCCGTGGTGTAGCAAGAAGTGTTGTGTGCAGCCTTTTCGTGTGGAGTCAAAAATGGCAGGGTTATAGGGATGCACAGATACTGAGCTTGTACTGGGTAAAATGCTTTGGCGTGCAACATATATGCACACGTACCTAGGAGACGCATGACAGATGAAAACAACATGTGCTTTAAAATCAGCTCAAAACATGTTTGAAATCTCTGGATCCGCTGGATGGATGGGCTGAGTCTGAAGCTAGAAACAGAGTCTGTGTCCATCATACTGCTCGATTTTCTGTGAAATTTGTCAACTTGAATCTGCAGGCTGACTCTGACTTTCTGCAACTACAGCATCAATTTCTCCAGACTGTAACTCTGGGCAAATATTAGGGCTGTGTATTGAGACCAAGTTCACAATATGATTCGATTATGATTTCAATCTTGATTAAGTTCCATTTGATACTGATTCATTTGGATATATAGGAAGGCTATAGTACATGTCAATTTTTTTTTTTCCCCAAGGAAAAAATCTGTCTCAGCAAGGGGGTGTTTAAATTTTACATTAACACCATTTTCAACTAAAAACTGAGAATATTTTATGATTTTTGGCCATTTGTTTTGTACCGAACCGTCGCGGTACGGGCATCTCGGATCGGTGCATGAGGCCTTACAACGAATACAGGCAATTCACCCTAAATCCAAAAGGGGGCGCCCGCAGTAATGCAACTCTGTTTAATACCCGACAGCAGAAGAACAGCGAATGCCAGGAGTTGCGCACTTGAAAACAAAGACCACTAGACAGTGACCATGTGCTGATTGAGAACGCGTTTCTCACTGACGAAGGAGTATAACGTTACTTTAAAGGCTTGCGCACTCAACTGTCTGTGAAATCTTGTATCCTACCTTTCTCTTTCGACACAAAATCAAATATTCCATAATATTTCCATATATGCGATGCATCCAAATGCTAAACTATTATTTACGTAAATTATAGACTTTGTACTTCAGTCGCGTTCTAACGGTGACACAATGAGGCGGGCGCACTGCTGTTTGGTTCGCTGTTTTATTTTTTGATAAAGTACCAACTGCGCTGTCAAGTTAGCAATGATAGAAGCTTGGAACTGATATGTTTTGTGTTTGTGTGCATCGGCGCGATTACTTCAACTTTCCTCATACCAGCAAAATCAATTTAAACAGAAAAACAAATAGAATGTCGCTTTCTGCCATTTAAGATTCCTTTCTGTCACAAAACTGAACTGAAACTCAGTAAATATAGGCTACGTTATGTGTCTTTTCCCTTGTCTATCAGTTAACTAAATTAAATATATTTCAAGTATTTATTCCTTGTATGTATATATGTACTGCAGAATTTATAGCCTATATATGGCATTAATTTGATATAATATTTAGTATTTTCACATGTAGTTGGAAAAAATTGTAATTTGTACTACTGTCTGTTTAAAATAAATGAAAAGAAACCTAGCATAGTAGATTTGTTTGTTTTTTTTTTCTTCGAACCGAGGTACGTACCGAACCGTGACATCTGTGTACCGTTACACCTCTATTATTTACACAACTGCACTTTAGGGGCCTGAAAATGCAAACTTTTGAAAAAAGGTTTCAAAGTACAAGTTTTAGAAAACGATACGGTTATCATGTCCATGTAAACTATGAAAACGCAAATTTGTGAAAATGCTAACATCATGCATATGTGTATTACGTGTTTAGTCTCTAGGTATGTGCGCAGACATCTACCGGCCTGGCATGAATAATACAGCATTTTTAGTCATTTTCGTGGATCTGTGTGAACGGGGAGTGTTTTTACAAAGTGTAGTGTGTACACAAACCTTTAAAAAACACAAAAGAAAAACTTTTCCAATTTTAGTTCAAACGTTGTCATGTAAATGTACCGTTATGCTTTAAACCTTAAACCTTAAATGGCTGTTTCACCAGTCATTATTACATATTTGGGTCTTTAGCGACCTACATATCCAGCACGGATGGATCTTTAACTGCTCCAATAGCAAAAACTCTCTTGATATTTTAAGAACAATTACAGAAGAATAAAAAAAGCATATTTCGTTACCTTTTGAAACTTACAGGGATTTAATTTGAGCAGATGATTTTAGCATCACCGTCATCGTCAGAGTGCACTTCCACAGTACATTCAGCGTTTGGCTCATATTCATGATCTCACGCATATTCGCAAAACTATCTCTTTCAATGACTTCAAAATCATTATCTTGCTCGCTGGCAGCTTATTCACCACATCCACCATCAAATAGCAGTAACATTTATATTTTATGGCATACAGTAATTGCTCTGCAGTAAAGCCATGTAAACCAGTTCAATTTTTGCTGATGACATTCTTTTGTTTTATGCCTGCGATACTTATGAGTGAAACATCACGTCATTATTGTCTATCAAACAGTGCCACCTCGAGGACTAAAGATGAATTGCACATATTGAGTCATCAAATATTTACATTGTTACGCACAAAAAATATACTTACGCTATGACACATCTCGGGTCTCTATCGACCCTATACACTTTTTTACAAAAAAATGATTTAGAAAACAGATATTCTTTTATATTTTATCCCTTTAAATACCCCTTAAATACTATCCCTTTAAATACTGAAGAACAAGTTAGGTAAAACTATAATGAATATGAAATACAGTGCATTTTTTAACAAAATGTTCCTTTCTATAGTTCATTTTATAACCGCATCAAAATGCTTTACTGAGGTAAAGTTACAAGATGTTTATAAGCTCATGCACTGCATCACTTTTCCCCTTATTTTCTTAATACACACCATACATCTCCACAAATATTCTTCACATTTTTCAAACAAAGCCTCCACAACTTAATCTTCCAAAAGTAAAAAGATAATCTAAGCATTCGGCTAAATAATGAGATGAAACATTGTTGCTAGATACTTGTCTGTCCTATATAAATAACTCAAATGTGATCTGAGAACCTTGACCTACTAGGCAAAGGTCAAGCAGCCTCCCATAGCATGCATTGATCTGCCACTGTTGACTAAGCAAGGCCACCGCCGTCTAACCGACCGTCTTTAATGCTAAACAGATCTTCTTCAAATAGCAGCTCCCAATATCGTCATCATCTTTTTCTGTTCTGTAGTGGTTACTTATTGATACAACAACTGCGACAGAGGCTCAGAAATCATCTTTCGCATTGGTGGAATTCACTCAATAGATTCACAATGCTGTTAATCAACCAATCAATGATCTTATTAGGACAAATATCCTGCCAGCTAAATGGCATAATTTAAATTTAACCTCAGTTTAAGGATCAATAAACCAACACCAAACTCCAAGCCTTGATTTATCTTCACCTTGTCTATTGCCTCTGCCCTGACCTTATTAGTGCTGCTTGATAAGGCAACGCTCACTATTGTTATTGCTATAACTCAGCCAACACTGTTTAGAAATGAATGCCGACTCAAATCATGTGGCTTGTTGAGGAAAGGTGTGCTATTACTGTTCTAAGTGATCAGACTCAGACTTTATTTCTAGGCAGATGACAAAAAATCCCATAAACTTATATTAGCTATGTTTCCATTCAATACTGAATACACATTTTGAGATACTGCATAAAAAAAACACTAAATGGAAAGGCTAGTATGTGCATAAAATCTTAAAATGCGCATAAAAACGTATGAGATCAACTGAGGCAGATTTTTCTTGCATAAACTATGATGGAAACATATTTACCAAAAACACTTCTGGATTTGCAACAAAAAAATCTCACATCACTTTGCCTCAACAGATCATGTGACTGGATAACTGAACTAGCCAGCAGACCAATATCATTGCACAACATCTAAAATATTGTTTTGAGTCAAAATTTATCACGTGACACACTATGAAGGACTGAACATGTCTTCCTTACATAGAATATACTGCCAGTCCTAAACTGCAATGCAAATGAATGCGTTTTTGCATTGAAAAACACAAGATGGGGCAATGAAATGGTAAAAAATGCAAGGTTATGAGACACAAGTTGAAAGGTGCTGTATCTAATTTTTTGACTGTACTGAAGTGAAAAAATACAGATATTTAAGAAACATGCTAAGCACATACTTGTTTCTCCAAAAACAACACTATAAACAGTCACTCTTTACTGCATTCCGTGTTGGAATGTCTGTTTTTGTTTTAATCCGTTCTGCACACTGCCAGTTTAACTGATAGTATTTAGAAACACTGGGTTGCCAGTCGGTGGAAAACACAGCATTTTGCAGCAATGGAAGCCCCCACCTAAAAAGCCTCAGCATCCATTTAAAAAAACTCATATTAAAATATTAAAACTAGGGCTGTCAGTTTAACACGTTAACTTAATGAATTAGTTATGAAAAAATAACGCGATTAAAATATTTTAACGCAGTTAACGCACTGGCTCTGCCCCCCAGACCTGTATGTCATCTTAAATCTCATACACTTGACTGTTGACAAATATGAAGCAGGGCAACAACTCCATAAATGCAGTTATACCGTAAAATTCAAGATATTGGTGCAAAAAAATGCCCTGTATGTGTTTTGTCTCATATTTATATATATCGCGTATCAAATGATATCACACAGGCAGCAAGAGCAATATGACACGATCTATCATGAGCTTAAATGTGATTTTATACAACAGTTCAGTAAATAAAAAGTTGATATTGTGTTATATTTTAAACATCATATTATGTGTTTTTGCTCAATTTTGCAGAGAACATATTAGCTTTGAAGCCACAGCAAAATTGTTGCATGTCTCAGAGCGGTGTTTAGTTTCTGAATGAATCTGTGTTTTGATCATGTGAATGACTCATAAAGACATTTACCACCACCTACTGGCAGATTTAGTTTCTTAGAGTATAATTTCATTAAAAAATAACTAGATAAATAAATAAATAAATAATAATAATAATAATAAGTGATAGTTCACTCAAAAAAAATAATAATTCTGTCATCATTTACTTACCCTCATGTTGTTTTAAACCTTTTATTTTGTGGGACATAAAAGAAAGTATTTTGAAGACTGTTGGTAATAAAGCTGTTTTGGCTACCGTGACTTTCATTATATGAACAAAAAATACTGAGATGTTTCTTAAATGATCTTCTTTTATGTTCCATCATGTTATAGCCTAAATGTTTATGTGCAATAAATTTTATGCTGAATCAAATAAAATATGTTTCTAAAGCTACAATTTGTGATGTCTACTTGCTACTTTCTCATTTACCACAAAAATAGCTTTAAATACTCTTTTGTGGGTATTTTCATAGTCAAATTTATTTATTTTTTGATTAATATGTGATTAATTAGATAATTAATCTAATAATTCGAGTAAAAAATAATTCGACTGACATCCCTAATTAAAACATGAATAAATCAACTCATCAATTTTACAATGTAAAGCTCGTCACCTTACGCTGTTAACTGCACTCATTCCTATTGTGTGTCCTCAATCTGGCAACCCACATGAGCATCCAGTCTGAGAGGAGGGGATTGGGCGGGAGAAACAACTCATCTAGTATTTTAACATTGGACTGCAGTACCAGTTACAACCACTAGCTGTCAATACTACATCTTTAACTTATCTTGTGTGAGTTATTTTCATGTGTGGGACACTCCAAAAGACACACGATGTGTGCACAGCGGTCAAACGCATCTGCTAAGCTCATTTTCACACTAAAATGAGCATTTAAGACATGCTTTTTTTGGATGTTAAATAATGGCACAAATAACAGTAATTTAACGAGCGCAAAGGTTAGTAAATTGCATCACATGATTCATTTGAATACTCTACTCCCATTTATTTAGAATCTGAAAGGGAAACTCCTACACTGTAAAAAGTTTTCACCAGTTTCAACTTAAAAACTTAAGTTTAGCAGCTGCCTTAAAATTTTACGTTAAATCAACTTAAAAGTACTAGTCATTTCAACTCACAAGTTAAATCAATTTAAAAGTAACTCATTTTACTGTAATGTGTTAAAATGACTTTTAGTTTTAAGTTGATTTAATTTAAAATTTTAAGGCAGCTGCTGAACTTAAGTTTTTAAATTGAAACTGGTGAAAACTTTTTTACAGTGTACAAATGCATATTCAATAAGGACAGGCACAAAAATAGCTGTGTCCATGATTAATTCTTCACTGTGTGTCTTTAGTAAATCCAGACAGTACTATTTTAATGCCAGAAGTTTAATTTAATTTCTTATTATTTCTAAGCCTACAGGATATATTTAAGACAGGTTTATACAGTATTTGCCTTCATATTTCATGTAACATTTTCATGCCAATTCATGTCAAGTCAGTTTATTTTACATTTACACCATGTTGACGGCTTCATGTGTTGCACTTGAAACTTTCTTTAAGCAAAATGCAGATTTTTGAATGTTCTAAAAAAATATATATATATATATACTGTCAGCGCAATAGCCGTTGCGCTATGGGAGTCCCGTGTTTGAATCCCGACTTGAGGACTTGAGGAACTTTCCCATATATATATATACAGTATATATGTTTTGCCATATCGCCTGGTCCTAGATGGGCTTTTATTTGACAGGCCAGTTAGTAACCACCTAGCAATGCACCCACAACACCATGGCAACTGTGTCGTAACATTTTATAAAGCACTCAGAACTCCTTACAAACCACATGCAGCGGCCTTTTTTAGCAACACCTCTGCAAACACCCACAGCACCCCAGCGCTGTGCCAGTGAGATCTGCACAGGTAAGCAGCCCTCACACACACTTTATTCAGAAAATATCAAAATCTAGTTCCATTTGCATTTTGTCTCCAGAAATTACAAGTAAATGTCACTATAATCTTTTAGAGCCAGGATTTTCAACCAGGGGTCTGAAGCAAAGTGTTATGTATTATGTAATAATATAAGTTAACATATAAGTTAAGGTTACAAGAAAAAAAAAAAATTTGGGAGATTGCAAAATAAATTAGACTGTGAAACTACCCAAAAAAGATTATTTAAATCTACATTTGTTTTAACCAAGTATCAAGTAGACATTACAAATTGTAGCTTTAGAAAGAAATATCTTATTTTATTCAACATATTCAAATTATTCATTCAGGAATTAAAGGGGTGCTATTATGCTTTTTCACTTTTTGAATTTTAGTCAGTGTGTGGTGTGTATCTTTGGGCATAAAAAAGATCTACAAAGTTACACAACTCAAAGTCCACTCCAAAAGGAGATATTTTGTTTAAAAAAAAAAAAACCCCTTTTCAAGAACTACAACGAATGGCTTCTTTGGACTACAGTGTTTGTTTTCCACATGCAATGATGTCACAACGCGGTCCATTAGAATATCATTAAATTAAATCCTGCCTACGGAAATTCAAATTGTTGGAGGGAGGGTAGGGACGAGGTGGGGGATTAGCCTAACTTTAGCAATGCAGCGTGGAGAACCGCTTCAACGAGCCGCAGTGCGGCGGGTATGAACACACACATTGACTAGAGCGGCCGCTTCAGAGCTGTAACGCACCGCAGATGTGTGCAGTACAGGGGGTCGAAACACACACAGAAGCCGCGATTTACTCCGGTTGCCACGTCGGAGCCACACATGCCGCAGACGTGTGCAGTGTGTGGTAAGAGATTCATTCATCATACAGTGTAGATAGCTTCACTTATAACACGAGTGTTCTTTAAAATGCATAAACTTGCACTAGAACAGGCTAGACTAATCAGTGATGATGTTCTTTGATAATGTTAGGCTGCTTTTAGCCTTATGCTGGTTTCGGGCACTGAAATTAAGTATGTAAATAATTAAATAATTTAACACGATAACATCATGTATCGGTAGGACCCAACACTACTGTAGCGTATTATTTACTCACCCTCCATGCATCCTAGGTGTATATGACTTCCTTCTTTCAGACAAATGCAATCAGAGTTATATTAAAATTTATCCTGGTACTCCCAAGCTTTAGAACGGCATAGACAGGGGATTTTCTTCATCAGTCCAAAACAAGTCCAATAATATGCATCGATCCATAATAAAAGGTGCCTCACATGGCTCCGCGGGGTCAATAAAGGCCTCCTGTAGTGAATCAATGTGTTTTTGTAAGAAAATTATTCCATATTTAAAACGTAAGAATCACTTTAATCTAGCTTGCGCTAACAGTTGTACACAGAACTTGCTTCTTTGACAAGGGGCGTGGCAGAACTGAAACACAACTAACCAATCACAACACATTTTGTTTTTCGGAAGGCAGACCTTTATCAAACACAGAACTAAT
Organism: Labeo catla; assembly: GCA_012976165.1. Classification (NCBI taxonomy): domain Eukaryota; kingdom Metazoa; phylum Chordata; class Actinopteri; order Cypriniformes; family Cyprinidae; genus Labeo; species Labeo catla. The sequence goes on from VONZ01000038.1 coordinate 1,574,202, forward strand.
CGAGCCTTATGTGCCAGGCTGGGAGAAAGTCTTATAATAATGTAAATTATGTTAAAAATCATGCGTTTTTTGACCCACCAAGCATGAAAGCATGTTCTAGTACACCCCCAAAACAAAATCAAGACTTTGTAAAAGAGCATAATAGGACCCCTTTAAGTAAATGGCTCTCTTTCATGAATGGGCCTTTGAATCATTGATTCACACAATTCATTCAAAACGCGGATTCATTCAGAAACTAAACACTGTTGTCTTGGATGGAGACGAGCAACAATTCTGCTATGGCTTCAAAGGTAATATGTTCTCTGCAAAACTGAGCACAATAGCAACTTGTTATTTACTGAGCTGTTGTATAAAATCATATTTAAGCTTGTGATAGATAGGGACAAAATCAGCACTTGTGTCATTTTGCTCTTGCTGCTCATGTGATATCGTGTGATATGTGATGTACTGTAGATATGACACAAAACGCATACGGGGCATTTTTTTTGCACCAATATCTTGGATTTTAGGGCATTAACACATTAAAATGGCAGCCCTAATATACATAAACTAGTTTAAGTTTAGGGGGTCAGTATTTTTTGCAAGAAATTAATACTTTTATTCGGAAAAGATGCATTAAATTAATCAAAAGTCAAGAGTTACATTGTTACAAATTATTTCTATTTCAAATAAATTATTTTTTGAACATTCTATTCAGAAAATGTCACTTGCAAAATATTATCACACATTCTGCACAACAGTCTTCAACATTGATACTTATCAGAAATGATTGTTGAGCAATTCAGCATATTAGATTGATTTGTGAAGGATCATGTGACACTGAAGACTGGAGTAATGATGCTGAAAAACTACATTTTACAGTATATTTATATAGAAAACAGCTATTTGAAACTGTAATTTTACTGTTTTTACTGTATTAAATGCCGGCTCGGTGAGCAGAAGACTTTCAACACAGACAAGCTGATAATGGCTCTTATGCCATATGATACATAATAAGCATATTTACTGTCATCAGTGGAGCTGCAGCTCTTTGACTTTACTTGAAAAGAGAGAATCACCCAGTCCAACATTATAACAGCTCCAGCCCGCAACGGGATGGGCTGCTCTGACTGTCCATCGATCGGTTTGGATTTCCATTAAAAGGAGCTGGCGCACAAGGCCTGACTGATTCAGAGCAAGTGCTTTTGGGAAGAGAGTACACTAGAGAAAATACAGCTCCTAAATAATCAATGATTGAGGGAGTAAATCAGCCAGAGTGAAAGAGGCCGAAATGTGGCCGGCAATTAATTAGGACATCTGAGGGAGTTAGATTCCATTTCTGTAGCCCACCACTCACATGCAATATCAACAGCATTAGCACAGAGACCGGGATACAAGAAAATGATTCGGTCCACTGAGATATGGGTCTCTGCTAAGTGCCTATAAGGCTTTTGCAAATACAGTAACAGCCTGAATTATACAGCACAGGGAAATGTGTAGAGATACTGCTATAAATGTATGTGTACTGTACTGTATATATATATTTCTAAGATTAGAGTATGTTAAAAAAAATGCTACTTCAGTCTTTCTACTTCAGAAGCAATTTCTAAATTATTTTTTTGTGTGTGTACCAAATATACCTGGAATTACATTAAAGCACTAATGCACTAACTTCCTGTTTTTTTGTTTACAAAGCATTTATGGATGATAATAAGGAATAATGGATAAATAATAATGTTATAAATGGCAGATGAAGTGATTCATCATTTTTTTTTTTTTTTAAATAAGATACAAATGCACATTTTGAAGCAATTGAATAAGCCTGCAATGAGGGTCTCATTATAATCATCACACACACAAACTCATCAAACAGACTCATTCACTGGCAGTCTGGGAGTCAGGCTCTCACTAGATAGCATGTAGCAGCCAACTGCATTAAAGTCTGTGATGTTGCCAGTACATAACTTAAGTATCGGAAAACATTATGCAGCATAAGTGAAATGATTTGTGGGTGATGGGTAAAATCTTTCAAAGGTGAACTAAGTAAATCAAAAATAACCTCTGAATAAAATTGTCCAACATCATAAAAATAGCTACAAAATTTAAGTTAAAGAGGACCGACTTTATAACGTGTTTGAATGGGAACATAAATGTATAGATTTATTCCACTTTCATATAGATAATGAATATCACATGAAGAGTGCTGTTTTCTTCTCCAAAAATGACCATCATTACAAATGTCATATTGATTTTTTACAACAGTTCAATAGACAAGATTAAGAGACTTACATTTCAGACACCATATTGTCTGTTTTTGCTCTATTTTGTTAACAAAAATCATTCCAAACACAGCCACAGCACTGTTTTGCATCTCTGAGCAACATGACGGTGTTTCGTTCCTGAATGATTCAACCGTTTAAATGATCCAATTCAATCGCAATGACTCACTTATTAAAGGAGAAGTCCACTTCCAGAACAAAAATTTACATATAATTTACACATAATGTACTCACCCCCTTGTCATTCAAGATGTTCATGTCTTTCTTTCTTCAGCTGTAAAGAAATTATGTTTTTTGAGGAAAACATTTCAGGATTTTTTTCCATATAATGGACTGATATGGTGCCCTGATTTTGAACTTCCAAAATGCAGTTTAAATGCAGCTTCAAATGATCCCATATGCAGTTGTAAATGATCCCAGCCGAGGAAGAAGGGTCTTATCTTGCAAAACAATCAGTTATTTTCATAAAAATAATACAATTTATATACTTTTTAATGTCAAACGCTCGTCTTGTCTTACTCTGCCTGGACTGTTTTTTTCCGGTTCATGACAGTTAGTGTATGTGGAAAAACTCCCATCTCATGTTCTCCCTCTACTTCAAAATCATCCTATATTGCTGTTTTACCTTTTTTGTTAAGGGTGTTTGATCTTATTTGCATGTTCACTTTGCATAGACTGTGTCGGTACTTCTGCAGTGATGTAGGATGATTTTGAAATGATTTTTGAAGTTGAGGGAGAAAATACGATCAGAGCTTTTCAACATACCCTAACTGTCTTGAACCAGAATGCACAGAGTTCAGGGAGAGCAAGACAAGACAAGCGTTTGAGATTAAAAAGTATTTAAATTGTATCATTTTTATGAAAAATACCGATTGTTTCGCTAGATAAGACCCTTCTTCCTCGGCTGGGATCATTTACAACTGCATTTGGGATCGTTTGAAGTTGCATTTAAACTGCACTTTGGAAGTTCAAAATTGGGGCACCATATCAGTCCATTATATGGAAAAAAATCCTGAAATGTTTTCCTCAAAAAACATAATTTCTTTACGACTGAAGAAAGAAAGACATGAACATTTTGGATGACAATGGGGTGAGTACATTATCTGTAAACCTTTGTTCTGGAAGTGGACTTCTCCTTTAACTGTGACTTGCTGCCACCTACTGGCGGTTTTAATTACACATTTAAAGTATCTTTTTTATTATTTAAATAATTTCAGATATCAGTATTGACCATTTTATGTTTAAAATATCAAAACATTATTTATGCATTTGTAACTGCAGATTAAATGCATTCATGACCTGCATTAAACAGTGTGTAAATACATCTAAATGACACTTCAGATGCAGCTTCTGAGTTTCCTTTGCACTGCAAAGACAAATTTTGTTAATACTGATTTCATTTGCTTAGTAACAGCCCAAATGTAAGAATCTGACTCAAAATATAATGCACACTTTTTGTTAAAATTAAAAGTTAAAATACCAATAAAAGGTAAAAAAAATGAATTTAAACTTATTTGTAAAGACTAATTTCTATCACTGTAAACTGACCACCATACAGAATATAAAGAATATCAAAACATTTAGGAATCAGCTTTCCATGGTCGTCCTTAAGAAACCAGCACAATAACACACTCAGCAAAATATTGTCTATTTATGGTTATCGCTAAAATTATCGAGAAAGTATCGTAAAAAAAGTATCGAGATATTATTTTTTTGTCAATATCACACACCCCTACTGTGATGTGACAGTAAGCCTGCCCACAACTAGTGACAATCTGTCCAATTTGAATTGACCCCGCCCTGACTGAGCCGCACAAAATCCGCTATATATATATCCTCGCTATTGCTCCTATTTACATATTGTCTGTGCCACAATGCAGATATTGTTTTTGGATGTACAAATGAGAGTCTCCAAAGACTCTCGACATCTGAGCCACGGAGAACACTGTGGATGAATTTCATTTATGGAAGGAAATGTGCCGAAACATTTTATGCCAGATTGCTTCGTAAACAAGGGTCAGTTCAACACAGGATTTGCACAGAGCTGATTCCGAAAGATGCATCAATACCAGCTGTTCATGTTTAAACATCATATCCAGAACAAGAAAGAATCGCTTCTTATTTTTCCTGAAAGTTTCTGTACTTGTACTTGTTAGCATGCTGTACAGCTAATGTGGCTAAAATTACCTTTTCGTCTAACTGTATTCACAGAGAGCAGAGCTATTTAGTTTTAGTATTTAGTTTTATCCCAAAAACTATCACTGTTTGCATATTTCATAAATAATTACTGATATTTTGGCTGCGTGAGAATCTCCACGAAGCACAAGCTGTAAAGGCCCGTCCTCTTCTGTAAAAGGGGCGGAGGCTGCAGCTCATTTGCATTTAAAGGCACACACACAAACAGCACGTTTTTGCTCACACCCCGAGAAGGGCAAATCTGACACGCTATAATAGTAATCTGTGCGGTATTTTGAGCTAAAACTTCACAGAAACATTCTGAGGACACCTGAGACTTATATGTGACCCTGGACCACAAAACCGTAAGTAACATGAGTATGGTATGGGTACATTGTATGGGTCAAAATTTTTGATTTTTCTTTTATGTTAAAATTCATTAGGATATTAAGTAAAGATCATGTTCCAGGAAGATATTTTGTAAATTTCCTCCTTCCGTAAATATATCAAAATGTAATTTTTGATTAGTAATATGCATTGCTAAGAACATTTGAACAACTTTAAAGGCGATTTTCTCAATATTTTGATTTCTTTGCACCCTCAGATTTTTTATTTTCAAATAGTTGTATTCTAACAAACCACACATCTATGGAAAGCTTATTTATTCAACTTCCAGATGATGTATAAATCTCAATTTATATAAAAATAAATTGACCCTTATGATTGGTTTTGTTGTCCAGGGTCACATATTTGTAATTTAATATTTTGTCTTTTTTTTAATGCATGTTACTACAAAGAACAAAAATGCTTGCCTTGATCACCTTCATCAAAATGCAACAATTTTACTATATAAATATAAATAATATTTTAAATATATTTATTTAAAAATAAATAAATAAATAATACCTTACCTAATTTGGTATTTCTGGTCAAAAATAACCAGCAATTTAAAAAAATGCTTGTCACTTTTTTTTAATGCTACTTTAGCACAAAATCCTGGGGTTTGTATTTCTTTTTGGAACTGACTGATCGTAGGCCTACTGATTTGAGCTTATGCACCTCGGTTTTTGACTGAAAAAAGGCATTATTTGTGGATATTTTTGGCTATATTCATTTAAAAGCTGAGGTGCATGAGCTCAGCTCAGTGAGGCCTCAATCAGCTCCAAAAAGAAATGCAACACCTGTGCTAATTGAAAGAAAACAAGCTGATAAAAAAAGAAGCAAATATGAATAATACAGCATGCAGAAATTTATGAGCAAAAATTATTTTTGCAAGTGGTTATACCTAGTTTAAACAATATCATAATTTTTCAGTCCAATGCTATAACATTAGCATTTTTGGGAGGGGTGGGGTATGGGGGGACATAAGTGGTTTAAAACTAAATGTGTGATTGTTCTGTTAGTATGTTACATTTGTGAACACTGCCACCCAAACCTTGGTTCAAACCAAGTCTTCCAAATGAATTCTGATACGTGAACACAATCTAAACAACCAAAAGCACAACATGATGTCACAAGATGCAACCCTAAAAATGTATGACTCATTTATACATTTTGAAAGCTATTTGTGAATTATAAGCTTGCAAAAATATCACCATACCTCATTTAATATACTGTTTCACTGAGAAATGCATCAACTTACGTAATAAAATAAAAAAGCCATGTCATTCTTACTTAAAACAAAAATTTAACACGTAAAGGTGGTTCCTTCAACACATGCAAACCGTTTCAGGTCCAGACAATTTTTAAACACTAATGTAAACGCTCAAAACAAGCGTAATTAATCTGTATATTTGTGAAACAGTTGCTGCCATGCCATTTCTCAAATCCTTTTCTCATCTTATTCAGACTTTATATGCAGATGACACATGCACATGTCAAAGTGTTACTTGAACAAGACGCTCCTGTGAACACAAGACTCTTGTGAAAGGCGCCCGCGAACAAACCCGTCCAAGAAACCATGACTGTGTAGCCTGCATGTTTGTGAATAAAAATAAACTCTTGTTTGTTTGTATTATGATATTATCCATATGCACTGTTTCCAGGCATGCCATAATATTGCTTAATAAATCATGACTTCACTGAATGACTCACTAGGACATTTTCCCCAAAGCAAGTTATTGTGCCCGAGTTATAAATAGCTCAAGGCTCCTCACAGTCTGAATTAGCGTCGTAAAGAAACTCTCAAATCCACTCCAGCAAAGAATCAGCACAAAAAGCATCAGGGAGAGCAATTTATTACGGAAAAATAAACTTCTAGAAGGCTTTTAGATGCTAATTATTCCTAAAAAATACATCTGACCAATGTATATTAATGCACTATGAAAGGGGCAAAAGAATAACCTGACATTATCCCATTGCCTTATAAGTGCAAGAAGCTGCGATCCCAGGGATTTGCATGTGAAAGTGGGTAAGTAAACAATTTATTGTGTTTAAATAAATAAATCACAAAGTGCATTGGCAACTACATTACCAACTGTTTTGTGCATGCTGCCTACACTTTCTCTGTCAACCTCTAGTTGAATTTAAGTTAGAATATTATGAATCAAATTGCTAAATGACTACATTAACCTACATTAAATAATTTTAAAAGTCAAACCAAGTAGAAAAAGCTAATCAAAGCAGTCAAATAGCCTACTATTAAATGAATGGCGTTAATTTCTGGCACACTACTGTAGCAATATAAATAATTTTATTTATAAATGTACGTTATATTTGTGTTCCCATATTAAGCAAAAAGCACAATGTATCAAATGAAGTCGTTTGGCACGGAGGCGCAGTTACCATTATAAAACACCCATGCGAATCTTAAAGCGATAAACAGCGTCGTAAGTTTAAAAGCCACGGATTCTTCGGTGTTTTTTAGCAGTCGAATATCAACCTACAGCACCGGATGTGTCCGTAATGTATTTGTGTATTTGTTTAGCTCTGGTGTGATGATCGGTGAGCGGGTATCGATCGCCTCACCTGCCGTTCCGCGCCTGTCCCAGCAGCTCCGGCTTCGAGATGTTCTGTGGTGGCTTAAAATGCGATAGAAAAGAGCTACAGAACTGTCGCAATGTCCCAAATTGCATTTTCACATAACCCCCCTCCTCCCTAACCGAACCCAGTAGTCTTCACTTGAAGAAACAACAGCAGCAGCAGCAGCAGCAGCACACCCACAGCCCCGCGACCGCTACATCCGACGCGCTGCCGTGTCGATCAAGTCCCATATTTTCCCGGAGATCTGATGGATGTGCGCCTCATGCTCCAGCCCTGAGGTGCTGCTGCGGCTGCTGGGAGCGGGGGATGGATTCTGTCTGACGGCGTGCCAGAGAGAGAGAAAAACAGCGCTGCATTTTTACCGGCTGGAATATCTGGAGCTACGTCCATGCGCCACCGTCTCGCCTCGGAGAATCAGACAAACTGGAGCAGCACAGACTCTCTCTCTCTCTCGCACACACACACACATATATCATTCCTGACGCTCTCGCACGGGCTGCTTTATTGCACGGGTCTCAGTGAGAGATGCGCAAACGGGAGCGCGGACGCGGCGTCTGTTACAGTGAGCTCGAACGGGAGAGGCAAAATAGTGAGCTGCCTAAACTGCATTTGTAGGCTAGTGCATATGATACCCAAAAATCCTGTCTAGGCTTACTAGGTTTTGAGACACAGCCGGCGCGCTCTACAGTGCACGACTGATATGTAACACCTTTGCGAACCAAGCTTATTTCATTTGTCTTTTACCTCGTGGACGCAGTGTAAAATTTATCACTTTAGGAAGTGATATTTGAAGAGGATCTGGCAACCTAAGGGCGTCTCTGTACTTGGCGAATCGAGTCTCCTTTGGCGTTCTGGGACGTGAGTACGCGTTTTAATTTCTTTTCTGATGTTTTCAGCGCTGCTAAAACCATTGACCACATTTTACAGACATTTTCTTTCAATCGTTTCCCTCTTTCTCCATGTCATCATCATTATAAAAGCTAATCATGGCTGCCATCATCATCATCATCATCAGTGACATCATCACAAGGGATCATCACTTGAGCATCCCAGTACTCTACTTAGTCTAGTACAAAAATAGTCATCTAGTACTCTAGAAAGTGATAGAAATGATGAAATCACAATTCGAGGAAGGGACGATAATGTTCTGTATAAGCCCACGCTATTGTGGGATAAATGCTTGTGCTCTTTAAATTTGGGTGGATTCTGATTGGCTGCCTGCCAATGGTTTTCATACTTCAACTGAGAAAGAAAAAACATTCTGAAGGTGATTCTAACCATATCTTTTCTCCATGTTGTTATCGTTACAACTGTGTGGAGTTTGCTGTTCTCATAGAATTTCAACAATTATTAAAACTTCATAGGTATAGATATCATCCTTGGTGTGAATGGGCCTTTATGTTGTGCCTGGCTGAATGAATAGTTCACCCAAAAACGAAAATTTGCTGAAAACCCTCAGGCCATCCATGATTGAGAGGATTTTGTTTCTTCTTCAGAACAGATTTGGAGAAATGCAGCATTACATCACTTGCTCACCAATGGATCCTCTGCAGTGAATGGGTGCCGTCAGAATGAGAATCCAAACAGCTGATAAAAACATCACAAAAATCTACACATAATCCACACGCAATTCTATTATTAAAGCACGCAATAATGATGTAAAATAGTGATGGGTCGTTCTTGAATGATTCGTTCATTTTGAACGAATCTTTAATGTGACTCGGGACGAACGAGTCATCTCAGGGAGTGATTCGTTCAGTCACGCATGCACAACATCCTATTAGGTTCTGTGCTGGAATTAGTTCACCTGTTTCAAGTCTTCGGGTTTTTGAAGTTGTTCGTTCATCTAATGGGGCTGTCACATGATAAACGAACGACGCGAACCCGAAGACTTGAGAGATGAACTAATCAATTCTTTTTCCAACTCACACTGCATTAGTTGAGCTTATAGGGCTGTCACGTGATAAACGAACAAATCAAACCCGAAAACTTGTCAGATAAGAGGTCAGGTGAGCTTATCATAGTCTAAAGACCCAGGTAAACAATGAGTTAATCTTTTTTGTTTCTTATAGCATTATAGTTTTGTCTAGTTTTGTAGTGTGATCAACGTTTGTGTAAGCAGTAGATGTGTTAGGGAAGTAACACGTAACATTTTAATTATATTTTGCTAAAATTAACAAAATGACTCCAAGAAAGATTTGTTCATTTTGCTGAACGAGGCTCAAAGGTCCGAGTCGGTGAAATGATCCGAACTTCCCATCACTAATGTGAAACATGGATGCTTTACATTTCTAAAGCATATAAAGTGAAAAAACTTTTCTTCATCAGCTCACCTTTTATATAAATGAGAAACCATAAAAACTTTCATTTGGCCCCTTCATTCAAGCACTTGGCTCACGTATGCACATACCAGTGGCTCATCGTTAACTGGAGCGCTGAATGAGTCTGCAAAAACGGCACCATAGGATTGGATATGCTGGTATTTTGGCTCATTTTGAATCGGAGCGACTGTCAGGCATCTGAAAGTGAGTTTTGATTGAGTCACTTATAGATCTCTGCTGCTCAAGCTACAAACAGTTTCAGACGGTTCAGTCCGATTTGGTAAACTGATTCAATTAGTTCACTAAACCGATTCAGAAGAATAATTCATTTGTGAACCGAACATCACTCTGGACCGTTTGCCTGAGGCTCTGGATTACAGGTAATTATGTTGTAAATAATGTTCAGTTTCTTGCACAGACTGATAATTTCACTTCATAAGACCTTCATAAGATATGCTTTTTATTCTCAAAGACAGGAAGCCACTGACTTGCATTTTATGAATCACTAAGGACAGTTTCAGCAAAAAATCTTCTAAAAAACAACTCCATCTTGGATGGCCTAAGGGTGAGTAAATTAACACCAGATTTTCATTTTTGGTTGAACTGTCCCTTTAAAACATCTTAATGATGGACTTGTTTCTTACAAACATGCAGCTTTTTACTTCTCAAGACATTAATTGATGTACTGGAGTGGTTTTGATTACTTGTGGATTGTTGTGATGTTTTTATCAGCTGTTTGGACTTTCGTTCTGACGGCACCCATTCACTGCAGAGGATCCACTGTTGAGCAAGTGATATAATGCTAAATTTATCCAAATCTGTTCCCATGAATGAACAAACTCATCTACATCTTGGATGGCCTGAGGGTGAGTTTATTTTCAGCTAATTTTAATTTTTGTGCGAACTATTAATTTAATATGGTGCTGGTTTCGTCTGGTTGGTTGAGTTGCAACAGTAACTGTATAGAGACACTGTAAGTGATTGCTTTAAGTATTGGAGGGATGTTGTGTGTGTGTGTTTGCATTCAAAAACAGCTGAGCACAGCTGAATGAAACAGAACCTTGAGACACGTCAATCATTATGTCTCTGGCACTAAAAAAAGCCCCCAGCAAGATGCAATAAAACAGAAATGTATCTGAAGCATATATACCAACAATTATATAACACATCAGACAGAATTGCGCCATCTCATGTGTCCCATTCCAACCATGCAAGTACTAGGTGGAATAACATGTTGAAAATTTGAGCAGTCAAAATTGCTGAAAAATGAATTACCTACAAATTGCTGAAAAAAAAATACAAAAAACCGAATTAATGTCAGAACCAATGACTACCGTCATCTATCTGAGCTCAATGTGTGAGTCTGTCTGACGCTGATGTGGCCTGTAGTCAGTGCACTTTCCTCATTAGTTCCTGGACCACTTACAGCCCCTAATGATCTGCTGGAAAGAGTCTGACGGGATCTCTAGTCCTTATGAGACAGGCCAGAGATAATGGGTATTGCTGCTCGTAGCTTAGCAGTGAAATATCTGGTCCAGTCGTGAAGGTTGTAAGCATCGCTAGCACTATTACTATGTAAGAAACCCACTTTTAACCCTGAATACTGCCCAGTATTTTTTACCTTTGTGTAAAAACTGTTTAATGTTATTGAATATGCAAATCTTAAAAGTATATATATATATATATATATATATATTTAAAAAGTACCTACAGATATTAATTAAATAAAAAAATACTTTTAAGTATATTTATATTTAAAGTACACTTTTAAAATGGCACTTTGTAATACAGTTAAATTAAAATGAACACTTAAAATCATTGTTTTTATAATCTTTTGTCATGCCTAAATTACACTTATTAGCATGCTAAGGCACATGTAAAGTACTTGTTCATAATTGTACTTTAATTGTAATGTGTCTAATATTTGATATTAATGTTTTTAAATGTGTAATTACAGATATATTTAAATACATGACAAACAAGTTTCAGTGGAAATGGCATTAAAGTATATTTTGATTTATTACAAACAGCGTAGGGGAAAGTTACTTTTAAAAGTAATGCATTACAATATTGAGTTACTCCCTAAAAAAGTAACTTTTTATGGAAAGTAATGCATTACTTTACATTTGTGTTACTTTTTAAATCTGGGCAGGGCTTGCTTGTTTGTTTTTAATATAAAAAGATCTATTTTTTGGCAAATGTAAAAGCCTTTTCACACCAAAAGCCTCAGGCTTTGAGAAAAGTAAATTCATGTCTGTACAGTAGACCGCAGAAGAAAAAAAAAATCAACTCTTCAGCAATAAAAAAATAAATAAATAAAATAAATGTTATCTTGAATAATTTTTGCTTATTAGTATGGTTGAATTGGATAACTGAAGGTCGTCAGCAAAGACACTGGTTAATAAAATGGGATTAAATGCATAAAGGATATTTGTATTATTTAATATATTTAATTATTGCAGGTTTGCATCATATTCTGAGTTGAATTTCACAGTTTTTATTCATTTTGAGGAATACTCAATCTGTTTTTTTTTTTGAGTGAGATGAATTAATGCACGTTCATATTTATTCTAGAACTAACATCTTAGTCACAATTTCTTTCAACATGGGGACAGGAGACCTTTTAATCTATATATGGGGGGAAAGTAACTGGCGTTACTTATTTGAAAAAAGTAACTCAGATATTTTATTGTCAATTAAAAAGTAATGTGTTACTTTACTAGTTACTTAGAAAAAGTAATAATATTACGTAACTTGCGCTAATTGTAATGTGTAACCCCCAACACTGATTATAAATGCCAGTATATCTGTCAGTATATGTCATGCATTCACACCTGAATAAATCAGATTTCCACTGATGTATGGTTTGTTAGGATAGGACAAAATTTGGCCGAGATACAATTATTATTTGAAAATCAGTAATCTGACGGTGCAAATAAAATGAAAATATTGAGAAAATCACCTTTAAAGATGTCTAAACGAAGTATTTAGCAATGCATATTACTAATCAAAAATTAAGTTTTGATATATTTATGGTATGAAATTTACAAAATATCTTCATGGAACATGATCTTTACTTAATATCCTAATGATTTTTGGCATAAAATAACCCATTTTGACCCATACAATGTATTTTTGGCTATTGCTACAAATATACATGTGCTACTTAAGATTGGTTTTGTGGTCCAGGGTCACATATTTGTTAAACCTGCAATCTTCTTCTGTTGAACACAATAGAAGATATTTTGAAGAATGTTGGTAACCAGACAATTGCCAATATTTTTTCCATACTATAGAAGTCAATGGGGACCAGCAACTGTTAGATAACCCACATTCTTCAAAATATCTTCTTTTTTGCTCAGAAGAAGAAAGAAACTGGTGAAAAGTGAGTCAAATAACTGCATTTAATATATATTTAAACTGTAGTACATTTGAATTTAATTTTATGCAATGAATTGTCCAAAAACATTATATTAATTTCACACTTAAGTATATTCATTCAAACTAAATTATTTCGGTAATAAGTACTCTTTTTTTATATATGCGCTCTATATATATTATATATGCACTCTATATATATTATTATATATTATATATAAATTATATGTACCACATATCAATTACAATATCCTAGTAGAGTAGCAGAGAGCTGAGCACAAGCAGGCATCACTCACTTCATCATTCAATTCTTAAAATGTAACAATGTAGTTACTGCAAAATCCATATCCATTAACCCCTGGTACCTCTGAGGCAACTCTCACTGAATGTTGCTTTGAATAAGAAAGTATCAGCCAGACCTCCAAGAAAATTGTCAGAGCTCCTTCAACACAGCAAGATCCTTGATGCATGGAAATGGCTGAAAATTACATACGCTGCTAACAAAGATCTCAAACATTTGCCGTTTCGTGTTTATTAATGCTGCTTTGAGTGATCTTCTTAATTAACACACATATCAAATGCATGTCCTGAGGAAATAGCGAAGAATACGAAAAATAAATCATATTGCAAAGATATGCATTTAACAGCAATGAGGTCTGTTTTCTTCGCTACAAATGACATCATTCAGTCATTTCCACTCCTTAAATCTCAAATTATCCTTAAAGCATTCTCACTGAGACAAACATAAAAAACTTCTGACAACATCAGACCCACACAATGCTGACCTGAGCAACATTTTACATTGTCTGAGGCCAAGTAAGGAGAGTAAGTTATGAATTTCTTACCTGTCTGGGATCCCTGAACCGTTTCTGAGAGGGTCCTGGTTTGTTCCGCCTGGGCCTCCCCTTACTTTGGCTTGGGGCCCTGATCTGGAGCCCTCAGGACCGCTGTAGAACCACGCTCCCGACTTGGTGAGGATTTCTTGTTGTTTTCGGCACAGGTTGCATACCCACATTACCTACATAGAAAATAACAAATTATCATTGAGGGAATTCAGTGAAATATGGGATTAGAAGCAAAAAAACAATACAATAACATACCAAGATGTGCAGATTTCAGAGGTACTGTATGGTCTTCTAACTATTTGTTTCTTTTATAATACAGGGGATGTTGGCTACAGTGGATGTTGGCTACAGTGTAAAACCCTACACCATCTGGCAAGGTAAGCAGATGCTTCAACTATCAGAGTTTCTTTTACTATGACAAATAAAACATCAATCCATCCATCCATTTTCCAAAACAATTGTCCTGTGTAGTGTTGTGGTGATGCTGAAGCCTATCCTAAATAAAAAAAATAATATAGAATAAAATTTATTTGATAAAATGAATAGTTCTGGTGCTTGATTATGATTCTTGAGCACTTCCACCATGCTCAGACTTGTCCATCATCTTCACTCATCAATGTTGCCAAGTCCCTGCTTTTCCAGCGTAACTGGGCTACTTTAACACTGTTGCCGCGGATTGTTTTTCATGTCCATAGGTTGAAGTGACCCCAATAACGTAATATATAGCCCCTGGAATATTAATTTTACCAGGGGAATTATGCCAAAAAACATGAATTTTATGCCCATAATGCAATTTTGACCAGGGGACAGACTCAGAAATGCAAATGGGTGGGTTTTGTAGTGAAAACCTGGCAACCCTGTCTCAACAAGATGCAGGATGATGACCGACTACATAATGTAACCTAACAGAATATGCCATAATTTCAAAATATGAGGGCAAAAATGCCCCTGTATGGGTTTTTGTCTTATATCTATATCATATGGTACAGTTTAGTAATATCACACGAGCAGGAGCGCTGTTTCTTCCAAATATCTGCACGATTGCAAATGTGATATTGATTTTATACAACAGTTCAATAAACATTTTAGACACAATGCTATATCAGGACTGTCTGTTTGTGCTCAGTTTCACAATCGAACATAGTTCCAAAGAAAGCTTCAGTAAAACTCCCTGATTTTGAACAAATCAAGTGAGTCAATGATTCAGTGAGTCATTTGCTTTGTTCCTGAATGAATAAATGGATCTCATTAAAACAGTGACTTGCTGCCACCTACTGACAGTTTTAGTTTTATATTTAGAGCATTGTTTTAAAATAATAATAATAATTTAATATTTCAATATAAAATGTTGAATCATCATTATAAAGCTATTCAAAGTGATACTGACTTTAAATGATCTTTTGGGGATATTTTCTTAAATTGATGTGCGGTTAATTTGCTATTAATTAATCGGCATATCATGTAATTAATTAGATTACAATTTTTAATCATTTGACAGCCCTAATTTAAATTAACGTTTAAATAACGTTTCAATATAAACGACATTAAAATATATTTTTGTTTTTTTATAAATACTTGTCAGTACATTCAGCAATACGCTTTAACAATATTTCAAAAAACAACAGAAGTAATTATGAAATTGCATATAAAGTTCATTTCATATAAATTAAAAATAGTCCATTTTCACTTATTGCAATTTACTTGCAATTACTGTGTGTCTGAAAATATTAGATTCTGTTACATTATTTCCAAAATACATACTCTCTTTAAAGCATAAGCTGAAGTGACCTCATTTTCACAAGTGTGTTGTGCAATGTGCAATCTAAAACATATCACTATCAATAAAGAAGTGAAAAATTTCAAAAAACATAAACTACAGTTAAAATTCAGCTTTCTTTTAATTTACCATAGATCCAAACCATAACATACCAGGTATCCTCCATTTCCCTAATGCACACGGTGTGTGATGGGTTACATGATAATTTAGTAGTTAGGGTTATAACTATTATTTTGGCAGAGAATATGTTTGTAAGACTGTGAGACTGACAGACTGACACATCTATGAACTGCACACTCACACACACTAAAGTCATACAGTCACATTTAAAGCACACACTCATTTAAACTGAGCGCGAGACAGTGAGAGCGAGTAAATCAATGACAACCATTAAAGCTGCTGCTGGAGGAGAGTGGTCACCTGCCTTTGCTGAGTCACCAGAGACAGAGAGAGAGACAGACAGAGAGACAGACGGTCCAAACGGGAGAAAATGAGTTGGTGTGTGAATGGAATGGGCTCAGAAAATAGAACAAGAAGGCCATTAGTGACAGCCAAGTAATAAGGAAATATTGCCTGAACAGCTTTCAAATGGACTGTGGACGTTAAAGTGCTCAATGCAAATGCTGCTACATGAGAAATGCATTACTGCAGAGGTTACACAAATTTTTGCATTTAAAGGAACACAAACCAGTGACAGATACAAGACTTGCATTATACAACACTGCAAATAACAACTGAAAAACTTAAAACTCTTGATCTGTAAAAACAATGTGGTTAAAATTAACCATGTACAAATATGAAAGTAATTTACAAGTATGCAGAGACTACGTCACTCGCAATACTTTATAAGACATAGCGGTCACTGCAAAGCTGCCTTGGCACCAGTTGTTTGCTGCGATTTTTTGATTTTTTTTTTTTTTTTGATTGGTGGATATTTCATCACCGGAAACTATACTGTTAAAATACATATAGATATATTTTTTAAATGAAGATTATAGCAAAAAGGCACATGTTTAACATCAAACCTTGATCATCTATTTTTTTTTTTTTTGTTTTGTTTTTTCTATCAACTTTTTGGTCCTTACAAAATAGGTGAGTACATACCTCTTGGCGTTTAGTGCGGTCATTTATATTACCTAAAACTTAAGATCAAATAATGTGGACTGATAGCTTCAAAAAGTAAAAATAATTGATAAACAACTTTAGAGCTCATGGTAGATTTTTTATAAGTGTATAAATTAGGTTAAAAGTTAATTCGTCTATAGAGAAAATGAATGGGATTTATAATTGTTGCATGCTAATACTTTTGAAGAAATAGTTTACTTTTAATTTATTGATTTTATTTACTTATTCATTTATTCATTCATTCATTCATTCATTCATTTCTTTACAGTAGCAGGGAATGTTGTAATACCATATGGGGTAAGTTGTCACAGTGAAAAACAAAACTGTAAAAAGGGAACCTATTAAAATATTATTCATAGTTTTGGCCAACAGAAATTGAATGAATGAATGACTGAAAAACTTCATTTCCATAACCCGACTGAAAAACGCACTTTTCAGTGTATCAAAATACACCGTTCAGTTCTTTCAGGTAAAATCTATTTGACACATGAACGTCTAAATGTACGCTCTGTTTGTTCACTTGTTTACTAAACAATACTAGCAAAAATATTTTTTTTAGGACAGAACTGAAGAAAAAACATACTTCGAGACATTTTAATTGCTAGAGAAAACGCACATTTATATAACTGGACTAAAGACTCAGAAGCCAAAGTTACTGAGACATTGCCTTGTGACAGCCTGTGACACCTAGCCCCGGTCTCACCTAAACTTGGCATAATAGATTCGTTTCCTACCCATTTTGTCGTTGCGAGTCATTTTTTGTCCGTCGAGACTCGATGAACGGCGGTATAAGAGATGTTTATAGCCTATAATGGACTCTGGTGCACCGTTGCGTCTGCCGCATCCGTCAGAACGAGAAACGATCGGCTCGATTCGACTGGATTCTGAGAACGGTATGTGAAGCCGCTGTCTGTTCTGCGCATGTGTGACAGCGGAACCGATCGGCGTTTAAGAGGCTGAATGCGCGATGAAGCTGAGGAACTCACTGGTCTTCGCTTTAACCTACATTATTTACGGATCCTGCCGCTATCAAGCCACTAAGCCGGAATTCAGTTCATTACGAATGCATGCCGTCTCAAACCGCCCGAAAAAACACAGGTAATAACAGACACGAAGCTGTAGCCAAACACTGTAAACACTAAAAAGCCAAATACACTTAAACAATAAGTGAATGAGAGTCCTCAGAGTAATTAATCTCTTTTAAAAGCTGTAATGAAGTTCACCTAACATGACCTCACAATGTGTGAATGAAGTTCAGGTGGACTTAACTAAGATTTGCAATAAAAATATGTGCTTAAAAATGGCTAAAAACATCTATACACAATTCACAGTGCAACACGATCAGGTCTTATATAATGTGTTTGTATTCACTAGGAGAAAATTGGCTTAAATTGAGCAAGTTTACCAAAAGGAAGTCTAATTGGCATAATGTTGACTTCAAACAAAACAACTAGTTAAAATAAAACAGCGACAGCAGTAAACAAATCAGAAATCTCTTATTAATTCCAAATATCTATTTACATGTTCACATCCGTCACAGCAGACATGTTTGGAGCACAAATAAATATGCCTTTCTGATTTTGGAAATACACACACACGTGTTTGAAATAAGTGGAAACAACTAATGTAAAATTAAAGCATTAGTTCACTTTCTGAATAAAAATGTCCCCATAGTTTACTCACCCCATGTCATCCAAGATGTTCATGCCTTTCTTTCTTAAGTTGAAAAGAAATTAATGTTTTTGAGGAAAACATTCTAGGATTTTTCTAGTGGACTCCAATGGGAATCAATGGGATGAAGGTCCAAACTGCAGTTTCAATGCAGCTTCAAAGGGCTCTACATGATCCCAGCCAAGGAGTAAAGGTGTTATCTAGTGAAACAATTGGTAATTTTCTTAAAAAAAATAGAAATTTCTACACTTTTTAATCACAAATGCTCTTCTTGCATAGCTCAACTTCACACGTTACATAATCACGTTGGAAAGGTCACGTGTGACATAGGCAGAAGCACCGACTGACGTGTTTACAAAGCAAACGTCCAAAGAAAGTCAAACACCTTTTACAAAAAAACAAAAAAACAAAAAAAAAAAACAAGTTAAAACAACAATGTCGGACAGTTTTGAACTTGGAGGAGAAAATGAGATGGGAGTATTTCATCCCATCCTACCTTTTTGAACCGAAGTACTAGAACTAAGCACACATTACCTTTAGTCACTTTAGTCAAGTACACGCATTGCAGAGCCAGTGCAAGATGAGCATTTGTGGTTAAAATTGTATTTTTTTTTTTAGAAAATGACTGACCGTTTCATTAGATAAGACCCTTATTCCTCGGCTAGGATCGTCTAGAGCCCTTTGAAGCTGCATTGAAACTGCAATTTGGACCTTCAACCTGTTGGCCACCATTAAAATCCACTATATGGAATGTTTTCCTCAAAAACCTTAATTTCTTTTTGACTGACGAAAGACATTTTGGATGACATGGGGTGAGTAAATTATCAGGAAATATTTATTCTGGAAGTGAACTAATCCTTTAAGTTAGGGATACTGGGAAAGCACATCTGTAAAGCATTAGTGTTGGGATCCAAACTTTAAATAAAATACCTTAAAATCCTTAAATAAAAATAATTAATCTCTGTTTAGATATTAATCTGAAAATACAAGTCAAAGTTTCATTACCTTGCATATCTATATAATAATGTTTGTGTTAGCACCTGAAGTTGATAAAAAATGAAAATTAACCCTGTTTTTTAAATGTTACAGATACTTTTATTTAGTTTTAACAACTCGTTTGACCTCATAATGTTTAATCCAGTTTTTTCATCACCAGAACAGATTTGTATAAATGTAGCATTACATCACTTGCTCACCAATAGATCCTCTGCAGTGAATGGGTGCCATCAGAATGAGAGTCCAAACAGCTGATTAAAACATTACAATAATCCACACCACTCCAGCCCATCATTTAGCTGTTTTTAAATCTAATGCATCACTTCTGTCCAAAATACAAAAACCGTTGGATCCACTGCTGAGTGATGTAATGCTAAATTTCTACAATTTATTCATTTATTTTCCTGATGAAGAAACAAACATCTATATCATCTCCATCTATATTTTCATAAAATATTTATTTTGGGGTGAAGTATTCCTTTATTGCATTCATAAAAATGTATGCATATTAATGCATATTTATGCATATTTTAATGCATAAGATCTTTTCATGAATATGCCTAGCCACAGTTATAATACATTACAATATTTAGCTATGCATTTTAACACATAACACACAGAACTGAGTGTTAATCCTTTTAAAGTAGAATTATATTACTCAGTTATTCACAATTATTAGTTGCAATTATTCTCATTGTAAGGTGTTGATACCCAGTTTTAAGGCAGGTTTTTATAACGAGCTATTATTATAAAGTGTGTGTTTTTTTTCTTTTCCGCCCATATAAAATGCTGTGGGCGTGTGTGTGTTTAAGGGTGTGGAGCTCCATGACATCACTGTCCCAGCGCTGAAAAAGAATCTGGTCATCTAGCACTGCAGGGGAACTCAATCCATGGCCTCACTAACATGTGGAGCCATTGACACTGACATCAGACACAGCAGCGCCGGTGTCCATGACAGCCCAACACCACATCCACAGTCACAGCAAAATACCACAAGAATAAAACAACCCACTAAGCTCCACTCAGCTTCCCAAATCCAAATTGATCACAAATCATAACACAATTATTGCCTTAATCATCCATATTAATCTCAAACCAGAGAAACTAATCGAGCAACACCTCATGTGCCAAGTAAGTGCATAAAGAGTTTAACTAAAAAATACCATATACTGTAGACAAATACATATTTTGGTTTGCCGTCCCGCACACTTCTGATTTAAAACCTCAGCGCTAAGATCTCATCAAAACCCACTATACTCTTTCCGTGGGAGACCTGAATCAGACCTACATTGTCTTTGCCTCGACCAGCAAGAGCCCAAGCTGAGTTAGCATGGCTAACTACATACAAGTGCTGTTTATCACAGTGTTATCTCATCAGAAACATGTACAGATCCTCCTGCTGCTGCGCCCTCACTAAACACTATGCATTATGCACACCATCCATCATTTATGAGCTGTGAATAGTGAATTAGTCACTGATTAACAATTGACCATCAGTAAAGTTATTTTCCACATTCTTCAGCTCCTCCGAGGGCAGAGAACACAGGCAGCCCGACAAATTAGGATGTAAATAATCTCTATACACCGAAAGCAACTGTCTGGCTGAAGCAGCTGTCTGAGGTGAGCTAATGTGTGCATCTACACAACAAACAAAGCTCAGTGTTTTCACAACAGGGGACACATTAAATAAAGCGACACTTGTTTAAATAAATCATTTGAAATTATGCCAGAGTTACGTGTGTAAGCCTGTTCACTGAATAGTCAGTTACTTTAGCACGAGTATCAATCAATGTCTATTCCTGCACACCTGAGGAATCTCACCTAAAAAAAGAGAGAAGCAGCAAATCAACAAATTAGAATGATTTCTGAAGGATCACGTGACACTTAAGACTGGAGTAATGATGCTGAAAATTCAGCTTTGATTACGGAAATATATTGTGACCCTGTACCACAAAACCAGTCTTAGGTCGCTGGGGTATATTTGTAGCAATAGCCAAAAATACATTTTATAGGTCAAAATTATTGATTTTTGTTTTATGCTAAAAATCATTAGGATATTAGTGATGGGAAGTTCGGATCATCATTTTACCGACTCGGACCGTTGAGTCGCGTGCAGCAAATTGAACGAATCTTTTTTCGAGTCATTTCGTTCATTTTAGCTAAATATAATTAAAATATAGTTACGTGTTACTTCCCTAACACATCTACTGCTTACACAAACGTTGTTCACACTACAAACAAGACAAAACTATAATGCTATAAGAAACAGAAAAGATGAATTTATTGTTTACCTGGGTCTTTAGTCTATGATTAGCTCACCTCACCTCTTATCTGACAAGTTTTCGGGTTTGAGTCGTTAATCATGTGACAGCCCCATAAGCTTAACCAATGCAGTGTGAGCCAGAAAAAGAATTGATTAATTAATCTCTCGAGTTTTCGGGTTTGATTCGTTCGTTCATCACGTGACAGCCCCATAAGACGAACGAACGACTCATTTAGAAGACTCTAAACAGGTGAACTAATTCCAGTACAGAACCTTAATAGGATGCTGTGCATGTGCGACTGAACGAATCACTCCCCGAGACGACTCGTTCCTCCCGAGTCACATTAAAGATTCGTTCAAAATGAACGAATCGTTCAAGAACGACTCATCACTATAGGATATTAAGTAAAGATCGTGTTCCATGAAAATATTTTGTAAAATTCCTACTGTAAATATATCAAAACTTAATTTTTGATTAGTAATATGCATTGTTAAGAACTTTATTTGAACAACTATAAAGGTGATTTTCTAAATATTTAGATTTTAGTGCATCCTCAGATTCCAGATCTTCAAATAGTTGTCTCTCGGCCAAATATTGTCCTATCCTAACAAACCATACATCAATGGAAAGAATAGGTATAACTTTCAGATGATGTATAAATCTCAATTTGGAAAAATGTACCCTTATGACTGGTTTTGTGGTCCAGGGTCACATTTTACAATATATTCATATAGAAAAAAAGTTCTTTTAAAATATAATAATATTTCACAATTTTACTGCTTAAATGCAGACTTCTTTTAAAAACATTAGAAAATATTACCAATCCCAAACTTTTGAACGGTAGTTTAAATAATGCTACTATAAATATATTAATAGTCCTAAATGTTTCATTTTCTTACCCTCTAATGGGACAATATTATGCAAGCAGCATGTGGCAATTGAGTGCATTGTTTTTGGACACATCTGATTTTTACAATATTAATGGTCTGTGAGGACAGGGCTTGTGAGAATTTAAACATAATGATAAAACCATAAAGAGAAAATAAACACTAAGAAAATGAGGAGCTGCTGAACAGTTTGTCCCCCTGCTGTAAATTTATGCAAGAAAGTGAGAGTGTGATGAAATGGAGTGTGTGCACGAGATAAAAAAAGAAGAAAAAAGAGGAACAGAGGGAACGTACTGTAATATTAGTATTGATTCATGTATTCAAGTCTGAACTTCAATGGTTCACTGACTACTGTGAGACAAAATTGCAGTCAGACAAAAATTTGATAATATAGTAGGTGTTTGAAATCAATACAAGAGGCACTGAAGAAAGACTAAAGCACAGTGTGGAGTCTAATGGGAGACAGTGCCAACTAGTGGAAACAGTACAGAACAGCCTGTGTTGGTTTCATTTAAAAAAAGAACATTTTCTTAAAAAATAAAAATTGTGCTGTTGGTTGGCAAAAAAAGACCTAATATTACCCAGTTAGATGATGCTGAGGTAAAAATATCAGTAAAACCTTTCCATCACATACTATTTTCACAAAATAAGAATGAATACTTGTCTGATTATATATACATATGTATCAGCCTTTGCATTTGAATTTATCAAATTAACAAAAGCAGTCAAATGTTTTGGATTTGATGACATTTAATGACAATAAGCATCTAAAATATATAATTTTAATTTATAATCTGTGAAGGAATGTAAAAATATAATAAAATACTTAATTTAACCCCTTTAAACCCCCAATTTTTTTCCAGACATGAAGATATCCAAATAATTTGTCATTAGTAGTCCTTAGAAATAATCAATAATTATCTGTGTTTTATGGTCGGTCACAATTGATAATGTGTATACTGAATTAACAGATTGCTGCAGTCATAAACATTGTTATATATCTTAGCCCAGCTATTTTAAACTGTTTGATCACATTCCAGAGTTACTATATGCAAAAAAAAAAAAAACACTGACAGAAATACTGAGATAAAATACAAAAAAACATACAACCATCAATGTATTTCAAAATTGTTACTTTTTTGTAAAATATCATCGCATTTTTATATTAGTGCTACCAGTATTACAACATCAATTTTGTAACTTATTTGTAACATTTGGACTTTTAATTTAGTGCAATATTTTGTCATTGCAACATTTTAGTGCAGTCTTCACTAACAACTGCAATTTGATATATGTGTACTTACATTCACTGTTATCCCACCGGTCACTAGTGACCATCAAAATGTTTACTCATTTTATGACCACACTCAACAAACTGAATATATGTGAATTCATATATTAATACTAGACACCTTAAAGATAATGTGTACCAAAAATCTTTCATACATTTTTATATTAACATACTTTACTAGCCTTTCATTTTGGAGATTTGATGCAGCCATCATCTTCTCAAGGTGCAAATAGGAGTTAAACTGCTTTGCTCATGTGACAATTTTCACTAATCATATGAAACTGCACATATTTAATTTAGACCCTTTATTTTTTCCATATTTACAGGAAGTGCACTGAAACATCAGAAAGTTAGGTTTTTAGAGCTTTATAAATTAAACCCTTTTTATGGTCACTATTGATTAAATTAATGTCAAATAACTACAAATCTTTAATTTTCTGTTGCTGTTTGGAAACAAGATAAACACCTACAGATGTAGTAGAAAACATCTGCCTCTTGTTTGTATTTTTTTTTTTTCTGTAACTGGCCTTAATTCTAACACTGAAATCAAAAATGACTGTCTTTAGAATCATTCATACCTGTAAAAATTGGCTGAGAATTGAACAAATAGTTGTTCTGTGGCTCAGAGGACGTGTGTTTGTAGCAGTTTTTTTTCCTGCTGATTAAGGGATAGTCAATCTTCACCTTACAAATCATCAAAAACAATAATGCTGTAAAATACACATATTTTGTAAGAAATTGTGACTAGCAAGAGCAAAACTATTTTGGGAATCAACACCCCAAAATGAGTAATACTATGAATTTTGGCACACTTATGTTACACAAGTGTAAATGATTGTCAGTGAAAAAAAACTGAGTGATTAAACATTACAATTAAGTAAAAGTTTGTTCTGATTTTATTCATCAGAATATCTCTTCTTCTTCTAAATGTCCAGAATTTTAAGTCTTCATGCAGAAATTCACTTTAAGTGACATTTAGTCAAACAGGTGGTGACAGCAGACCAGAAAACAGACCAGACCATAACCAGAAATTAGTGAGCTAAACTACTTGAAAAATGTGTGTGCTGTTACATATGTACATACGCAGTGCTTGAATAGTAACGGATTATATGTAATCTGGATTACGTAATCAGATTCCACTTGTAATTATATGTTGCATTTTAAAATGCTCATAATCACACTACAGTTACCTTTTATTGATTACATGATTACGTAATATTTAATAATATGATATATGATTATGATATTATAATAAATGATTCACAATTTATTGACTCTCACTAACTCTTCCTTTCCATCTTTTCATCTAATGCTTATATACATTCAGAAAGTCTTCCAGTTTTGTGGAGATTCACACAAAGGCCACTAGTCACTAGTCAGATGACTAGAGAGGGTCAGTGTTTTGGTCAGTGTACAAACCAAATGCAGTTTCTTCATGAACTACAGTTTGGGAAACCTTTACTGTATGTAATGTTTAATGCACTTTCTGTGGTTAATAACAACAAATAGTGTATTTTGTCTTTCTGCATGTATTTTCTTATCTATATGGTAAAGGGCAAATCCAGCATTATGGATGTGACATTTTGCGTTATGGATGTGACACATAAATGCTTAGAGAATGTATGTGTTACCAGTATACTGAACCATTTGTTTATATTTTCATAAACCCTTGAGTCTAAACATCAGAAGAATACCAGTCTATGCATGAGTTTTCTATGTTAAAAAAGGGAAATAATCATGCGTTATGGATGTGACAAAAAAGGACACTGCTTTTGAGAGACCACATACTTTGTAGGATTTCTGTGGAATGCACAAACCAGGCGTAATAATACCCAAAAAAATAGAGAAGCGATGGCTCTTCACAGAACACATAATTGTTGCTTTATTTTAATTTTGATGTGTCTATTTATGAGGAATAAGTACTGTTATGGACGTGACAAGCCTGAAAATAGCAAATGACTTTGGAAAATCATGCACTAAAAATAAAAAAAGGTTAAAAAAAACACCAAAAGTTGACATCTGTGCTATCAGTATAGTACAAACCTTTGGTAAAAACTTTTCATGGTAAAGTTGACTTTTATATAAAATTACCCTAATATACTATCCTGTTTAAATCAACAAACAAGTTAAATCAAAAGCAATCAAAAAGCAGTCAGATTATATTGCCTAAAATGTGATATTAACTAAAATATTTGTCATGTAATTTGGAATCAGTAACAGACTACAGTTTGCACTGTACATAGGTTTTGTCACAGTCTGAGGAAACCTTAAGACGACAACAGCTGCAGACACCCAGATACTGGAATATTTTGGGGCTTTATTTTCTTGTTACATTTCAGCACCCTCTTGTGGTCATGAGATTAAATGGTTAATTTCCTCTGTGATCAAAACCCACCAAATCCATATACAACATGAAAGCTGTAGAAATACGACGTACAGACATAGGATGAAGGGGGTTTTATACAACTTGTCTACAGACTCTATGGTGAGAGAGAGAAGTCAGACGTACTTTGTTGGAGCGGAGGGAGACGCGTCCTCCACAGCGTGCGCAGAACTTGGTTTGGCAATAAGAACAGACGTGGCCGCAGCCATCGGCAAACTTGGTTTTGTGGCAGATCCCACAGGTGGGCGAGTCTCCCTTCTGCTCCGGATTCTTCTGAGCCTCCTCTCCAATCTTCTTCACCTGGTCCTTGTACATCTCAAACTGCTGGTGCAGTTTTCTGTGGAGAGCAGAGAGGGACATTTAGTGATTTCTTGTAGTTGTCTTGATTTACATTTGAGCTGGAGAGTCAGGTGTGAACAGCTGCTCCTGGATCAGTGTAAGTTTGTGCTGTGACAGGTTTGATGCCTGTTACTTAACATACATGCAAAATTCAGGAGTATGAGAATAATTCAGCCACTCGAGTGCTATTGTTCAGCATATCCTGCATGTTACTTATGCTTGCTTTTTTTGGAAATGTATTTTGTTCAAATCAAATACAATACAAATCATATGATAGATATGATCAATAGATAAATTTTCTTGGGTTTCTTTTCATATGTTTTAAACTAGCTACACTGTAAAAAACAATTTGTTGATTCAAAGAATTTGTTACCCGGCTGCCTTAACATTTTAAGTTCAGTCAGCTCAAAAAAGTTTAGTCAACTTGAAATATTAAGTTGTACTAAGTGACAACTTAGATATTTGAGTTCATTCAGCTTAAAATTTTAAGACAGCTGGGTAACAAGCCCAGCTTTTATGTTTAACAAACCAAATTGTTTGTTTAGTCAACTAAAGTATCTAAGTTTTCACTTAGTACATTTAAAGTTGACTAAACTTATTCGAGTTGACTGAACTTAAAATTTTAAGGCTGCAGGGTAACAAATTATTTTAAGTTGACTCAACAAATGGTGTTTTTTGTTGTTGTTTTAGTGTACTTGTATTATTTGTTATGATTAAAAAGAAAGAAAGAAAGAAAAGAAAAGGGAAAAAAGTTGGTATCAGTTTTGAACCAATTTGTACCAGTTTAAATTTTGTTTGTTTGTTTGTTTGTTTTTGCTGTTAATTGAAACAAAGGTAAAATAAAATATAAATATTAAATGAAACTTAAAAAATGTACTTAAAAACAGAAGGAAAAATGTTGTTTTGA
The DNA here is from genome assembly GCA_012976165.1 of Labeo catla. Classification (NCBI taxonomy): domain Eukaryota; kingdom Metazoa; phylum Chordata; class Actinopteri; order Cypriniformes; family Cyprinidae; genus Labeo; species Labeo catla. The sequence continues at coordinate 1,601,801 of VONZ01000038.1, forward strand.
AATAGTTTAATGTGTAAACTAATGTGTAGTTTAATGTATAAACTGTTCCAAATAAGTTGGAAGAAGTTGAAGTAGCAAAATTGTTGCCTTTTTAAAATTATTATATAAAACTGAAATAAAAATAAACTAAAAAGCTTAATAGAAATATTTTTAAATAATTAATAAAAATTACAAAAGCACATAAAAATATAAAAAAATTCTAAAATATCAAACTTAAAATGAAAACTGAAAAAATGAAATAAAAGTACAAATACAGAAATAACATTAATTTCTACCACATTCAAGTACCACATGCAAATAGCAAGGTACAAAAGATGTTACCAGGGTGGTACCTTTTAAAAAAAATACACTTTTGTACCTTATTTATCCCTAAACGATGCTTATTAGTACATTAAAGGTACATATTAATGCCTAAAATCTATATATTAGTACCTAAATGGTACTAAACTAGCAAACTAAATGTATAAAACAAGGCAGCATCTAAAACCATAATTGTTTGGCACAATTGTGTTGTGTTTCTTTGGGTTTAAGAGAGCTGTAGGATGTAAACATGACTCTTAGTAAGTTCTTTATTCAGCAGTAATTGCATTAATATAATAGGCTTGACACTCTGGGTTAATTCCTATTCTACATTCATCAGTCAAACCATATTGAAACGAGACCGTAACCACTGATAGGATACGTCTAATACTTTAATAAGACTCGTAAGACAGGGATGAGAGAGCGTGCCGGTTTGACAGGATCCAGACCTAATGCAGACAGACTCGATCAATAATCTATCCCAAGAAAACACTTACTCATCAGATGTTTATTGATCCGGGGGCGTTTTCCATTGTTTTTAAGTCACATGGAGCAGTGAAGTATGTGACTGGGATGGCTTTTACTGTACATGCACTACACATCATGATATTCAGTTTGAGCTCCAGAAAATCGATGGCGTCCACACTGAAATGATCCGACACTGTTTCTCCACAAGAGTACGTGAATATGCGTGGCTAATGAATTGAGCGTGTTGTGATGACATACAATTTGGTAGATTGACAAAACGGTCCATTCAAGCATAAAAACATTAGTACTTTAGTACGCATGTACGGTTGGCAGTATTTTTATATATATGTACACATGGAAACTTCATATGATATGCCCTGTAAATGCAGCCATGCTTTGGTTTTTTTGAGTACTTCTGAGCCCAGAGCATTTCTTGGAAACACTTTACTTGAAGCCTTTATATATAATGCATTGTAAACATATTTTTAATGCATTAATTATGCATTGTAATGCACCCTATAATGCATTGTATGATCCCATCATAACACTGATCTATTCATTGTTACACCTTTAGAAAGTACAGCACATTCAAACACATGACAAACAACTAGATGTAACAAGGAATCTGCAGATATTATAATTAGGCATTATAATAATGGCAGCCCATAGAACCGCTTGAAAGTTGTGAAATTTGGCACACAGATAGAAAACAGTCTCAACATTAACCACAAGAAGTTTGGAGTCTCTAACTCAAACTCTCTAGCGCCACCACTTGTCCAAAATTTCAATCATTTTATGCTAATAACTTTTGAACTGTAAGGTCTAGAAGGAAAATTCCATTTTCCTCTGATTCCTTGACACCAAAATGTAAAAATCGTAAGGTTTAGTTTTTAATAGTTCGTTAAACCTCCTTTTCCAAACTCATCCTAGACGGTTTGTCTGATTTTTATCAAAATTGGCTCAGATCATCTTCAGCCCATGCTGGCAAAAAGTTATGGAAATCAAGTTGATTAGTCAAACCGTTGTCAAATAACACGCAAACGAATTTGATGAAAAGCACACAAAAATGGATGTGAGGCTATATCTCTGCAACGGTTTGGCATATTGAGATCAAACTTGGTGTGTGTTATAACAGGCATGACCTGAGGCTACCTGCAGTGTTTTGGCACAGTGCCACCTAGTGGTGAGGAGATATTAAAAATAGATATTTTTGCTTATAACTTCTGAATAGTTTGGCCAAAAATCACAAAACTGGTCTCGTTAGGTTCGGTGCATCATGCTAAGTTGAACTATAAGCCAATTTTTCCATGTCATTCTGGGCATTGGCCATTTTGAATTTTGTTGTAAAATGCTATATTTTAAGAACGTATTCCAATATCATTACGAAACTCACTATGTTAAGTTTGTGGTCAAAGGTTATAATGAAATTTTACAAAATACTAATAACTTTTGTTTAAATTAGCCTGTTTGCAATGAAATTGGTCTTGATATATTCCTTGGATCATGCCGAGAACATCAATACCAATTATGCCATAATTGGATTGACATCCTGTCTGCCATTTTGATTTATGTTGAAAACCTACTTTTTTGAACTCCTCCTAGACTGTTGGTCCGATTTTCACCAAATTTGACTCGGATCATCTTCAGACCATGCTGGCAAAAAGTTATGGATTTCATGACGATATACAGTACTGTGCAAAAGTCTTAGGCCACTAGTATTTTCATCAGCTAAAAAATGGTTTAAGGACAGTTAAAGTCGGTCTTTTGCTGTAGTGTGTCAGTAGGAAATATCAGATTACATTTCCAAACATTCATTTTGCCATTAACAATCCAGTGAGATTTTTGTTTGCACAAGGAGTCTGACACCAGCGAGTGCTCTGCACAGAGATCTGATCTCACCTTCATCCAGTCTGTCTCTGGAATGACATGAAGAAACAGAACAAACTCAGACAGACTAAATCCAGAAGAACTGTGACAAAGTCTCCAGGATGCTTCAAGAAACCTACCTGCAAAGCTGCAGCACTGTTAAACGTTTTAGGCACTTGTGTAAAAATGCTGTAAAATGAGGATGCTGTCATAAATAGATTTTCTTTATCAATTACCTTCTATTAACTAAATGAAATCAACATTTGGTGCGACCATTCTTCGCGTTTACAGCAGCTTTTGCCCTAGGTGCACTTGCGCAAAATTTTTCAGTTTTTCAGCTTTGCAGGTAGGTCTCTTGAAGCATCTTGGAGACGTTGCCACAGTTCTTCTGGATTTACTCTGTTTTAGTTTGTTCTGTGTCTTCATGTCATTCCAGAGACAGACTGGATGATGGTGAAATCAGATCTCTGTGTGGAGCACTGGCTGTTGTCAGACCCCTTGTGCAAACAAAAATCTCACTAGATTATTACAATTAATGGCAAACAGAATGTTTGGAAATGTAAACCGATATTTTTTACTGACACACTACAGCAAAAGATAGAAATACTTACTTTAAACCATTTTTTAGCTGGTGAAAATACTAGTGGCTTAAAACTTTTGCACAGTACTGTACATATCACGTATATGTCAAAAATTGTTATGTATATACATAACAATTTTTGCTTAGTGTATCAACCAATTTGCTGGAAAGATGCCAAAGTGCATCTGAGGCTGTATCTCTGCAAAGCTTTGACATATTTACACTAAACTTTGTATGTGCCATTGTAACCTCACACTGACCACGCCACATCAATTTGGTAACAGCGCTACCTGTTGGTCAAGAGTGATAACACCGTTAATAACTTTGGATTGCATTAGCCTATTGTATTGAAACTGTTCTCAAAACATTCCTTGGGTCATGCCGACAACATATACACCAATTAATCCATAGTTGACAAACTTCCTGTCCTCCATTTAGCATTATGTTAAAAACTTACATTTTCAAACTCCTCCTAGACAGTTTGTCTGATTTTCACCAAAATCGAGTCAGATCATCTTCAGAATGTGCCAGCTAAAAAGTTATGAATTTAGTGTTGATAGGTGAAACTGTTTCTGTACAGCGTCACTACAAATTTGAGGCATGATGCCAAAATGACAATGAGGCTGTATCCCTGAAAAGCTTTGACATATTGACACCAAACTTCATGTGGCATTGTCACCTCACACAGAACACACCAAATCGATTTGATAACAGCGCCACTTGTTGGTTTTAAGTGATAACCCTTTAAATTATATTACTAGTGGTTGTTTTTATGATTTTGTTTCCCGCATTTTGACAAAAATCAAAAATGGTTTCAATTACTCATTGCTTCAGTTGCTCTGATGCTTGCTGCTTTCTTTGCCTAGTGCTTGGCCCCTTAATTGCTGCTTGCAGCTATATTTCATTTTGACTTTATACCTTATTTATGAGAAGATATAATGCATTATACATAAAGGCTTCAAGTAAAATTACACATTTCTTTTGTAGTATAATTATAGTGACACTGCTTACTATATATGGGGTCAAACTCACTAGAGCACTACACCAGTTCTGCTTGGCCTAACTGGATTAAAGGAATAGTTCACCAAAAATGAAAGTTTTGTTGACAAACTACTCAGCCTCTGGCTTTGCAAGATGTAGATGAGGTTGTTTCTTCATCAGATTTGGAGAAATGTAGCATTGTATTACTTGCTCACCAATGGATCCTCTGCAATAAATGGGCGCCATCAGAATGAGAGTCCAAACAGCTGATAAAAACATCACAATAATCCACACCACTCCAGTCCATCAATGTTTTTAAGAAACAAATTCATCATTAAGATGTTTTTAACTTCAAACCGTTAATTCTTGCCATAATAACACTTCCTCCAGTGAAAAAATTGTCGTATCTATATCAGGAGAGAAATATGCGCATATATCATGCACCATTTACAAGCCAAAACAGTTCTAAACAAATATGTGTGTGGATTTTGATGTGAGAGGACAACAAGCGATGGACTTCATCACTTGAGGAAGCATTATTATGGACTCACATTTTGGCCAGAAATTATGGTTTAAAGTTAAAACGTCTTGATAGATTTGTTTCTCACAAACATACAGCTTTTTACTTCACAAAACGTTAATTGATGGACTGGAGTGTGGATTACTTGTGGATTACTGTGATGTTTTTATCAACAGTTTGGACTCTCATTCAGATGGCACCCATTCACTGCTGTTGATCCATTGGTGAGTAAGTGATGCAACATTTGGGTGAGTACATTTCCAGAAGATCTTCATGTTTAGGTGAACTATTCCCTTAAACTAGCTACTTTCAGCAGTAGGAACTGAACGTCCTGTGCTGTACTTACGGATTCGGCTGCTCCTCACTGGGGGACTTTGACTGGGGCTGAAGAACATTACTAACCAGCTCAGTGATTCCACTGAAAGGGTTCCACCTGTTCAGACAAGCATAGCAACATCAAGTGGCAAGAACCGAGGAATGTGTTTCTTTTTGTTCCTCTAACTCTTCACATCTGGTGGGATGACACCAAGGAATCCCAAAGAATTTTGTTGAACTGTGTTGTAATGCTCGATTGCACCTGTTTTTAAGTGTGTCAAATCTTCTAGCTGTTAATTTCTGCATTTAAAGAAATAGTTAATCCAAAATGAAAATGCATCATTTACTAACTGTCATGTTACTGCAACGTGAACACAAGGCGATAATAAACAGACTATTTGTGCTGCTCTTTTTTAGCTTTGGTATATGATAGATATGTTATATATGTGTGTGTGTGTGTGTGTGTGTGTGTGTGTGTGTGTTTGTACACTGCAAAATAAAAAAAATAAAAATTATCCATATTTTTTGTTTTGTTTTGTTTTGTTTTGTTACTAAGCATGTTTGTTTGTTTATTAATTTATGAATAAATTAAGCAATTAATTAAATATTTTTTTATTTAGCAAGGATGCATTAACTGAAATGTCATGGTTTCGACAAAAATAACTTTAACATTAAAATCATTTTACAATTTGAAAAAAAAAATATATATATATATATAATGTGTATAATTAAAAAATAATAAAATAATTAATAAATATTTTTTTCACTGCACTACACTGCAAAATAAAAAAAGAAAAACTACACTGATTTTTTTTCTTTTATTATCCATATATATATATATTTTTTTGTTTTGCTGTAACATACGTGAGAACAAATGTGTTTTTGTTGTAAAGACACTGAACCTTTGAGAGGTTTTTTTTTTTTTTGTGGTTTTTGGTGTGTTTTTTTTTTGTTTTGTTAAAGGGAACCCTGGGTATTAAGACTTGTATGCCTTAATATAACATAAATGATGTCTTTTACTGAAATATGTAGTAGAAAGCCCATGAAAGATTTACGTTATTTAAAAAAAATATATATATAAATATATATATTATATATTGTTATATTGTTTTTGGACTATTATTTAATGACGTCAAATGTTTGCACTCGGTGAGCAAGTGGCACTATCTGTTACTATTTTTACTGCAACACAACTTGGAAAATAAAATCAAAGGGCAACAAGAGAAAGATGTAAGTCTTCACTACTTTTCTTGCGCTAAGAAACGGAGAAAAGAATGGGAAGATGCTTGTGGATGAATAAAACTTCCTAAAGACCTGTGTCTTTGTTCTCTCTACTTTAGCCCTGATGCCTTTGAGGCATTTAGTAGAGCACAGCTCCTGAAAGAGCTTACAAATGGCAGAGACAAGAAACGCTAGATGCCATCCTGACAGAATGTAAACATGCCGACGCTTGTCATGACGCGGCAGCCTCTGAGCTTCTCAGCGTGGATTTCACTCAATATCTGGGAGGCATTTAGACGCCTTGTGGGGAAAAAAAATGGTGCAGCATTTGGTTTAAGCCTACGCTTATCCATCGACACCTGTAAGTTCTTTCAGCACCTGTGTTCATCGTATCAGTATTTTATTTTCTGAGTTGTGTTGCGGTAAAAATGCCAGTTAATCACCGAATGCAACCATTTCACATCATGGCACCCCACATAGTCCAAAATATGTATAAAACAATGTGGATTTTTTAAATAACGTAAATCTTGCATGGGTTTTCTATGACATATTTCAGTAAGACACTAATTTACATCATACAAGTCTTTACACTCAGGGTTCCTTGTTTGAAGTATGCTCACATAGTTTTACTGGTAAACAAGAGAGTATTGCATTAGAACTGACTAAAGAGAGATGAGCGATCTGAGAAACAGCAGCATTAGGACTAAGGGAGAAGAAAGACGACACAATACGACAGAAGCTGAGTCTGAGTCACAGGAGGACACTAGTGCTGTATTACTTTAGCATTGTGGAGGAGCAGCTGACCACTACATGTACACACAGATCACTACAGCAACACGAATGTGCTACTGAATGGACTATAGGTTAGTAGGGTGAGAACGCAGGAACAGTTTCAGTAAAAGCATTGTGTTAAGTAGAGGTGATGCTATACATGTGTACCAACTACAGGACAGCGTAGAGGCAAATAACTGATCACAGGTCAGCTCTGAGGGATGTGTCACAGACAGTAAAGGGTGGAAAAGGAAGGTTTCAGAGCTTGAAGTACACTGGAAGAGTTGTCTTGTACTCACTGAGCTGGCTGAGGCTTTGTGTCTTCTTTAGGTGGATCCCTAAAAAGACATGTTCAACAGCTCAGCACACACAGGGCAAAACAAGAGACAAAAATCAAACACTGACAAAGCAAATCATGAAATAACTTAAATCATGGCAGTTCAGCCATAGGAACAGTTCACCCATAAACTAAATTTACCTAATGATTTACTCACACTGAAGCCACGTTATGTGTATATGACTTTCTTCTTTTTTTAGGCAACTATAATTAGAGTTACATTAAAAAATGTCCTGGTTCTTCCCAGCTTTATAATGGCAGTGAATGGCTGTTGAGATTTTTAAGCTCAATAAAGTGCATCCATCCATTATAAATGTACTCCACACAGGTCTGGGGGTTAATAAAGGCCTTCTGAAGTGAATCGATGCATTTGTGTACAAAAATAGGCATTGCGTAAGCTCTGGTGAGAATATGCTAGTCTCATGAGAACCTAGTTTTGTTTACAACAAAGAAAAACAATCTCCTGATGGCTTATATTTAAATCCTCTGACATTTTTCTTTACAAATCTATGTTTTGTACTTTTAATTTGTGATCAGTGTTTTGTTTTGCTCTTTCCTCTGCACTTCCGTGTTTGTCACTTCCACGTTCGTCACTGCAAATGTGTCCTTCATCATCCACTTGAACACCACTCTCTCATGAATGTGCGTACGACAGAGTATGTGAGCGGAGTGGAGTGGGAGCGGAGCGCGGAGTGGAGCGGTGTGACTTTTAATGGAGTGAGGAGCGGAAATTTTAAAAGTCGGAGCGTTGTGGTTTTTACTCGCTCCAAGAACGCTCCGCTACCGCTCCATCACGAGTACAATTCATGACAACGACCCATAATATAACTGCATATATAGCAAGAATTCATGTGTTAAACATAGCCTGTTTATCTAGCTTGATGGAGATGGATCACTCAAATTAGAAAGAATGTGAAAACTAGGATGACGGCAATGGACATGAGCAGAAAATTATAGTTGTCAATGAATTAGTTTGTTCTCTCAAGATGCTTAATATTTTCAAGTGAAAGCGTGATGTAATAATGCATTCAAACAAATGTAAACTTACTGTGGTACTTCATCTGTATATCCGATTTCAAATGAGAAGAAATCTATAAGAAATGCAGCGATCTGTGCATAAAATAACTGACGAAACATATTGTTATTATTATTTTTTTTTAATCAGAAACATTTGCACTGCAAAAAGCAGCAATTATACCTTTTAATGCTGACTGACAACCATGTTAGCTTGGCATGAGGAAAAAAGTTTGCGTACTAGTGTTCCAATAAGCCACTTTAAAACTATACTTTCGTTTTATTTCTGTTACTTTCTTCTTTTAATATACGTTACGAACAGAACTGTGGTGTTTCAAACGTACTGATATAGTTTAGACGCGGAGCGAAGGCGGAGCAGTGTTTCTTGTATCAGTGAGCGAGGAGTGGAGCGGGAGCGGGAAACGGTGAACCCGGAGCGGAGCTGGAGTGGAGCGGTTATAAAATGCACGGAGCACGGAGGGGAAATTGTTGTCGCTCCACTCCGCTCACATACTCTGGCGTACGACAGTTAGCGGAAGCTAGAGATTATGGTTTATAAAGTTTTAAATATGGATATTTTTCTTACACAAATGCATTGATTCACTTCAGAAGACCTTTATTAACCCTCAGAGCCATGTGGAGATCTTTTTATGATGGATGAATGCACTTTATTGGACTTCAAAGTCCCAACACCCATTCACTGCCATTATAAAGCTTGGAAGAGCCAGAAATTTTTTTAATATAACTCTGATTGTAGTCACCTGAAAGAAGAAAGTCATATACACCTAAGATGGCTTGAGGGTAAGTAAATCATGAGGTAATTTTCATTTTGGGGGGAACTATCCCTTTAAGTCAGAAAACTAAATAGAGGCAATAAATGCTGTAAATACTAGGGCTGCCAAATCAGTGTGTCCACTTTTTAAATATTTATTATTATCATTAACATTACATTTTATGCAGTACATGCTGTTTATGATCATTTCTGCATGATTTTTTAGACCCTTGAGAATAATACATTTATTAAAGCTAATGTAAATTTGCTAATTTAACCATCAAAGTTTTTAAGTTTAAAATGTAAATGGTTGGTGTTTCTCCAGTGGTTTATAAGGTAGAAGTGAGCAATAGAATTTCACATGACAGGACTGTATTAAAATGATAAACACTCTACAGTCGATTCTGTATAAAGACAAAATAATCAAAATAAATCTTAAAATGCAAATATTTTTGGTAATTTCAGCAGATTTATCTTAGATTGTATTGTTTTATTGTTAAAATAATCTGTTGTCTTCTAGGTTAAACATCTTAAAAATCTTTTCTAGGTTAAACATCTACATTGTGTATGAAATATGTTATACAAATAAACTTGCCTTACTTGTATTTTGAAAACAAAAAAAGATCAATTTTAGCATCTGAGAATAAGTAACATTTAGATGTAAAATTTTAGGATCATTCTGTTGGCAGCCCTAATAATAAGTAGGTGATTATAATAAACGTAAATCAAACAAAGCAAAAATACATAAACCAACATGAATATGAAAATCATATAAAACATTTTAACATGATGAGAATAAATCATATATAATGAGAGAAACAGAACTGACTTTTGGTATCGTATGTATACATGCTATAATAATAATAATCTTTAACCTAAAGACTTCTTATGTAAAATAATACTAATAATTACTAATAATACTAATAATTAGCAAAGCACACGTGAGCTAAATATACTGTCCAATTAACAATGTTTATTTGAAAACTCCTAAATTTACCAGAATCATTTTAACATGAGATCCACAGATCTCCATACCCACAATGCTCAGCATACTCTAGCCTAACATAGTGTTCTCACTATTTCTGCAGCATATTGTATACAATAGTATGCTATTCTTCTGTATGCATGCAATTCCCATAAAATAGCATGGAACACCATATGCCACAATGCAATGTGCTTCATGTGGCCTTGCACATGTTTAATAAATAAATTTGGCATTTCTTTTTCTTTGCTATAAAAATTTTTTGTAACAGTAAAGAATGTAAAAATGATATGGTTAAAATTTGTTATTTATTTAACAGTAGGTTGGTGAAACACTAATAGATCTAACAAGATGTTTCATGTACTTTACATTAAATACTGTAAATGTACAGGTTGTGAAAGTGATATTCATGTTATAAGTTACAGTTAAAAAACATAAGTTGAAATTCCCAGAATTCCTTGTGTGACATCACATCTGTGACCCTGGACCACAAAACCAGTCTTAAGTAACAATATCTGTACCAACAAAACGATTGGTCAAAATGATCATTTTTTCTTTTATGCCAAAAAATAATTAAGATATTAAGTAAAGATCATGTTCCATGAAGATATTTTGTAAATGTCCCGTAAATGTATCAAAACTTCATTTTTGTTTAGTAATTCGCATTGCTAAGAACTTAATTTGGACAACTTTAAAGGCGATTTTCTCAATATTTAGATTTTTTTTTTTCCCTGCACCCTCAGATTCCAGATTTTCAAATAGTTGTATCTCAGCCAAATATTGTCCTATCCTAACAAACCATACATCAATAGAAAGCTTATTTATTCAGCTTTTTCAGATTATGTATAAATGTTAATTACCCTTATGACTGGTTTTGTGGACCAGGGTCACATTTGAGGATTCTTTCAAATAACTGTTTTGGGTTTTTTTTTTTTTCTAATCAGTTACGTACATTGGTGTTTTCTTTTTTTTTTTTGTGAGAATGAGACAGTGCACCTTCTATATGTTAAGACTACTATGTACATCAGCTTGTTAAAAAGGCTACTCCTGATAAACTTTGAAACAACATTGTTGTTGTTTGGACTTCTGTTCTGCATATTACTGGATTTAAAAAAATAAAACTTTAAACATTTTTTAGGGACCATTTCTGGACTGTAATGTAGTATACTACAATTTGAAATCTTTAAGGTTGCATATTTAATAATATAGTATTTATTATGCATGTAATAGTAAACAGTGTTCAATGCAGTGTTCAAAACATACAACTGAAAAAAAAATGCAATTACTGTACTGTTGTTGTATACAGTGAAAAGTAATATACTTATACAGCAACTTTTTTAAGGCAGAGCCAATGAGCATAGGTTACTATAAGTGTTAATCCTGTTACACAACGTCTTCACACAACAGACCTGAAATAAGACTCACTACTTGAGACTGAGTCTCATAAAAGCTCATAGACACAGTTGTGTTTGTGGCATCATGGGGACAAATTTCTTGTGCTGTCATATGGACATAGCATATATGCAAAGAGGAGTCCAGTTCTGTGTGGTGTGCAGTGGAATCCCCAGTGTACTGTATACTTGTCCAGCTAAACACTGTGTCTCTCTGAACACTTAAGAGATTACAAGCTGTGATCAGCCAATCAGCACCGGCGCTTCTAAATGCCGACACTGAGTCCTAATACAGCTCAGACGCAGAGATCAAGTGCACTTACACCACTGTAGCATCATTCAGACTGTAGCACTACTCTTCTGCAGTATGCAGTATTTATATGTGTACAGTATGTGTGCTCTGCATGCAGGCAATACCTGCATGATGCAGGATCTACAATACAGTTTTTCAAACTAGCATGCAGTATACATCAAATACTGCACAGTATGCAGTAAGCAGTACATGAGTATTGCATTTAGGGCCTTGCATTTACACATCTTCAGTCCCTATTAGAAAAACTAGATCTGCTGTGTTCAGCTCATTCAGATGTTGTGGAGAGGTTGAGAGTGTGTTCTTAGAGTGATACAAACGTGTTGACCACTAGGAGGAGGGAATTTGGCATGATTTATAATATGAAGTGTGGATGCGGTAAAAATACAAATGGTTCTCTTTATTTCGAGATAAGCAACTACATCAACTAACTCTCATTAATTTGCAACTACATGTCGACTAACCCTCATTAGAGTGCGAGTAGAGTGTTAGGTTAGGGTTAGAGTTAGCAGAGTAAGTTGACATGTACTTGCAATGTTATCTATAGTCAGTAAAATGTTTGTTGGGAGCATCAAAATAAAGTGTTAGCAGATAATGAGCAGACAGTCTACTAATACTCTAAAGTGACTGCTAGTTAGGGCACAGACCTTATTGGAATTGCTCCGTTTTTTTCTTCTTGTCCAAAATGAATCATTTTTGAAGGCCTAAACATGCTCGAAAACTCATGAAACTTGCACCAAAAGAGGTGAATGTTTACATCTGATATGGGTTTCAGCAGTGGGTCTGGCAAAATGGCTCTGTAGTGCCACCTATAAAATTTTAACAAAGTGCGCTTTGAGCTATGTTTCATATACATGTATGAAATTTGGTAGACACATGTAACAAATACCTACGAAAAAGTCCCCCGGTTTGAAGCTAGAAATCCAACAGGAAGTCTGTTATTTTGAATTTTCTCTGCACGTTTTTCAGGCTCCTCCTACATATTTAAACAGATCAACACCAAATTTGGTCAGTGAAATCTAAAGCCCTTTGTGACATTAAATTGTGAAGATCTTGATGTTTTCGTTGAAGGGCGTGTCCGTGGCGGCCTGACAAACTGATGTTTCGCCATGAAAAAGGAAGTTGTTATAATTCAGGCAAACAATGTCTGATCTGCACCAAAATTCACATGTTTAATAAGAGTCCATTCCTGAACACATGCCCATAACCATATTCAGTTTCAGTCATAGCGCCACCTGCAGGCAGCAGGAAGTGACATGTTTTACGCTGTAGCAAACTCCCTGAGATTTAATGACATCAACATTATGCTTGGCCATTCTACTCTAAAGTCCTTTGTGATGTTAAATTGTGAATATCTTGAGTTTTCATTGAAGGTCGTGTCCATGGCGGCCTGACAAAGTTCAGTGTTTCCCATGGAAAATGTAGTTGTTGTAGCTCAGCCATACAATGTCCAATCTGCTCCTAACTTCACACGTTCGATGAAAGTGGCCTGAAGACATCTAAATGCCAATATTCAGTTATTATCATAGCGCCACCTGCTGACAATAGCATATGTTATATACACTAACTCAAACATACCATGTTCAGTCTGCACCAGACTTCACATATTTGATGAAAATGATTTTCTTTCCCCCAAGCTCAAGATAATTTAAAGTTTTGGTAACACTTTATTTTAAGGTGTCCATAATACAGAGTAATTACCTAATGAAATACTTAGCAATAACTGTTGTACTTACATAAAACAAAAACTTACCATGTAACTAAGTTATGGAACAGCCTGTAGTTACAGTTTGTTATTATGTAGATGTAATAGGCAGCTACTGTTACACATATGTAACAGGCCTGTTACACAGCTAGTACAATCTTGATACACTTTATTTTAAGTAGCTTATGTCTGTGTACTTACATTTTTAATTAAGTTGTATAAAGTGTGCAACTCATATGTAACAGTCTTTTGGTTACATATGTAGCTGTGTAACAGACTCAGCCTGTTACATATTGTAACAGTCACTGCCTATTACATCTACATAATTACAAACTGTAATTACAGGCTGTTCCATAATGTAGTTACATGGTCAATACATTTTTTTTCATGTAAGTACAACGGCTACTACTAAGTACTTAACTAGGTAATTACTCTGTATTATGACACCTTAAAATAAAGTGTTACCAAAGTTTTATTCTACAACATGAAATACATCAGTAATGCACACCCTTGTGGTTTTGAAAAAAGTGGTTGCTAGCAAGTGTCTAAATGGGACAAAAGCTGTCTTCATTTATTAAGGTAATCATGCAAAAAAACAAAACATGCAAGAATCATAAACTTTCATTGGACACAGTTCTTATTATATGCAATACTCCAAAAGCCAGTGAAGAAATCTCGCTGAGAAAATCACGATGAGGCCAACTTCTGGCTTGGCCTACAAAAATACATTATCACTGCAGCATTTGATAGAGAAAGGTGTTAGCATGTTGCTAAGTTAACGAGGCTCTGGAACACAGCTCCACTCTCTCATACACAGGGCTTTACAGTGCGACCATTTCAGTTGCATTTACTGCGTGCGACTATGAAAAAATATTTAGGAGCACCAGTGCAACTGACCCGATCAGCATATTTGTGTTTGTGCTGAGAGGAGCTTCAAAGGTTTCTACATGTTTTTGCAACGTTGAGTAATGTATCACTGACATATCTGATGAATCCTTTCATAAACAAAGTGTAGAGAGAGTGTAAATAAGAGATTGATTGTGCAGTGTAGAGAGCTTCATTGATTATAATGGAACTTTGTGAGATTGCAATGAACTAAGATGATTGACAGCTTTTAATGATTTTTAAGGGAGTTTGTAAATAAGATATTGATTTAATACAACAGTTAAATAAACAAGAAGTTAATATTAAGTGACTTATATTGTCTGACTATAACACTATTGCCTGATTTTGCTCTATTTCATAGTCAAAAATAGTTTGAAACAAGTCACAACTGAGCCGCTGCGCATCTCCATTTAAACACAGCAGAGTTTAGTATATGAATGAACATGCGCGTTTAAACTAATCTAGTGAGTCCATGATTAAATTTCCCATTCATAAAGACAGCCACTTGCTTTATTCCTAAATGAATCAGCCGTTCAAATGAATCAAATGAATGAATGATTCAGTAATTAAATCAGTGACTTGCCGCCACCTACTGACAGTTTTAGTATTATATTAGTATTTAGCATTATTTAGTATTTTAATATTTCTCTATTCAAAGTTTTGTATTTAAAACATTAATCTGAACATGAATTTATGAATTTGATTGCACTCATGCCACCTCTGAGCCTCAATAAACATATGAAAATACACCTACAAGCCACTTTTGTGTTCTTCTGTGCACCTCTGTAGTACAAATTAACTTTGTTAATACTGATTTCATTTGATTGTAAACTTATTCTTAAGTTGCTTATTCTGCTTGTTCTTAAAAAAATGACATACTTTTAAGTTAGAACAATGGCAAACAAATTTCCCCTGTAAATCACTTTAAGGAGCCAAATATCACCTCGTAATGAGAAGGCTAATATTTTATCAGATTTTTTGATTATTGATTAAAAGGCGCTCCTAAAATTTTGACTGTGCTCCTCAATTTGCAAGCGTAGAGCCCTGATACAGGCTAAAACACATCCACTTGGACAGACCAAGTCAGACACAAATGTTTTAATGGAGTGTGAATGAAATGTGCATCTTGGCTTTACTCTGTTGAATGTCAAATGACCATTTAAAGCAACAGTAGCCAACTGTAGATGATCACAGAAACCAAAGAGCAACTGAATATAACAATATAAGGATGCAGCCTTTATTATTTAAAAATTTATTACATAATACAAGTAATAACCTCACAATTTTTCATTAAATGTTAAGCAAATTCATCAAGTGACTCGGTGAATCTGACCAGGCAGCCAATCACAGAACTCTGAATGACTGAACAATTAATGACATCACTAAACCAGAGGCACAACATTCCCTAATTCTTAAACGCTGCGCTCACTCCGTGTGCTGTCTAGAGGAACACCCACAGGCCTGTCTCTCTTGAATCTGTCTCTGTGTGTTACGTCACATTATGACACAATTATGAAGACATGCAGACTCGTCCATTCAAACTCCAACTCAGATGTATAAAAAAGACAATTTAGACTCTGAAAAAGACTCTTTAGACTCTTAAAGCTGAAGGCTTATAGATACAGCAATGTGTTTTTAGACAGACGTTTATTTGTCATTTAGCAGACGTGTTTTTCCAAAGCATATTACGGTGCGCTAATTGCCGGGACTGTCCCACTGGAGCATGCTGGGGTTATGTGTCTGACCCAGTGGCACAGCGGTGACGAGCGTTTAACAGTAATTCATTTCATAAGTTACTCTACCTGACACCAATCCAGCAACAGTTACATTACCAGACCAGAGCCTGAAACACAGCAGTTACCAGACATAACTGACTCAATCCAGGCGTAGATGAAGAAGTGTGCAATGCATTTTGTTGCATGAAGTTTGCATTGCACTTGCAGACATATGCACCATAAAGCTAGATGCTAAAAAAAATTGGTTTAGAAAAAGAATTTTCCATATTTATTTTTTTATTATTATTATTTTTTTTTTTTATGTGTATTTTGAATTTGACACTGCATTTAGTTGTGTTTTTGAGTTAAGGGAAATGTCTGCGAAATGTATGAGCTGCCTGTTATTTTTCCGTTATTTCTTCACAAATAAATACATAAAACACAATGAATTAAACATTGTGAAACAGAATATCTAAAATTAGCCCTATTTTGTTGTAAAATGTACTTTAATAATGTTTGAAAAATCTGTTTACATTATAGTAAACTTTTTTTTTAATTGCTTTATTTTTTTTTATTTTTTAAATTGAGTTTTTTTTTTATTACTCAGACAAATTGATACCCTTGTAAAAAGTACACTTTAAAAATTTGTATTTATTACAGAAATAATATACTTTAAAAGAATATACTTAAGTGTGAACTGAGTGTAAGGTTTTCGAACACTTAACCCATTTACTGTCACTCCCATTTTTGAACACACACATAAAAATGCACTATCCAGACATAAATTTTTATAATTCATAAATGAAAACATTTTGTAATATGATTTTAATGTACATTTTCCGTGGTAATGCAATGTCTGATTTTAAAATGCCTTTCAGAGGATGAATTTTGAGATTTTAAGTTTTGAATATAATTTCTTATGATTTCTAAAGTGTGATAGGGAAAAAGGCAACAAAGAAAGTCTTTTGTGACAAAGGTCAGAACTCATGTTATGATGTAGATTTTTTAAGTTGCACTCTTGACATATATTTATCTATTACTTTTCCTGCATAATTTCTATCACAAAAATATGATAAAATATCTATTTAGGAGTCGTAAACCTTTCATGATTAGGTTAGGATTTATTTGTAAAATGATGAAGTAACCGCATAACACTACCAGTCAAAAGTTTTTGAACAATAAGATTAATGTTTTTCAAAGAAGTCTCTTCTGCTCACCAAACCTGCATTTATTTGAACCAAAGTACAACAAAAACAGTAACATTTTGAAATATTTTTACTATGTAAAATAACCATTTTCTATTTGATTGTGTTTTAACTGTAATTTATTCTTGTGATTTCAAAGCTGAATTTTAAGCAGCATTACTCCAGTCACACGATCCTTCAGAAATCATTTTAATATTCTGATTTGCTGCTAAAAAAAAACATTTAATATTATTATTACATTGAAAACAGCTGAGTGGATTTTTTTCAGGGTTCTTTGATTAATAGAAAGTTCAGAAGAACAGCATTTATCTGAAATAGAAATCTTTTGAAACATTATAAATGTCTTTATCGTCACTTTTGATCAATTTAAAGCATCCATGCTAAATAAAAGTATTAATTTCTAGTCTCCAAATACTGACTCCAAGCTTTTGAATGGTGTAGTGTATAATTTTACAAAAGCATTTAATTCAGATAAATGCTGATCTTTGGATCTTTCTATTCATCAAAGAATCCTGAAAAACAAATGTTTTAAATATTGATATTAATAATATTAAAAAATATTTCTTGAACAGCATATTTCTTAGAATGATTTCAGAAGGACTGTGTGACACTGAAGAATTCAGCTTTCCATCACAGGAATAAATTACATTTTAAAATACAATTAAATAGAAAGCAGTCATTTTAAATAGTAAAAATATTTCACAATATTACTGCTTTTGCTGTATTTTGTATCAAATAAACGCAGGCTTGGTGAGCAGAAGAGAATTCTTTAGAAAACATTAAAAAATCTTACTGTTCAAAAACTTTTGACTGGTAGTGTACTTATTACAGAAATATTATACTTTAAAAGAATATGAAGTGTGAACTGAATGTAATGCTTTCAGACACTTAACTGCATGTTAACTGCTAATAAATGAAGATACTTAAGATATTTGTGATTTTAAATTTTGAAGATATGTGATTTTAAAACCTAAGCTGCTTGTTTACACTCAAGCTGACCTGGTATACCAGAAAGAATTTGTAAAACTAAATGCACTAACATCTGTATTGAACAAGGGATGAGAGTTTTCCCACAATCAGAGGTTTATCAGACCACAACACTGTTTCATTCTCTATCTGAGCACAAACCCAGCAGACACGTTTTAAAGCACAGAGTGTGTGTGAGACTTCAGCACTACTATTATCAAAACAGACACACAGAGACCACGATACAAACTCTAACATGTTGCAGTGGCTCTGCACTTACTTGATTAATACTTAACCAGCACTTGACTGACTTTGCAAAAACTCTCTAATCTTCATAAAAAGCCTCATTTTTCCATAGATCATCACTCTGAGCACTTAACACTCAGGAGTAAGTGGGTGCACAAGATATGGACGTATCTGCCAAAAAGCACCGTGTCGCCTCAGATGACCGTTTGTGTGCTGCTCTTTTAACACGCTCTGCCAAAATACATTTCAACATCAGCTGCTGATATTAGCAATGTTCAAAATGATTCAATAACAGCTTGATGGAGCAGTTTTTAAAAACTGAACTGTTTTAAACTTAATTTCCAACATTTACACATAGCTAAAAAAAATGTTACTTTGAATGGGTTTGTTCACCCAAAAATGAAAATTCTGTTATCATTTACTTTTAAGAAATTTTAAAGAATGTTGATGGTAGCCACTGACTTCCATAGTATTCTTTGCCATACTATGGAAGTCAATGGCTACCATCAACTGTTTGGTTACCAGCATTGTTTAAAATATATTTTTTATGCTCAACAGAAGAAAAAAAACTTCATACAGGTTTTAAACAATTTAAGGGTGAGCAAATGATGACAAAATTTTCATTTTTGGGTGAACTGTCCCTTTAAGATGGATCTGTCAATGTATGTTTTAAATTTAAATGCTATAAAACTACCATAAATTCAAGCTTGACTTGAACTTTGAGTAACAAGAGAACAAGAAGACACTCTAGAAACTAGACTAGAAAAAAACTAGAAAGTTCTTTAAAAATCTAGAATCTTTAAAACTTAATTACACATTTGTGAGGAAGACACAGACTACTAATTAATAACACAGCGATCAGATTAAGCCACAGTATCCAGCCCAGACCAGAAAGACTGACATCTGAGCGAGCGACTGTGAGATCTCCAGTGGCACAGGACTTACAAAACTGTGTCAGTCAAACAAGTTCATGTCAGGTGCCGATACAGCCATAGACAGAGATTAAGTTCATTTATAGTCAAGAACTTCAAATATAGTCTCTCCATCTGAATAAAACAGACATTCATACAATGTTTTCACAACATGAATGATTCCTCATGCAGTTTGTTGAGAGATGTGTGCTGCAACATTGTTACATCACTGTTTTATGATTATATAGTTTGTTTTTTTTTCGTTACATTTAATTTCATGGTGTCCTTGTTACAACTGAAGTGCTATTTAAACTTACAGTTATTATTATTCTTCTGAGACTAAAATTTCTGACTGTATCTCCTCCTAAAGCTTCAACTCTACAAACTCAGCCCAGATCTTCAGACTGGTCTGACTCGAGTGTGCTGTATCTTTTCTAACTGGTCCAACTTACGGTTTTCCTAAAACTGATGATAAAAACTGGGAAAAATCCCATAGACATACACTGACGGAATGTTCAAATAAGCCAACACTATTCAAAGTCCAACTGTCAAAACTCCCAGAATCCCTTGAGACTCAATCAAACCTTCTATGTACTGTATTTCTAATCCATTTAAACTCATTCAAACTCATCTATCTAGTTTGCTAATCATGCTAGAAATATGCTAGCAACATGCTAATCATGCTAGAAACATGTTAGTAACTTACTAACCATGCTAGAATCTTGCTAACAACATGCTAGTAACATGCTTATCATGAACAATGCTAGCAACGTGCTAGTAACCTGCTAATCATGCTAACAACATGCTAGTAACATGCTAATCATGTTAGAAACATGTTAGTAATTTGTTAATCATGCTACAATCATGTTAGCAACCTGTTAATAACTTGCTAATCATGCTAGAAACATGTTAGCAACCTGCTAATAATGCTAGAAACATGCTAGTAACTTGTTAATCATTCTAACAGCATGCTAGTAACATGCTAATCATGCAAGCAACCTCCTAGCAACTTGCTGATCATGCTAACAACATGCTAGTAACATACTAATCATGCTAGAAACATGCTAGTAACTTGCTAATCATGCTAACAACATGTTAATCATGCAAGAAACATGCTAGCAACATGTTAACAACTTCATAATCATGCTAGAAGCATGCTAGCAACTTGCTAATCATGCTAGAAACATACTAGCAACCTGCTAATCATGCTAAAAACATGCTAGCAACATGCTAACAACTTGTTAATTATGTTAAAAACATGGTAGCAACCTGCTACTCATGTTAGAAACATGCTAGCAACATGCTAACAACTTGTCAATTATGCTAAAACATGCTAACAACTATGCTAACAATCTATCTGACAGACTGCATTCAAATTTTAACCTTTTAAAACTATCCAAACTTAAAACTTTTTAAACTTTTCAAACTTTTTCAAACTGTCTGGTCCAGCTTTCTCAAGCCAACTTAAAGTTTGTCTTGACAAACGTTTTTATCTAGTTATACACTGAAGTACTGTGTAATACTCATTAATATGTAGTACTTATTATATGGTTACATTAATATGTACTTATTATATGGTTAGATTTAAAATAAGGTTTTGGTTTAGGCTTAGTTGCATGCAGTTATTTTTGTTATTACTATAGCAAGTACAAGTAACAAAGGTATAAGCAATAGTAGTACTGATAAGAGCACCATTAACAAGAGAGAAATGTGACCCTGGACCACAAAACCAGTCGTTAGTAGCACGGGTATATTTGTAGAAAGAGCCAAAAATACATTGTATGGGTCAAAATTATTGATTTTTTGTTTGCCAAAAATGATTAGGATATTAAGTAAAGATCATGCTCCATGAAGATATTTTATACATTTCCTACCATAAATATACAGTGGCATGCGAAAGTTTGGGAACCCCTTGCAGAATCTGTGAAAATGTGAATGATTTTAACAATATTAGAGGGATTGTACTGATATTTTGTACTGTCCTGAGTAAGATATTTTACATAAAAGATGTTTACATATAGTCCACAAGACAAATAATAGCTAAAATGATTAAAATAACCCCCTCCAAAAGGTTCTTCATACTGTGTTTGGATACCTGGTTGATCTACGACTGTTTTTTAGTTTAGTGGTGTTTGTTCATACGTTCCTTGTTTGTTCTGAACAGTTAAACTGAGCCCTGTTCTTCAGAAACATGTTCCGGGAAACATGTAAATATCGTCTTCTGCTTCCGAAGGGCAGTTCTAAATGGAAAAAAAAGATGTTTCAACAAAATAAGAAAAATTTGAACATCTTCATCCTTTTCAAAAGTTTTCACCCTTGGCTCTTAATGCATTCTGTTTACTTCTGGAGCATCAGTGAATGTTTGAACCTTTTTTAATAGTTGTGTTTGAGTCTCTCAATTGTCTTCCGTGTGAAAAGATGGACCTTAAAATCATACAGTCACTGCTGGAAAGGGTTCAAAACAAGTCGTAGATCATTCAGGTAACCACACACAGTATTACAAACCAAGGATTCCCAAACTTTAAAAAGGATTTTTTTTGGTCTTTTGGACTATATGTTAACATCTTTTATGTAAAATATCTCACTCAGGTCAATACTAAATAAAAAATAACATGCATTTTGTATGATCTCTCTTATTTTGTTCAAATTATTCACATTTTCACAGATTATGCAATGGGTTCAAAAACTTTCGCATACCACTGTATCAAAATGTAATTTTTGCTTAGTAATATGCATTGCTAAGAACTTTATTTGGCCAACTTTAAAAGTGATTTTTTTTTCAATACTTATGTTTTTTTGTACCCTCAGATTCCAGATTTTCAAATAGTTGTATCTCGGCCAAATATTGTCCTATCCTAACAAACCATACATCAGTGGAAAGCTGTTTGTATAGTTTCAATTTCAAAAAAATGATCCTTATGACTGGTTTTGTGGTCCAGGGTCACAAATCATATGCTAATACAACAGCTTGTTGCATTTCTCACTTGTAAGTTGCTTAGGATAAAAGTGTCTGCTAAATGAATGAATGTAAACATTGCAATTACTCATGTGGAACATTTGGAAAATCTCACTTAAGGTTGAAATGTGTCCAAAATGAACAAGAATGTTTCAAAAGCTGTTTTCACTCCTCATGCTGAGCAGTTGCTCTGGCAGGAAACGCATTGATTTTTAAGCTATCACTGTCCTGTTATACTTTCAACACAACAACAGTGTGAACAGATCATTTGGGGTGGAAGTGAGAATCTTAAACATATGCAAACATACTGCTCAAAATTAAAAAAAGAAGGAAGTCTCTTCTGCTAACCAAGGCTGCATTTATTTGATTAAAAATGCAGTAAAACTTTACTAAAATGTACTGAATTATTGCAATTTAAAATAAGTGTTTTCTATGTGAATATATGTAAAAAATGTAATTACATAATTATTTAAATGTAATAACATTATAAATGTATTACTATCACTTTCGATCAATTTAATGCATCCGTGCTGTATAGAAGCATTCATTTCTTTGAACTTTAAGCAATAATGTGTCACAATAAACAAATAGCTAATCTGAACCATTTGGCATCATGGCATTATGCAGAATGTTTAGCAATCAATGATATGGCTTATCAGAAACATGAACTTCGAAAAACCAGTCTGATCTGCCAAAACAAACTTGTAATAAACACCATCTAGAAGCATCAAAACACAGCAGTATCCCAGCAGTGCATTCTGAATGTGTGACAGTCGAGACTGCAGTCATGCACATTCACTAAAAAGCATTTAGAAAATAATCAGGTGATAATACAGGAACAATATTTTGACTTAAGCATTGGAGGTGAGTTACACTACTTTCAGCATCAACAAGCAGGCACGTGGAAGAGGTGTAGCGCAGCTGAAGCTCACGCTGTTTGGCAGTGATGCCGGTCAGGTGGCCCACAAACAGACGTGAGCGCAGCACTGGCACAGCAATGGAGGTTCACTGGGTTCAGTCCAGCCCTGGAACGTAGAGCCAACTGGGCCACTCCAGTAAATAATACGTCTACTCTCTCTCTAAACACCGCATCTGAGAGCAAATAATGGCAAGAAGCAGAACCAGAGCGCAAGACAGATGCTTAAGATGCTTAATTATGGGATCGTTGAAATAAAAAGTTTTAAAAGTTTTCCAGCGCCTCAGGGCATGTGGATAAATGTGGATAAAATCATCAATTCTCAGCATTCAATTTGTCTCTAGTTTGTCTAGTGTGTTTATACAGAAATAACAGATGAGTGTAACACAGTGGACTCCAGGTTATGAGCAGTTCATGATCATGTGACTCTGAACGGAACGTTCGGATGTTCTTGATTCCTTTGAAGCACAAGATGCTCTTTTGAACCTTTCTCAAATCATGCTGGGAAATGTGATCATCAGGTTTCATACAAACTTGTGGAGCTCATGTAGATCAAATGCTGCAGACGTTAAAACATAAGAGGAATGTTTTCCATTTCAGGCTTATTTTTTATGCTAATAATAATATAATATATGCTGAAATTTGTGTTAGGCTCCAAAAGCAGTAGCATTTTGAATCAACAAAGCGTAAATCATTTTGACTTTTTGACCAATGTAGTCAAAAAATACAATTTCTTACTTGATTAGTAACCTAGAATAATTGCAGAATCTCCATTTCATCCATTTCATAAAAATAGAATAATTTATAATTAATAAATATGTTTTTCAATATGATATTTCAATATGATATTTGCATTAAACTACAAAACAAAATGTGCAGAGCAGTACAGAATCTATGTTTACATTTTTTCAAAACTATATAGCAATTTTTATTCTATTAACATCTTATAATCTATAATAATATTAAAATTATAATAAATTGTAATAAGTTATGCATTTGTATTTAATTACAGTACAGAATTGTTGTTTGACACCATAAACAATTATATTAATCTTTTCAAAATTATATAGGAATTTTTATGCTATTAATATAGTTTGTAATAAAATTTTGTATTACACTACAATTTATATATGTACATAAAATTGTGCATAGTACAGAATCTTCGTTTCATGCCATTAAAAATTAGATTAATTTTTTTGAAATTATATAGCAATTTTTATTCTATTAACAGCTTATAATCTATAATAATAGTAACAGTATAATACATTTTAATAAGTTATACATTTTTATTCAACTACAGTACAGAAGTGTTGTTTCACACCATAAACAATTATATTACATTTTTCAAAATTATATAGCAATTTTTATGTTATTAATATAGTTTATAATAGAAATTTGTATTAAACTACTATATATATATATATATATATATATAAATTATATTATATTTTTCAATTATATTAAATTATATAGCAATTTTATGCTATTAACAACTTATCATCTTTAATAAAGATTTGTATTAAACTACAGTACAACATCACTGTTTCACACCATTAAAAAAATGTATTACAATATTTCAAAATTATATAGCAAAGTAATGAAATTTGTATTAAACTACAAAATATATAAAATTAAAAAATAGTGAAGATGCCATTAAAAATTCAAATCCATTTTTCAACATTATGTAGCAATTTTTATTCTATTTACATTTTATAATCTGTAATAAAATTGCATTAACCCTTTAACTGTCACCCCAATTTTTTAACATAGACATAAAAGTGCACTATTCAAACTGAAATTGTTATAATTCATGAACAAATACATTTTGTAATATGATTTTGAAGTCCCATTTCCATGGTAATGCAATGTCTGATTTTAAAATGGCTTTCAAAGGATGATTTTTGATGATTTCTAAAATGTGATAGGGAAAAAGGCAACGAAAAAGTCTTTTGCGACAAAGGTCAGAATGATATAGTTATAATTTAATAATTTTTGAGGTGCACTCTTGTCATAAATTAATCTATTACTGTTCCTACATAATTTGTAACAAAAAAACAGTGGTAAAATATCTATAAGGAGTCTTAGACCTTTCCAAAGATATATAGTTTGTCATGATTAGATTAGATTTATTTGTTATGGTGAAGTAAACCTAGGCGTCCCACTGAGGGGACGGTGACAGCTAAAAGGTTAAACTACAAAATATTAGTATAGCATATATAGTAATTACACAAGAATAGCAGTTCCAGTGCTGTTTCAGACACAACTGGAGGAAGTATTGCATGTCACGCTGCAGGACACTGCTTTCACTGCTTGATATCACGTCAACTAGACACAAGTAAAACAGGTGCACCCTTGCAATTAATAAGGCATGTCAAGCAAACAGGAGCACACACACACACCGAAAGGCTGAGTTTTCAGTCAGCAGCACACACACACACGCGCGGCGCTCATAGAGAAAACACACATCCGCACCGCGACTGCGAGCACTGGACAGCGCCGTGGTGCTGAAAACACGGCGCAGGGCTCCCATGGCAACCGCAATCGCGCAAATATCGCCGCGCTGGGCGTCGCGTTAATGTTTAACGTCTGACCTATTCGACAGCACGCACTCAAACGTGTAGTAATCTCTGGTAAACGGCAGCTGATGGGATTTTTAGCGAAGATGGCGCCCACAGCTAACCCAACCCACCAGAGCCGCACTGTCCGAGCTCGTATCAACAATAGCCTAATATTGACAGTCGACGTAAGCAGACGTATTAAATTTCAGGAGACAGTCATGCTGAAAATGACAGGGCGCGCTTTAAAGAGACAAACGCAGCCATCATCCCGCATCTCGTCCCCTATTAAGGGTGCTGAACACAAGCAGCTGGCTTACTTCAGCATGGACTGCTCTTTCTCCTCCTCTTTCTTCTGGCGCTCCATGACCGAGAGGATGATCTTCCTCTCCTCCTCGGTGAGGTGGCTCAGGTCCGGCATGTCCGGCGGAGCGGGAGCCGCAGGGGACGCGGCCGGGGCCCCCCGAGCTGACATTTTCAGGTGTGGATGCTGCTGAAAGAGCGATGGATGAACGTTAAACGCAGCTCTATGCAGCCTACACATGTGCTGTACCTACATAGTGTTTGTGTTTATGCGACGCGTAACCGTATTGATCTTGTCTGAATGGCATTATGATGATGAAGACAGCTGAGGGTTTTATAATAACACATTAGCTCACCTCTAACACCTTCACACCCTGCCGGTGTGTGTGCATGCTAGATTTACTGGTAGGTTATTAGCTGTAATCAATATATATCCCGGTGACAGCACGGGGAACGCGTGTACGCAATGTAGCTTGTCACGCCGCCTCATAAAAACAAGCATCTTCTGAGAATAAGGTGTGAGAAAACCCTCGGGCTTCTCGCGTTTCCGGGAGCCGAGGGCATCCCAAGCATGCCTGTCGAATGTGTGTGTGGACAGAGAAAACGGGTGCTTGCCTTTTATTTCGCAATCATGGTGAATGCAGTCTAACCCATGGCTGCTGCCGCTAACGGAGAGCTCTTATTGCGGTCGTCGGCGTCCTCGCTTCCGCCGCCTTCCCCGCGATTCCCTCCCGGTTGCTGCCGCTGCTGCTGCTAACTCCAAGAGATTTCTTGAATGCACAAAAATGGATGCGGTTGGGGAAACGGTCCGATAGGAGAGCGAGGCGGAGCGACGGTCTTACGTAGGACAAAGATCAGATGGTCCAGGCGCGCGGGTGGGGGCAGCGGAAGTGCGCGCGCCCGGACACATTCACTGACAGGAGGCGCGAACGGAGATGGAGCTGCTGGGATGTACGCTATGGTGACGAGTCATCAACCAGATTTTTTTTTTACATTTATCAGTATTTTCAAAAAACGGTTTATAACTCAGACTGTGGTGAACTGAAACGCTTTCTATTGGTTTAAAATCATTTTCTCTCTCCTCAGACCTCTTTAAGAAGTATGTTACCTAACTTAATGCCATTGCCGTCAAAACATCCACGTGTTCTTGGCAGGGAATTATAAAACTAAAAGACATAACCTAAAACTAAGTATTAATTGACTGGCAGATTATAAATTAAATGTTAAAGTAACAACCATTTAAAAGTCTGGGGTCAAAAAGTGTTTTTTTTTTTCCTCTTCTTCTTTTTCTTCTTCTTCTTTCACAAAAATATGCAGCACAACAGTTTTCAACACTGATGATTACAGGAAAATCAGAATATTAGATTTCTGAATAATCATGTGACACTGAAGTCTGGAGTAATGGTGCTGAAATTTCATCACAGAAATAAATATATTATTTCACAGTATTGCAGATTTTCTATGTTTTTTTGTTTTTTTTTAAGTTTGGGGTCAGTAAGTTTCAGTGTTGGGGTAACGCATTACAAGTAACACAAGTTACGTAATATTATTTACTTTTTATTTGACAAGAAAATATCTGAGTTACTTTTTTCAAATAAGTAACGCCAGTTACTTTCCCCCCATTTATTGATTAAAAGCTCTCCTTTCCCCATGTTGAGAGAAATCGGGAGTGAGATGTTAGTTCTAAAATAAACATGGATTAATTCATCTCACTCACAGTGTTCCTCAGAATGAATAAAAACGGTAAAATTCAACTCAGAATATGATGCAAACCTGCAATAATTAAATATGTTAAATAATACAAATATGTACGTCTTTGCTGCCGACCTTCGATGTCCAGTTCAACCATACTAATAAGCAAAAATTACTCAAGATAATCTAACATTTGTTTAACTTTTTTTTATTGCTGAAGAGTTTATATTTTTTCTTCTGCGGTCTACTGTACAGACATGAATTTACTTTTCTCAAAGCCTGAGGCTTTTGGTGTGAAAAGGCTTTTATATTTGACAAAAATAGAACTTTTTATATTGAAAACAAACAATCAAGCCCTGCCCAGATTTAAAAAGTAACGCAAAAGTAAAGTAACGTATTACTTTCCATAAAAAGTAACTAAGTAGTGTAATTAGTTACTTTTTTAGGGAGTAACTCAATATTGTAATGCATTACTTTTAAAAGTAACTTTCCCCATCACTGGGAAGTTTTTTATTATTTTATTCAGCAAGAACTAATTACATTTGTCAAAAGTAACAGTAAATACATTCACAATTATAAAAGATTTCTAATTTAAATAAATGCAGTTATTTTAATATTTCCATTCATCAGAGAATCCTGAAAAAAAAGAAAAAGTGTATAGTGATTTCTGAAGGTGACACTGAAGATTGCAGTAATGATGCTAAAAAATTCAGCTTTGCATCACAGGAATAAATTACATTTAAAATATATTCCAAAGAAAATAGTTATTTTGAATTTTGTTAATATTTTATAATATTACAGTTTTTTTCTGTATTTTTAATTTTAAGTTTGGGGTCAGTAAGTTTTTTTTTTTTTTTTTTTCTTTTATTCAGCAATAACTAATTAAATTTGTCAAAATAATTTACAATTATAGAATATATCTAATGCAGTTCTTTTAAACTTTATATTCATCAGAGAATCCAGAAAAAAAAAAAAATCACAATTTCCACAAAAATATGAAGCAGCGCAACAGTTTTCAACACTGATGATTACAAGAAAATCAGAATATTAGATTTCTGAAGGATCATGTGACACTGAAGACTGGAGTAATGGTGCTGAAAATTCAGCATTTTATCACAGAAATAAATTATATATTAAAATATATTCACATAGAAAACAGTTATTTTGAATTTTATTAATATTTCACAATATTATTTTTTTCTGTTTTTTTTTTGTGTTTGGGGTCAGTGAGTTATTTTTATTATTATTATTATTCAGCAAGAACTAATTAAATTGGTTAAAAGTAACAGTAAATACATTTACAATTTTTAATTCAAATGAATGCAGTTCTTTTAAACTTTCTATTCATCAAAGAATCCTGAAAAAAAAATTATGATTTCCACAAAAATATAAAGGAGCACTGTTTTCAACAATGTTTTCAACATTGATGATTACAAGAAAATCAGCATATTAGAGTGATTTCTGAAGGATCATGTGTCACTGAAGACTGGAGTATTGTCACAGCTTTACATCACAGAAATAAATTACATTTTAACATATATTAGCATAAAATAATTTTTTTCTGTATTTTCTTGATCAAATAAATGCAGCCTTGCAGTATAAAGAGACTGTCTTAAAACAATTAAAGATGTTACAGACCAATTTAAACAACAGCTCACTAAACAAATAAAATATAGAATAATGTACTTATATACATTGCAAGTTTCATAGTTAAACACTGTCTAGTAGTTAGCCTATTTAGTGACTTGTCATTTTCATTAATGTCTTTACCACCAAATACAATAGTCAGTATACTAACAATGATCTCTATAAGCAAAACAGATATACATGTATAAAGACATGCATTATAAATGAGTTTTATTGTGGACAAACCACCTTACCATTTGCAACATTTTATGTAAGAATATAGGCATGTGCATCATCTTTAAAGAGGGTGTAATGTTTCGTTTTAAAGGTCTGAATGATTTATACATTACAACATCCCCAGCCAAACATATTAAAATAAAGACATCAAAAAAGATCACAGGATATTATTTCAACCAATTTCATGAGTTGCGTATTGGGACGCTTTGTTGAAGGAGTTCATATGTATCCAGTCACTTATTAGCCACATTTATCTTATTATTATCTAATTTGGAGTTTATATGTATCCAGTCACTTATTAGCCACATTTATCTTATTATTATTTCATTAATAAAATAATAAAGAAAATACAATTTACAATTTACTATCTACTACTACTACTACTACTAATTTAATATTTTATGGCCTTCATAATCTTTTAGGTCGAAATGGCAAATTTAAATTCCGTACAATGTGTCCCAAACTGCGTTTTTTTTTTTGAACTCTAACCTAAATACATACGATATGCGTCTTGTTAGAGTATAGTACAAAAATAGTATGTACAGCACATTTACTATAAATATATAAATAGCAGGTTACAGTAAATATAGTGTAATAAGTCGTCGTCAAATATAGCCCACACTCAAGCTCAAATCAATGCACACAAGCACAGATTCCTATAGCCTGTGCAGGGGTCTGATCGCTGAATGACATCACATCAAATGTGATGGAGATTCGCTGCTGCGATACACGTCGCTCCGCCCACTGACATACGTCACCACGCTCTGTTATTTACCTTCTACCACAGTGGAGAGGAGTGGAGGTCAGACGAATGGTATCGCTAAATAATGGACCAGCGGTGGCTGCTGAATTTATTAGGGGCATTGGTTACTTGATGTTTTTTAAAAACAGGCTTAGTGTGTCATTGTCTGCGCTCACAAAGCGTATTTTACTGCTTCTTGCTGCTCAGGGTGTCCGTCTCTAGTACGTAAACAAACATGACCGCTACCATTTCCAGGCAGAGACACGCTGCAGTCGCAGCAGACTCCTCTGGCTCTTCTTTTTCCCTTACTGCAAGCCTCATGCGACTCTCGAAACACATCAAATATGAAAATCTTGCAGCCGGACTCAGTGGTGGTGTTATTTCCACAATGGTGTTACACCCCCTCGATCTGATCAAAATCAGATTTGCAGGTAAGTACATGTTTATCTTATATAATACTGCAGAGAGAGTGTCTCAAAACCTATAGAGCTGCCTACCTAGAGAGCATGCATTAAAAGGCAAAAATACGGATATGTTTTTAAATTAAATTACCAAATTTCACAGTAACTCATTACATATATAAAAACGAGTACAATAATTTATAACATGAATAATTATAAATAATAAAAAAAAAGATTCATTATTTTTGGTAAATGAATATTATCAAAAACTGACCTAATTATGTATGTCAATGTAAATTGCTATACAAACAACAGAAAAATAAATGCTATGTTGATCCGGTTTCACAATCTGAAAAACTGTGTCATGCTTACTAGGTTTTGAGACACAGCCAAGATCACTAGAAAACCCCACAGAGGGCACAACACCGATTCGCTGGCCCTTTTTAAGGATATTTTTAGATTATTATTTTGAAGCAGATGTGGGAGTGTGTTGTTTCCCCCCACTGTTTCTTACTCTTTCCAGTAAGCGATGGTCTGAAAATGCGACCGCAGTACGATGGCATGGTGCACTGCATGAAGACCATTTGGAAGCTGGAAGGCATTAGAGGTCTCTATCAGGGTGTTACCCCCAACATCTGGGGGGCCGGGGCATCATGGGGCCTGTACTTCCTCTTGTAAGTAGTCTGAGTTGTGTTGAAAAGGGAAGCACAGAATGGAATTTCCTGTTTGAATGTAGATCTAAACACAACTTCACTATACACAGTGTTTCGGAGGGTACTTTGGAAATGTAATAGTTTACAGATTACAAGATAGTGCTGTGCAACGATTAATCACGATTAATTGCATCCAAAATTAAAGTTTTTATTTACATAATGTATGTGTGTGTTCTGCGTATATTTATTATGCATATATAAACACACACACATACAGTATATATTTTGAAAATATTTACATGCATTTGGTTATATAATTAATAGTATGTTTAAATATATTTAATATATAAACACACATTTTTTTCTTAAATATATCCATGCATGTTTGCATATTTATATATACATAATAAATATACAGATTGCACACATATATTATGTAAACAAAAACTTTTATTTTGGATGCGATTAATCGCAATTAATCATTGCATAGCACTACAAGTTACCCTATTTTAAATGCATTCGTAGTGTAACTATTTCAATTACTTTGTTATAGTAATGTAACGGATTTCTTTTTGATTACTTATATATACTATATATATATATATAAAGAAATGTATATATTTGTACTTAATAAATGCTGTTCTTTTAAACTTATTCATCAAAGAATACTGAAAAAAAGTATCATGTTTTTTACCAAAAATAAATAAACAAATAAATATTTGAATGATTTCTGAAGGATCATGTAACACTGAATACTGAAAATTCAGCCTTGATATTAGTTAATATATTTTAATAGCAATTAAAATATTAAAACAATATCAATTATATATTTTAATAAAAAACAGTAATTTTAAATTCTAAAAATATTTCAGGATATTATTGTATTTTTTATTAAATGCAGACTTGGTGAGCATAACTCAAAACTTTCAAAACTTCTTTCAGAAACATTAAAAAAAAACATAATTATTTCAAACCTTTAACCGGTATTCTATGTATGCTGTATATTTTTTACTAAAAAATTTTAAAGCATAAGAAATGCCACATATTTTTGACATACATGAGTTCTTGAATTATTAAACAATACAAAATTATCTAATCTAATTGAATCTAATCATTAATCATCATATGTTTAAATAGAAAATAGTTATTTTTAATTGCAATAATATGTTCACACTATTATGTTTTTGTAGTATTCAAGTATTTGTAATATTTTAAATACATTTTAATGGTGAGCAGAAAAGACGCTTGCTTACCCTAAACTTTTGAATAGTAGTGTAAATGGTACTGATATTGACTATTTTTTTCTCAAATAAAATAAAATATAAAATAAAATAACAAAATAATAATAATAAAGAAGTGAAGTTTCTTGAAAAGGCATGAAAGCTTTAAAGTTCACAGGCCAAAAAAAGAAGCTGCCAACAGTGCTGTGTTAGTTGATACTGTATGAGTTATGAAGATACTCCAGGTATCTGACCTAATTTCATCTCAGGATCACTGGTAAACAAAGTGTGTATGTGCAACTTTACACGAGTACCAACACTGAAATATAAGTAGTGAGATCTTTGTTGATTTGGTCTTTGTCCTTCAAAAGCACTTGAAACGCAGTCTGTAACGTCAAGACAAACTTCTCCTAATGTTTTGTTTATATATTTAGTCATGCTGTGGAAAAAAAAGATTAAGCGAGCGGTAAATCAGATAAAGATCTGACCATAACGACAAATTTAAAAAGATTCATATCCAGAGGAGTTTAAATACAGACCAAAAAATAAAAAACTGTGCTGATTTACTAAAGTCTTACAGGTTGTAACGGCATTGAAAGTGAGAAAATGATGATATAATTTTCTGTGCATGTCAGTCTACCCTCCCTAAAATCCCCATGGTGATTCAATAACAATCATACAAAGGATGGTCAGTTTAAAGCACTGTGCAATAGACATGTGTGTGCTAAATGGCTCTGGAGAACATAATGTGGTCCTTTTTCATCTTCCCGCAGTTATAATGCTATTAAAGCGTACAAACAGGAGGGACGGCAAACAGAGCTGAGTGCTGGCGAACACCTGGTGTCTGCAGCGGAGGCAGGTCAGTTTGAGAAAGAGCCACCTGTGAGCTTGACAAACTAAACACGGCTAAATCTGTAGCTCAGCAATGAGACTGGAACAACTGGAATGTCAGAGGCCTTGGAGACTCTGTGTTCTTCAGCTGAATCATTCCTGTTATGCCTGAACTTTAGGCTGCACTGCTCACTCTGTGACTATCAACTGTAAACTACTACTGTAGTTTATGCTTGTTTTCATTTTAATAAAACAGACCGGACTGTATAACAGAAACTTGATTATTTGCACAATGGTAAGAAATAGCTGAAGTTAGATGCTGCTTGGTTAAGGTCTGAGGAAGACATCAAGTTCATTTGATATTGTTTTAACCACTTAAAATTAAATTTTGGTAGTGTAATAGAACTTTCATATTTATAACAGGATGGACTAGTTTTACATGAACCAGACAGTTCTATGAAACATCACGGAAATCATCAAATCCACCAATGATTACTGATGTTTAGGCGGTTGTTTTCCCTCCAAAAATGATGTCACTTCCTGGAGGATGTCATTAGGGAGTCATTAAGGACATAGCCATAAAGGGAATTTTACAAAATGCTAACAGATGCAGTGCTAACAGGATTGAAAGTTAAATTGAGGACAAATAGATTGATCACCAAATTTAAACTATTAGGAATAGGGATGCAAAACAGTTAGTCTTTTGCACAGTCTTAGATCCAGGGGTTTCAGATACACTTAAATATATCTTTAGTTGGACTTCAGTACTACTTCTGCACAATGCATTAAGTACAAAGTTAGTTTAAATATACCAGTTTAGTATACTAAAAGTACAATTGCAGGGTATTTTTATTAAGTACATAATATGTATTTGTAGTATGCTTAGCATGAAATAAATGTATTTTAATTACATTTTAGTATATTTGTTTTTCACTAGGTCACTAATTTACCA
Source organism: Labeo catla (assembly GCA_012976165.1). Classification (NCBI taxonomy): domain Eukaryota; kingdom Metazoa; phylum Chordata; class Actinopteri; order Cypriniformes; family Cyprinidae; genus Labeo; species Labeo catla. The sequence continues at coordinate 1,636,346 of VONZ01000038.1, forward strand.
CTAATTCAATTACATATTGATTGAGGTAACTAAAGAGTTGACAGTAGCACAGTAAATGTGTTGTATGTTCAGTTCACTTACACTAATGTTATCAGCTTTCAAATCAGACTTCTCTCTTTGCAGTTGACTGTGGAAGCGTTGGCCTTGATTAGCACTCTCCACAGATTTTAATCATGTTACTGCATTCATTTCTTTAAAGAAAAATGGCAGGTAAAAATGGTTTGCAATAGCACAATTCATTCCAGCCCATGCGAGAATAATATGCAATCAGTTTTTACCACTTAATAAGCACATTTCACTGAAAATAATGCTGTTTCAGAGAAAGCATTATGAGACATTTTTCTGTGAAGTATGTCAGTAGCATTAATTTAGAAGGAGTGACGGGTCAATTGCCAGTTTTTCATTTTAAATAAAGCTCTATGTTGACTTATTGTATGAAAATCTGTTTGTCTTTGTGAAAAACAGTAACTGTGACTTTATTTCTCAAAATAGCAACTTTATTTCAGGTCACTGCAACTTTTAATCTTGTAATTAAGACTTTATATTTCATAATAATGTGACTTGTTATTGCAAACTTCTTAATTGCAAGTTTTAGTTTTTACACAAAAGTTGAAATGTTTATGATATTATAACAAAGAAAAGCAAAAATCATTTCTATCCTAGAAATTGTGAGTTTAAGATTCGATCCTGTGTGTTGATATACATATGATGAGGATATGAAAGTGCATTGCATAACAGGAATGACCAGCCTCAAAACTGTTTTCTATGCGCCTATTTTGAAACTGACAAAATAATAGAGAAGAAACATGATTGTGGTTTTAGCTTAGGAAGTGAAAAAGCTGCTCCTTTTCAGCTGCACACCAAAAAATATTGAGGAATTGACACAAAATATCAGTGCAGTACAATGTCATCACTAACTGATAGGAAATAAACAGACTTCAGCTTTACCAGTATGAGCAAAAACATACTATTTCAACCCCAACCTGCATTTTTAGGTTTGTAATGATAACACAGCTGTGAATTATTATTCCTATTGGCCTCTTTATGTGTAAAAACCTGATCTCAGACAGAGCACTAACGTGAAGTGACTAGTTAAATGTTGGTGTGAAGGTCCCCTGTGTCATGTTTCCAGGCATTCTGACGCTTTGCCTCACCAACCCAGTCTGGGTGACAAAGACCCGGCTGGTGCTGCAGTACAATGCAGACCCTTCACGGAAGCAGTACAAGGGAATGATGGACGCCCTCGTGAAAATATACCGTCACGAGGGTATCCCGGGACTATACAGGGTACATCTACAGATTTTAAACTAACCTGAGATCCTGTTGTAGGTGTAATAGAGCTTTCATGTGTGCTAGTCTCAAAACTAAAGTCAACATGAAATGAAACATTTATCCCAACTACTTCCTTCCAATTACTTCCTTCTTACAATTTCCCTTTGTGAAAAATCAGACATCTGAATACCAGGGTTGTATGTGATATGAACATCATTTTTGAAAAAAAAAAAAAAAGGCATTTTTAAACATACAGATTGGGGAAAATATAATTCTGTACTAGAAAATTAAGCATTCTGTTAGTTGAATCTTAGAGTGAGTTTAACCCACTTAATTAGGAATTAAGTACATCTTTACATGTAATTTGTTAATTCATACTTGATTAATTCAATATGATTAAAGTTACTGTTGAATGTACAGAAAAGCATTTAACTAAATCTACTTTAATGGCATTTCTATTGAACCTGGTGTGTCATGTATTTAAATAGATTCATATTTACACATTTATGAATATTGATGATGTAATTTAGTACATTTAAAATATGTTAACTTTAAATGCAATATCAAATAACACATTACAGGTAAAATTATATTCATGTGCTTTAGTATGTTAGGCAACACATCAGAATAAGTGTACTTCATTAAATCATGACAAAAGATTATTAAAATATGATTTAAAATGTATTTTAAAGTAATTTTAAGTTTACAGTTCACCCAAAAATAAAAATCTCCCCATAATTTACTCACCCTCAAACCATCCTAGGCATATATGGCTTTCTTCTTTCAAATGAATGCAATCAGAGTTATATTAAAAAATGTCCTGGCTCTTTCAAGTTTTATAATGGCAGTGAATGGCTGTTGAGCAGTGGTGTATAAAGTACCTGAAAGCCACACAGATATCAGTACAGTACAGATATCTCATCAGAAAATGACTTTGGCAGAAGTTGAAGTCACCATTTAGAATATTACTTGAGTAAAAGTCTTAAAGTACGTAATATTTATAGTACTTAAGTATTTTTTAAATCTTAAACGCACTTAAGTATTGAAAGTAAAAGTACAAGTAAATTCAAAATGGAAAAGAAGCCAATAAATATATATAAAATGTTCATGCACAGATTGAGTAGCAAGATTGTGTTCATTTTTAACTTTTTTTTCCATTTTGTATTTTTGGGTAAGAATAAGAAGCACTTCATCCAGTTCTTAGTGTCTTCATTCCAACATAGGAAAACATTTCTGGAATCTGTATCTGAAATGGCATTTAGACATATTTACAGTTTAATGTAGGGACATTGATGCATTCAAACTGCAATTACAGATGCATAAATAGGCCTAATGTTTTGTTTTTAGCATAAAACATTGAATACTGATATTTGAAATAATTTAAGACATGAAAAAATAGTCTAAATGCAGAATTAAAACCGCCAGTAGGTGGCAGTAAGTGGCTGTTAATGAGTCATTTTGATTCATTCATATGGCTGATTCATTCAAAAACAAAGCATTTAACTGTGTTAATGAGTGAATCACTGAATCATTTTTATCAACCGATTCATTCAAAAAGCTGATTCATTCAATAAGTAAACACCGTCCATTGCTCAGGGACGCAAAACAGTGCTGTGATCTTTGTTTGGAAATATTTTCGTTGGCAAAATTGAGCAAAAACAAGTAATATTATGTCTAAAATGTAAGTCACTTATTGCTTTGCTGAACTTCTATAAAATGATTATTAAATGTGTTATCATGCTGATATCTGCACAAAAACGGTGTTCTTTGTGTGATATAGATTATGTTAACTATATTAAATTATATATATACATATAAAGCATAAAGAAGCATTTTTGCTATCTACAATTTAGAATGCCTGGAATTTTGAAGTTTTAATAGACTAATAAATCAACCTGCACGCACTATGTGTGTGATTTGGTGATAAAGCCTACTTGATAATGTCAGATCTCACATCAAAATGGAAAAGAACACTTACCATATTATGACAGAAGATATAGCTGTATATCACACACCCCAGACTCGATTTGAGTGGAAAATGAATCATCCGCGGTTGTGCGCACACTTGTTTGCACATGAGCAAAGGTATTTTTAGGAGTCTTAACTTGCAAGCGCCAGACCACTGATTCGTCAAACCTGCTTTCCTGCAGTCCGTGTTCTTCTGACTTCTGACTCTTTTGTAGTAAGTAACGAATATGCTTCGGGGAATGTATCGGAGTAAAAGTAGACATTTTAGTTAGGAAATGCAGTGGAGTAAAAGTAAAGCTAGGCTAAAATATTAAAACTCAAGTAAAGTACAGATACTCCCAAAAATACTTGAGTACTGTAATTAAGTATTATTACTTTGTTACATTACACCTCTGCTGTTGAGATTTTGAAATTCAATAAAGTGCATCCATCATCCATCATGTGTAAGAAAAAAATATCCATATTTAAAACTTCATAAACCATAGTCTCTAGCTTCCGCTAACTGTCGTACATGTGCTTATGAAAGAGTGGCGTTCCAGTGGATGACGTATGACGCAGGCATAGCGTAGGCCTTTATTAACCCTCCCGAGCCATTTGGAGCACTTTTTTGATGGATGGATGCCCTTTATTGGACTTCAAAATCTCAACACCCATTCACTGCCATTATAAAGCTTGGAAGAGCCAGGACATTTTTTAATATAACTCCGATTGCATTAGTCTGAAAGAAGAAAGTAAATCACTGGGTAATTGTCATTTTTAGGTTAACTGTCCCTTTAAGTGTGTTAAGAAACTTGAAAGTGTCTCTCTTTAAGTCACTTAAGTGGCCTTTTAATCATACTTACATTAGTCATATTATCTGGAAGGAAGGTTTTTTTTTTTTTTTTAAATTTGTATTTATTTATTTTTTTAATTAGCTTTTCAGATTTGAAGTACACTACAACTGCACATTCCATAGAATGAGACACGCTTCTTTTTCATCTGTGCATGTTATTGCAAAGAAAAAAAGTTTTTTAGCAAACTTTGAGTTTAATAACGTGGTCCCTTGTTCTTGCTGAACATCACGTTTACTCAGTACATCACATTCGGGACATAAAACTAGTTTCATGTTGACTTTAAATAGTGGGCTGATTCAGCTTTCTGCTCTCTAACATTGTAGTTCTCTGTAGGGCCACAAGAGGGTGTTACTGTTGTATATTTGGAGGATTGATACAGCTGTCAAGCCTAAATACAGTGTACTCTAAATTCTGAGTCACACCAGATTGTCCTGAAATGATTACATGTTCATTCTAGTTTAATTCCAGTCTAGTACAGTTTAGTTAGCTCTTAGACTATGAGGTAACTGTGTGTTTGTGGTTTTGCATGTTTGTGAGACTCATTTTGTTCTGCCAATACAGGGTTTTGTGCCTGGGCTGGTGGGGACTTCCCATGCTGCACTGCAGTTCATGACCTATGAGGGGCTAAAAAGAGAGCAGAATAAATATAAGAAGATGCCATCTGAATCGCTGCTGGTGAGGAAATAAAACCAGCCTTACATTTTTAGCACACGTGTACAATAGGAGGAGGAACAGCACTATGATTTTAAATTATGCAGCTTACTTTGGCTCAATATTACCGTGCGGTGTCACGTATGCTTTAAGTAAAGATTGAAATTTTCCAGTCCTTCAAGATAACTGGAAATAAAAATGTAAAAATTAAATATATTTCCATAACTTTTTTTTAGCTTTTAATGAATTTCAGTGACATTTCTGGACCTGGAAATCTTTGTGGAATAATATTAGCTATTAAATGAGCTCAGCCAGTGTCTTGAACTATAAACTCATCCAAATTTATTTTCAACATTTTATGAGGTACTGTAAAGCCACCACAAACAAGTATGACCCGTGCGATTATGTGGCATTTGACTGTATATTGTAACCTTTAGAACAAGCAGTTTATGTGTACTGGAGGCAGTAATGATCTTTGTGAGTCAGTCTTTCCTTCCCGTCTGTCTCTTGCTTCAGTCTCCATTGGAATACATCACCATAGCAGCCATTTCCAAAATATTTGCTGTAGCAGTGACCTACCCGTACCAGGTGGTGCGCGCTCGCCTGCAGGACCAGCACAACAACTACAGTGGGATCGTGGACGTCATCAGGAGGACATGGAGGTATGAAATTACATCACACAGTGTCAAACGCTCTTCAAATCACAGAGCATTTGGAAATTTGAAAAAGTATTGCGATACCCTGTTTTTAAAAATGGTACGATTCTGCATTTAGTACCGGTACTTTAAGAATGCATTTTAATAAGAGTCGTATTTCTGCGTCTCTGTGTTAGTGAATGGCGTAGACGTGCAGTTTTGTTTACTACACACGTGCGTGTGACGTTTGCGCTGATTTCCTTCCATCAGTCGCAAGCTCAAGTGTCTTATGTCGGTGGCGAAATTTTCGGGTATTTCGCATTTTTTGAAAACTTTTTGCAAACTAGTCCTAGGTTTTTCACCCGATCGGAACCAAACCAAAACAGAAAGATTCTCTGGACAGTGACTATCAATAACTATTTTTTAAAAAAAATGAACTTTTGACTCACCGTTACAAAGGGACGCCAAAACGTTTTAGTAAAATGCCTGTAACTCCTGAACGGAATGAGATATCTTCACCAAACTCAGAACACTTATGTAAGAGCTCACAGGAGGTCACAGTACAGAAATCACAGAGCTTGGCCACTTGGTGGCGCTATAAGAGGGAAAAAACATAAAAATGGCTATACCTGTGCAACCATTTGTCCTATCAACATGAAAATCGATGTGAACGGTCTTGGTCCAAAGTGCCACAAGTGTCTACAAGGACGTTTGTGCATCTCAAAAAGAATGGCTGCCATTGGCAGTAGGGATGTGACGAGATCTCGTGGCATGAGATGTGTCTCTTCCAGATCTTGTGACGATATCCCCATAAAACATTTTGCAGTTTTTACTTTAGAACTACACGATTAATCCTTAAAATATGGAGATCTCGATTCAAACACTCATGCGATCTTATTCCTGAATGACAACGATTTAGCTATGTCTATTAGGACTGTTTCACATTGCGAGTGTCAGTGGAGCGTCAGAAGCAGGTTTTGTTGCTGCCCATGTTAATGAATCAGAGGATCGGGGTAAATGTGAACGCAGAAAGCAACATAAACAGTCTATCCAACCACATTATAAACATTATTTCTGTGTTACAGACATTTAAATAACAGAAGTACAGGGATACAAGTTTATAGTTTGGGTATAAACACGTATTGTCTACAGTAGCAATCAAAACAAAAAAGTACGTTAACACTTGTATGTATAGTAACGCTTATCCTCTTCCGCCAGGAGGTGGCGACAATTGCCCGTTTAAAAAAAGTATGTCATTGAATCATTTATTCAGATTTCAATAGTCAAACAAGTCTTAATGAAGTGAGACACTGACTCCTTCATTGAATTTTTTTTTTTTTAAATGAATATATGTTTTAAAAGACTTAAGCAATGAACAGTTTGTCAGAACCACTAGTAAATTACGTTTGTTTCGTTTTCTAATCTTTTTTCTCCAGAATGGTGAGAGAATCATGGTCTCCAATTTGTTAAAAATAACTGGGATTCTCAATTGATCCAGAATCGTGAAGCTCTTGTTTAAATGTTGTTTATTACTGCACATAATTCATTAAAATGGAAGTTTAATTTAATAAAGTTCAAAATGCAACTACATTTTTTTTTGCATTTTGTCTTTTTCCATTAAATAAAAGAGTATTTTCTCTATATATTTCATCATTGAGGATTTCTTAAGAAAAGTTTAAAAATCTTGTCTCGTCTCGTTCTCGTGAACCCAGTCTCGTGTCTCGTCTCGTCTCGTGGGATAAGTGTCTCGTCACACCCCTACCTGTTAGACAAGGTTAACGGAGGCCAATCGGAACTAAACTAGGTGGGTCTGACTTATGGCCCTAAAGGTTTATGAGAAATTTGAAAGAAATATTTCAATGCCGATTGTACATTGCACGTTTTTCACGTTGCACAATATTTGTATTATACGATAGAACTCCTCCTTTTGGACAACTTTGCCTCTAGAACCACTGCGGTCAATCAAATTGTTAAATGACTGAGATGTTGTAAAAAACCTACTTTTGCGAACTAGATGTAGGTTTTTCACCCGATCAGAACCAAACTAGTGCAGAAAAATTCCCTGCAGAGTGAATATCAACAGTTACCAAAAACAAGTTGAACTTTCGACTCACCGTCACAAAGAAGTGCAAAAACGTTCGAAAGGGGCAGGGCCACTTTTAGTAAAATGCCTATAACTCCCGAACAGAATGAGATGTCCTCACCAAAACACCAAAAAAGAACACTTTTGTCAGAGCTCAATCTGAGGTCACAGTACAAAAATCATGGAGCTTGGCCACTTGGTGGCGCTATAAGAGGGGAGAAAACATTAAAAATGTATAACTGTGCAACCATTTGTTCTATAAACATGAAAATCGCTGTGCACGGTCCCAGTCAAACCGTTTATGAAATGATTGAGAAGATGTTAAAAAAAAAAATAAAAAGAAAACTACTTTTGCGAACTAGTCGTAGGTTTTCGCTCAATCTGAAAAAAAATACTAGTACAATTCAGTGGACTCTCTAGACCAATAATTATCAAAAAATTGTTGAAATTTACCCTTTGGGAAGCTGTAATGAGGTTGTGTAGAAAAGGGGCCTGTGCAAATTTACCCAAAAACCTGGTGCAACAGGTGATTCTAAACAAGCCTGCAAAGTTTTTAAGGAGATCGGACCACAGCTGGCACTGTAACAGTTATACATGTTAAAAAAAATAATAATAATATTTCTAAGGTAAATTACCTGGATTTGCCAAAAATGTGTTTTTAAGTGGTTACAGGCTTGCTAAATAATGTCTTTTTCCATATGTGCTTAAATGCCTTAAAGCACTTGAACCCCTGCACACTGTAAAAAACAATTTGTTGAGTCAACTTTAAATAATTTGTTACCTGGCTGCTTTAAAATTTTAAGTTCAGTCAACTCAAAATTATTCAGCTTGAAATGTTAAATTGTACTAAGTGACAACTTAGATATTTGAGTTGATTCAACTTAAAATTTAGGCAGCTGGGTTACTTACTCATCTGTTAAGTTTATCAAACACAAATATCTAAGTTGTTAGTTAGTACAACTTAACATTTCAAGTTGAATAAACTTATTTGAGTTGACTCAACTTAAAATTTTAAGGCAGCAGGGTAACAAATTATTTTAAGCTGACTCAACAAATTGTGTTTTTTATTTTTTTACATTGTAATCGCTGCTTGCATCTATATTTTATTTATGTATTTATTTATTTATTGAAAGTTTCTTAAGGCTGCATTCATTTAATCAGAAATACAGTAAAAACATTAATAGTGTGAAATATTATTATAATTTAAAATAACTTTTATTTATGAATAAAAAAATTCAAATTGTAATATTACAAAAGGCTTTTTGATTTCTGATATTTTTGATCAATTTAATGGATTCATGTAAAATAAAATTATTAATTTCTTTTTTAAAAAAAAGGACCTCAAACTTTTGAATGCTAGTGGATATGTCTCATTGTTTTTGTGCTGTAAGACTGCTGTGTAAATATTAAGAATTATTAAATAGTAATACATATAAATAATATTAATAATGTAGTCCTTTAAGAGTATATATGATAAAGAAACAAAAAATGATAAAGAAAAAAAACTGACATGAAAAACCTTTCAAAGTCTAGTTTAACATATATGCATTCTTAGTTCTCATAAATGTATTCTTTGTATTTACATTTTTTTTTTAAACTAAAACTTAAAAAAAAAAAAAACAACAACAAAAAAACATTTTAATTATTATTAATTGACTTGGTTTCAGTGAAATCACTATGAATAATATTTGGTGTAACCATCAAATAAAAGTAATATTTCCTTTCAGCTTAAATACAGCATACACATCTAAATCTTTCTTTATTTACTCTTTTTTTTTTATTATTATTATTAATTGATTTGGCTTTTGGTAAAATGCTGGTATTTTCTTTCTAATAATAATAATAATAATAATAGTTTTAACTAAATATGTTTAACTAACTATTTTAACTAAACCAAAAAATATATATATATATATATATATATATATATATACACAGTATATATATATATATATATATATTATATACTATACACACTCACACACACTCATATATACATATATATATATATATATATATATATGTGTGTGTGTGTGTGTGTGTATATATATGTGTGTGTAGTTTATATATATATATATATATATATATATATATATATACCAACACTCATAACCATAATTGTACCTCATCCTATTTAATTGTTTTAAAGATACTACCCTCTTTAATAGATAAATTTATAGCTTGTTAGCAGCTCTTCATATACAGGCATGAAAATCCCTCACCTTTCGGCGAAATTCGCCGTTTTGAAGCCAAAACAGGTGACCCACGTGAATCGTGTAGATCCGATGAGAAATTCTTTTTGAGGGGGTGGGGGGAGGGGTCTTGGATGGTATTTATTGATTAATTAAAACTTAATATAAAGTGGATTTGAGCCATTTCAAATCGTGAAAGCTGAGCGTCCCGCGTTCGTAGACCGTGCGCGCCATCCACTGACATCCAGGGCGCCATTTCTTCCTGTGGGACAATCCGCGTGGGAGAAGACGACAGGGAAGAGATCCACAATTTAATTTCGTGGTGTGTATGTGTCACCAAAGGCTTAGTCGCCGTTCACGTTCAAGCTATTTATTTTCAATGGAGCCGCGCAGTTTAAAATCCAAAGCAGAAATGTTTTTGTAACTGACAGCGCCTTCATGGTTGCCTAGTAACAGCAGACGCTACAGAAGCGCGAGCGGAAAGCGACGCGCCTCGCGTTTTCCACGCGTTTTTAGACGCTTCATGTGAACGTACCCTTAAGAGAGTAAGGTACATTTAATGCTAAAGTATCGTTAACACTAATACAAACATTATTTTTGCAGTATGAGTGTGTTAGGAAAGAACGATGCAGCTCTATTTCATATGTCTTTAGACAAATGTCAATACAGTATTTTTTCAGAACCTGTGCTTGGCTTATTATTTCATTCAACTTATTTGGCTACTGTAAAATTGGCAAAGGGAAACTTTTATCAAACGTTTTTTTCTGGCATGCTCTGTCTGCAATAGCAAATAGCATTTGTGGTTGATGGTATGTTTTTCGATAATGGTAGAAAACACTTATTAGGTTGATTTCTTTGCCCAAAAAAACAAACAAACAAAAACCTTGGCTGTCAATCATGATGGAAGAATAAATAAGTTAAGTTACAGCATGTCCCCTAATGAGGCCGTAATATTTATTCTGTGGGAGTCCCCCCACCTCCCGGCCTCATCAGAGGCCACATCACCCCTCGAGCACCCTTCTCACCTTTTTCACCCCTGACCCATTTTCATGCCTGCATATAGCTTCAACAAGACATATAACAGCACTGCCAGGAATATTGTGACTCATCTAACTGTACATCAGCTTAATATGTTTGTGTTTGTCTCTCTCTAGCAACGAGGGGATCGAGGGCTTTTACAAAGGCATGGTCCCGAACCTGGTGCGAGTCATTCCAGCGTGTTGCATCACCTTTTTGGTGTTCGAAAATGTGTCACGCTTACTTTTGGGCGAGTATCACTAAAGCGTCAGGTGCACACACACCAAACGCCGGACCAACTCAACGCAATATACCAGGATGTGTGTGTGTGTGTGTGTGTGTTAGAGACGAGCAGGAATACCAAACATTTCCTGTTTAACTCTGGCCTCGACGTGCAGACAAAACTAGCATTTAGCGTGTGCGCTGAATGAAAACTACAGGTGCACACATAAATATATATATTTGAGATTGTTGTATTGTTGAGTTTAATAAGAGAGAATAATCATATTGTCTTGAATAGTCAACTACGAGAAAGTGTCACTTCAAGATTTGAATTGATTTCAAAAGTAGTCAATGACAAGAACGGCTCGTGGAAATGTGGATTCAAGCCATCCTGTGATACTGCAACCAAACACAGTATTCACCAGATACAGTGCTTAAGAAAATGTTTGTCTTTTTTTACGAAATTCTCACCAAACAGCTGCTATATTTGCTGAGCTATGCTAGAGAACGAAGCCACTCAGCAGATCTCGGCTGGCTGTAGCGCCCAGGGCGAGCCACACCGGTCATGCTCAGGAAATGATGTCACACGGCAGGATAATAGCACACAGGCCTGCAGAAACCGATACTTTACTGGAGGATGGGAGCAGATTTTAACCAGATGTGTGTAGATGACATCTACTGGAAGAGTACAATCTACTGCGATGACAGAACTGGGTAACTAAGAGGCTGTTATGTTTGTATATATGAATGTGCTATTGTCAGTGACGCACAAAAAATAGCAGATGTATGTATAAGCCATTTTTACACATTCAATAAAGGAATATATGTAACAGACAAAGGAGTCTGAGTTATTGTACAAACTGTGGTTTCAATAATGACTGACAGAGGCCAGATAAACTATTTGGACACTTTGTAACAGTCTCTGCATTAGATTTACACATAAGTATATACTTACACGGGCCAGTGTACCTGTAGAAACAGGAATCTGATTTGTTTTAATATTGAATATTCAGCAACAGCTGTGAAACTACTTGAGTACCACAGCAGACATTCCAAGCCTTAGTCATGCTGCACGCACTTCAGTCCACTGCGTTTTCCATCTACACCCTATTTTATGACACTGGTACTTTTGGCTTCTTTCATCAGCTTTTTAAGCTAATTACCAAGCATTTGGTCAAAACCAGTTTAATGTCTATAAAACTGTTTTATTTTTAACATTTAGGTAGTTGAACAAAAATAGTAGGAGTGCTAAAAATGGCCAAGGAGATCTCTAGACAACCACATATACAGTAATTATGTGGAAAAAAATGTGTATATATAAATCTATATATCTCCTGAAGTAAAATTATGTGTGTGTGTGACCATGGACCACAAAAAAAAAAAAATCAGATGGGTAAATTTTTTGAAATTGAGATTTATACATCATCTAAAAGCTGAATAAATAAACTTTGCATCAATGTATGGTTTGTCAGTATAGGTCAATATTTGGCCGAGATACAACTAGTTGAAAATCTGGAATCTGATTTTGAAAAAAAATATATATATTGAGAAAATCGCCTTAGAAGTTGTCCGAATTAAGTTTTTATATATATATATGGTAGGAAATTTACAAAATATCTTCATGGAACATGATCTTTACTTAATATCCTAGTGATTTTTGGCATAAAAGAAAAAAATGATCATTTTGACGAATGCAGTGTATTTTTAACTATTGCTACAAATGTACTCGTGCTACTTACGGCTTTGTGGTCCAGGGTCACACATATACATATATAGATATATATATGCAGAAGTCCCTAAATCCATCTGATGTATTTCTTTAAAATTGGCATTTCTTTCTGGCTACTTTGTATAGGTTTCTTTTTTTTTTTGTTAACAACTGTTTATTGAATTTTCTTCAAATAACAATAATATAAAGCAAAAATCAATTGTGCAAATTTAGAACCCACCCCAAACCCATCCCACCCCTGGTAGACTTTAAACAAAACAAAACAAACAACAACAAAAAAAAAGAGATAAAGTAAAATACAATGTCGACCTTAATAATAATAATAAAAATAATAATAATAAACAAATAGATAAATAAGATATAATAAAATAATTTTACAACGATTTTAGAAAAGATGACACAACATTAAAATACCTCAGTGCCCAGCAAATATGAATACCTTGTATAGGTTTCTATGTAAGTACTGGTACTTCTGATTGGGCTGAGGCTGGAATTTAGAGAGTTTGAAGTAAAAGTATTTGATGGATGTATAATATGTGTCAGGCACATTCACTCAGTATCATTATCTCATTTTTGACCGAGATGGCTTTTAGCTGGTTTTGCATCTGAACTCTTCATATATATATGTATATATGTATTTTTTTCTTCAGTAACGAAATCATGTTTTTTTTAGTTAAACATTTCAGGATTTTTCTCCATATAATGGACTGATATTTTGAACTTCCAAAATGCAGTTTAGGCTTCAAACGATCTCAAATGCGGTTGTAAACGATCCCAGCTGAGGAAGAAGGGTCTTATTTAGCAAAACGATCGTTTATTTTCATTTAAAAAAAATACAATTTAAATAGTTTTTAATCTCAAACACTCCTCTTGTCTTACTCTGAACACTGTGTATTGTGGTTCAAGACAGTTAGGGTATGTTGAAAAACTCCCATCGTATTTTCTCCCTCAACTACATCGCTGCAGAAGTACCGACCCAGTCTATGCAAAGTGAACATGCAAAAGATCAACACCCTTAACAAAAAGGGTAAAACAGCGATATAAGGCGATTTTGAAGTTGAGGGAGAACATGAGATGGGAGTTTTTCGACATACACTAACTGTCATGAACAGTTCAGGCAGAGTGAGAAAAGACCACGGGCCACCATATCACTCCATTATACAGAAATGTTTTCTTCAAAAAACATAATTTCTTTATGGCTGAAGAAAGAAAGACATGAACATCTTGGATGACAAGGGGGAGAGTACATTACCTGTCAATTTTTGTTCTGGAAGTGGACTTCTCCTTTAAATTAGAAAATCAATTACATTTTTTTTTTTTTTTTTTTTTTTTTTAAAAAGCTCTTATGCATTTATTTATTTTTTTTCAGGATTTTTTTATGAATGTAAGTCCAAAAGCATTTATTTGAAAAAGAGATCTTATGTAAAATTCTGAATGTCTTTATTGTCACTTTTGATCTTTTTATTGCATGCTTGCTGAATAACAGTGTTAGTTTCTTTCCCAAACTTTTAAGCGGTACTGTGTGTGTGTAAACAGTGTATGGGTCATTCTACAGAATAGGTTGAAAGTCAGAGTTGGAAACATCTTTTTTTTTAATTGTATATTATATTATCCAAGGTACACATTTCTAGTAATTGCACAGTTAATTCTCATGTTGTATTTTCTAAAAGTTTAGGAATATTTGTCCTCTCCCCAAATTTGTCACCACCGAAAGACAGTAATACACCCTTCAAAATAAAGGTGCTTTGAAAGGTTATTCACAATGATGCCATAAAAGAACCATTTAGACAAAGATTGTATTAAATTTAATTAAGAAGAATAGATATTGATCTATTAAGAGTTTGCTTACATCTACATTTGAAATGTATATATTTTTTCTATTTTAAGTTTTTTTTTAATCCAATTTTTCTTTGTAAAAGCCAAAAAGTTGATCATACTGATTTCAAAGTTAAGGATTCATTAGTCAGAATATACACTGCACCAAACACTATCAAAACATCATAGTTGATAATTCAGTATACTTTATTTTTGACAAAACATCCTGTGTTTCGGTCGTGACGGCACATTTTCAGTAGTGACTGACCACATCACATCACAGAATTTTAACTCACATAACTGTATTAAAATGTAGTTTATTTCCCTCAAATAAAGGATTACGTGTTCCCTTTTGTCATTACCAAAACAATGATATGTTTCAATCGTTACTGTTACTTAGAGACAATTTTATGTAATAACTCCCAAAAAAACAAAGATGTCAATACTGAGACTTCACCAAATGTTTCAGTCGCGACATGTTTCATTAGTGACAGTTTTAGATGCTAATCAGCACATGGTTAGCTAACACAGTTTTGAACAGTTGTACACATATAGTATTAAAGCTAAATGTTCTGGAGTAACTACCAAAAAAATTGTTTAATTATAGAAAAATTGTGTTTGGTAGTGACATTCTTGTCATTCTTTGTCAAACTTTTGAACACATTTACCTCAAAAAGATGAGTATCTGCTTGCCATGTAGCTATGAGAGAGACTGGCACATAAATATTTCCTGATCATAAGTAGGGGTGTAGTTAAACTAGCTAAAACATGCACTATAAAAAAAGCTATAACTGATTTTTAAATGTGTTTTTACTTGTGGGTCAGCAGTTTGCAACAATGTTGTGGAATGGCCTGTGTGTGTTTTTGTCCTAAACAGTTAAACTGCCCACTGTTCTTCAGAGAAATCCCTTCAGGTCCAACAAATTCTTTGGTTTTTCAGCATTTTTGTGTATTTGAACCCTTTCCAACACTGACTGTGTGATTTTGAGATCCATCTTTTGACACTGAAGACAACTGAGGGACTCATATGCAACTATTACAGAAGGTTCAAACACTCACTGATGCTCCAGAAGGAAACATGTATTTTCTGTAGCTTCTGAAGGGCAGTACTAAATTAATATATATATATATATATATATATTTAGGCAAAATAAGAAAAATGTACACACCTTGATTCTGTTCAAAAGTTTACACCCCTGGCCCTTAATGCATTGTGTTTCTTTTCTGAAGTATCAGTGAGTGTTTGAACCTTCTGTAATAGTTGCATATGAGTCCCTCAGTTGTCCTCAGTGTGAAAAGATGGATCTCAAAATCATATACAGTCATTGTTGGAAAGGGTTCAAATACACAAACATGCTGAAAAACCACAGAATTTGTGGGACCTGAAGATTTTTTCTGAAGAACAGCAGGCAGTTTAACTGTTCAGGACAAACAAGGGACTCATGAACAACTATCACTAAACAAACAAACAAAAAAAAAAAAAACTGTGGATCATTCAGGTAACAACACAGTATTTTTGAACAGGGTCACTTTTATAAACTCCACTATTGTTTTTTCTTGTGGACTATATGTAAACATCTTTTATGTGAAATATCTTATTCAGGGCAGCACTAAATAAAAGAAAATGCATTTTGTAAGATCCCTCTTATTTTGGTAAATAATTAACATTTAGCAGATTCTGCAAGGTGCATGTAAACTTTTGACATCAGCTGTGTATAAAAAAGTAAAGAAACTGAGATTTGTTTTCACATTAGATTTTTAATTGTGAGGTGAAACATGACCTGAATTTTCTTCATAGTTTTAGGTAATAAAAAACACAATGGATACAAAAATATGAGTTCTAGTCATCCAGGCACAAAAGGAAGAGCCACTGAATAAATATCGGTAAACCAAGGATCATCTTGTTGGACTCTCCTTAAAATGGCAGTAGCATGGTACAGTGATGACCTCATATGTGACCCTGGACCACAAAAGTCGTCATAAGTAGCACGGGTATATTTGTAGCAATAGCCAACAATACACTGTAGGGGCCAAAATTATCAAATTTTCTTTTATGCCAAAAATAATTAGGATATAAAATAAAGATCATGTTCCATGAAGATATTTTGTACATTTCTTATTGTAAATATATCGCAACTTAATTTTTGATTAGTAACATGCATTGTTAAAAACTTCATTTGGACAACTTTAAAGGTGATTTTCTCAATATTTTGATTTTTTCACCCTCAGATTCCAGATTTTCAAATAGTTTTATCTCAGCCAAATATTGTCCTATACTAACAAACCATACATCAATGGAAAGCTTATCTGTTCAGCTTTCAGATGAAAAAAAAAAACAAAAATTACCCTTATGACTGGTTTTGTGGTCCAGGGTTACGTCACATATAGTAACACCATATTTACCATGATATTTACATTGTACAAGATACTTTTCTTATCATTAAAATTTTCATTATGATATTGTCCAAAGAACAACAGTACTATCATGTTACTTATTTGTCTGTGGAATCTAAATTGAGAATACTCAATTCCTCCTAACTGTCACAATACTGAGCCGGAGGAAAATAATCTTACACAACATAAGAGCTGTACAGACTCACAACAACTCTATTAGCTTTAATTTGTCCCATTTCTGCGGAGAAGGTCCTTTCTGAGACAGGAACATGATGTCTTCTATTGCCATGGTGACGATGACAGTGATCAGTTATGAAGATGAGATGCTCATTTTGGAAGCTCTTCAATGATCACCCGGGATACAGAGTTCCATCCTGTTGATGCGTCTCCACGGGGATAATCAGCACATGTGCCCACCCATATCCCAACATCCACCAGCCCGGCCTTGATCCCGTCACAGAGCCCCTCCACTGAAACAAACCCAAACACATGCCATCAGTAATGACCTATCTACCTACCTATCTATCTATCTATCTATCTATCTATCTAGAGCAGTTTTTTTAATGAAGATTTTGGACAAAAGTTGAACTAATATTGCTATTATTTTAATTTGTGCATGACGTTATTAACGGTGTTATTTTTTTCAGCCTTTCTTCAGTGGTGAAGAAATTGTTTTTTGAGTTAAACATTTCAGTATTTTTCTCCATATAATGGACTGATATGGTGCCCCGAGTTTGAACTTCCAAAATGCAGTTTAAATGCGGCTTCAAACGATCCCAAATGTGGTTGTAAACGATCCCAGCCAAGGAAGAAGGGTCTTATCTAGCAAAACGATTGTTTATTTTCATAAAAATAATATAATTTATATACTTTTTAATGTCAAACGCTCGTCTTGTCTTACTCTGCCTGGACTGTTTTTTTTTGGTTCATGACAGTTAGTGTATGTCGAAAAACTCCCATCTCATGTTCTCCCTCAACTTCAAAATCGCCCTATATCGCTGTTTTACCTTTTTTGTTAAGGGTGTTTGATCTTCTTTGCATGTTCACTTTGCAAAGACTGGGTCAATACTTCTGCAGTGACGTAGGATGATTTTGAAATGATTTTTCAAGTTGAGGGAGAAAATACGAGTTTTTTAACATACCCTAACTGTCTTGAGTCAGAATACACGGAGTTCATGGAGAGTAAAGCAAGACGGGTATTTGAGATTAAAAAGTATTATTTTTATTATTTTTTTTTAAAAATGAAAATAACCAATTGTTTCGCTAGATAAGACCTTTCTTCCTTTTGTTTACAACCGCATTTGGGATCGTTCGAAGCCACATTTAAACTGCATTTTGAAAGTTTAAACTCGGGGCACCATATCAGTCCATTATATGGAGAAAAATGCTGAAATGTTTTCCTTAAAAAATATAATTTCTTTATGACTGAGGAAAGAAAGACATGAACATCTTGGATGACAAGGGGGTGAGTACATTATCTGTCAATTTTTGTTCTGGAAGTGGACTTCTCCTTTAAGTTCACTGAACATGACAAATATGCATTCATACATGGTTATTATAATTACTGAAGTTCTAATTACTAAAGTTTAATGCTAAATTATCATAATATCATATTATAATTTAATTTAAGATATTTAAAAATCTGTGCCATTAAAGGAGAAGTCCACTTCCAAAACAAAGATTCACATATAATGTACTCACCTCCTTGTCTTTCTTTCTTCAGTCATAAAGAAATTATGTTTTTTGAGGGACACATTTCTACATTTTTCTCCATATAATGGACTGATATGGTGCCCCAATTTTGAAATTCCAAAATGCAGTTTAAATGCGGCTTCAAATGATCCCAAATGTGGTTGTAAACGATCCCAGCCGAGGAAGAAGGGTCTTATCAAGCGAAACGATCGGTTATTTTCATTAAAAAAATACAATTTAAAATACTTTTTAATCTCAAACGCTCGTCTTGACTTTCTTTCCCTGAACTCTGTGTATTCAGGCTCAAGACAGTTAGTGTATGTCGAAAAACTCCAATCGTATTTTCTCCCTGAACTTCAAAAATCATTTCAAAATCATCTTACATGACTGCAGAAGTACTGACCCAGTCTGTGCAAAGTGAACATGCAAAGAAGATCAAACACCCTCAACAAAAAAGGTAAAACAGTGATATAGGACGATTTTGAAGTTGAGGGAGAACATGAGATGGGAGTTTTACAACATACCCTGTCATGAACCGGAACAAAAACAGTTCAGGCAGAACAAGACAAGACAAACGTTTATCATTAAAAATTATATATATTGTATTATTTTTATTAAAATAACCAATCATTTAGCTAGATAAGACCCTTCTTTCTCAGCTGGGATAGATTACAACTGCATTTGGGATCATTTGAAGCCGCA
This sequence comes from Labeo catla, assembly GCA_012976165.1. Taxonomy (NCBI): domain Eukaryota; kingdom Metazoa; phylum Chordata; class Actinopteri; order Cypriniformes; family Cyprinidae; genus Labeo; species Labeo catla. The sequence goes on from VONZ01000038.1 coordinate 1,655,551, forward strand.
TTTAAACTGCATTTTGGGAGTTCAAAATCGGGGCACCATATCAGTCCATTATATGAAGAAAAATGCTGAAATGTTTAACTCAAAAAACATAATTTCTTTACGACTGAAGAAAGACATGAACATTCATTATATGTGAATCTTTGTTTTGGAAGTGGACTTCTCCTTTAAGCTTTATATATATATATATATATATATATATCAGTTACTATTTGTGAGAAGTAACTAGCAACTATAACAACATAACATGCCCAACACTGGCAGTCAGAGTAGTTTTGCAAAATGAATGCACACTGTATCTCAGGTCCCTGTCCGTTAGATAGGACCGTGTTGTTGAGCAATGCTGAAGTGTTGGTCATGAGTAAGTGTAGAGTAAATGCTGGGATGTGAGCTGGTGAGAAACCACACAGAGCTCTCAAATTCCTCTGGTCTCTCTGTAATTGCAGCATAGATGCTTATGAAGCTGCCGAACTGCATTCAACCACACAAAAGGACACACTCAAGAATCCATGTGACAAAGACATCTGCATAAAAGTCAGTCCCTGCTCTTAAAATACACTGTGTGAGTCTTATGTAAACAACAGTGGAGTATGATTATGAAAGAATGGTATTTTAAAACGTTTTCTGAGCTCAAGAAAGTGTCAGTCATATGACAGAATGAACACAAAAACATAGGAAAATCTGTAGTTAAAATCATAAGGCTGTCACACACACATTTTTGTAAATACATGATGTAAGTGTAATGTATAAATTAATGGAATGTATATTCATGTGAGTCTAATTGATGTTTGGTGTGTACCATATTTTGAAAACCATAAATCCTTAAATAGGAGCATAATTGCAGAGTGTGTGTGATTCACACATGAAGCCCTAAACAAGCGTTATGATTAAAAATCTTTTTATAACATCATTCCTTTTTATTTAAGAATATATGAGAACGGCTGAATATATATTTAAGTAGTCTCATAGCTTAAATATGAGTTTAAAGCAAAACATTTTGAAATGTGTTATCAATAATTTTATTGGCGACAAAAAAAAAATCAAATGCACAGATATATTTTAACATGTCAAGTTTCTATTTTAATGCTGTTAAGTGTCTGTTGTTTATCTTATATTGACTATGTTTGATTATGACCACAGATGGTTTGTGAATGGTACCTGTGGAGGTCCTGTGTATGTTAATGGTGGAGTTGAGTTCAGGACTGCCCTGGTCCAGGTAAATGATGGACTCTATGGGTAACGGTCCAGTGCATTCAGCCCCATTAAAGGTGAAGTACCAGCGCTGACAGCAGGCCGTCTTACACTTGAGCCTGAGAGAACCACTAAAGAGCACACGTAGAGCGCTGTCCGAGCGATGCTTGGTGAACGTGCACTCCTGTGAAAGAAAAACCAAAACCCGTTCTACTGTTAAATCACTGCGTGATTGAATAATCATTTTCAACTGGAAGAAAACACATATATGTCAATATTCTATAATATGTGTTACAGACTCATTTGCTTTGGCAGCTATAGTGTTTAGCACTTTGTCCTGAAGTCAGTTGGTTTTTCATGCTTTTTTACAAAACAATCTCACTATATTTTTAGATATAATACACCCCTGTGTATGCATCTTGGTACTCTCGTGACCGAGATAGAAGAGAAGAAACTGTTGAGTAATGTCATTATTTTATTTTATTTTTGATTAATTTTTTGCGGCCAAAATGTATCCTCATAGTTTCATAACATTACGGTTGAACCACTGATGTCACATGGACTATTTTAAAGGAGAACTCCACTTCCAGAACAACAATTTACAAATAATGTACTCACCCGCTTGTCATCCAAGATGTTCATCATGTCTTTCTGTCTTCAGTCGTAAAGAGATTATGGTTTTTGTCTAAATGATCCCAGCCGAGGAAGAAGGGTCTTATCTAGCGAAACGATCTGTCATTGTTTTCGAAAAATACAAAACTGTATACTTTTTAAGCACAAAAGCTTGTGTAGCACAGGCTCTGGGATGCGCGTCCATGGGTCGTTTTTGAACGATTCGTTCATTTTGAACAAATCTTTAATGTGACTCGGGAAGAACGAGTCATCTCTGGGAGTGATTCGTTCAGTCGCGTATGCGCAACATCCTATTAGGTTCTGTACTGCAATTAGTTCACCTCTTTCGAGTCTTCAGTTTTTTCGAGTCATTCGTTCATCTTATGGAACTGTCACGTGATGCTGATTTTGCTAAAATGAACGAAATGACTCAAAAAAAGATTCGTTAATTTTGCTGAACGAGACTCAAAGGTCAGAGTCAGTAAAATGATCCGAACTTCCCATCACTACTACGAATAACGTCTTCGAATCACCACAAGTTCATCGTCTGTGTACTCCGGCTCAAAAAGGTAGAGTATGTCGAAAAACTCCATGTTATTTTCTCCTACAACTTCAGAATCGTCTGACATCGTTGTACCTTTTTGTTTGTAAACAGCGTTTGACTTACTTGCACTTTCTTAGTCTTGTGCATTTGCTTTGTAAACACTGGGTCTGTAGTTCCACCTAGGTTCCACATGACCTTTCGACGTGATTCAGCAGTACGTGAACGCGCATCCCAGAGCCTGTGCTACATGAGCTTTTGTGCTTAAAAAGTTTTTTTTTTTTTTTTCCGAAAAACATGACAGATCATTTCGCTAGATAAGACCCTTCTTCCTTGGCTGGGATCATTTAGAGCCCTTTGAAGCCGCATTTAAACTACATTTTGGAAGTTCAAGATCGGGGCACCAATGAAGTCCATTATATGGAGAAAAATCCTGAAATGTTTTCCTCAGAAAACATAATTTCTTCACGACTGAAGACAGAAAGACATGAACATCTTGAAGGTCTTACGGGTTTGGAACGACATGAGGGTGAGTAATTAATAAAAGAATTTAAATTTTTAAGTGAACTATCCCTTTAATTTTTTTTTTATTTTTGCAGCTAGACCATATGTGATGGCCCAATCATGTATTCTCAAAACTTGGAGTGTGAGGTGAGAATATAATTATATATTTCTGTTTACCAATATTTCTGTAAAGTGAACAGTTATAAATAATGCTGTTATAAATTATGTTTGATATAAGTATTTATTAAATAACTAGATAAAAAGTTTGTTAGCAAACTTTAAGTTGGCTTGAGAAAGCCTAGCCAGTAAGTTTTAAGTAGTTTTAAAAGCTTTTAGTTTAAAGAAAGTTTAAAGGTTTTCAGTTTGAAATAGTTTTAGTTTGATTGATAAAGTTTGAAGATAGATAGGCTAGATATATATAAATAAAGAAAAAAAGAAAAATTAGTTAGAATGAAAAAGAAAGAAAGAAAGATTAGTTAGAAAGAAAGAAACATTAGTTAGAAAGAAAGAAGAAAGATAAAAAAGAAAGATTAGTTAGAAAGAAAGAAAAAAGAAAGATTAGTAAGAAAGATAAGTAAGAAAGAAAGAAAAGTAAAAAAGAACAAAGAAAGATTAGTAAGAAAGAAAGAAAAGTAAGAAAGAAAGAAAAGTAAAAAAGAAAAAAAAAAGATTAGTTAGAAAGAAAAGTAAGCAAGAAAGAAAAGAAAGATTAGTTAGAAAGAAAGAAAAAGAAAAAAGAAAGATTAGCTAGAAAGAAAGAAGAAAGACTGGTTAGAAAGAAAGAAAGAAAAAAGAAAGAAAGATTAGTTAGAACGAAAGAAAAAAGAAAGATTTGTTAGAAAGGAAAGAAAGATTAGTTAGAAAGATTAGATTAGAAAGAAAGCATGTTGCTAGCATGATAGAAAGCAAGTCGTTAGCATGGTTTTAGCATGATTAGCAAGTTGACAACATGATTCTAGCATGACTAGCAAGTCGCTAGCATGATTTTAGCAAGTTACTAGCATGATTTTAGCATTACTAGCAAGTCCATAGCATGATTTTAGCATGATTAGCAAGTCGCTAGCATGATTTTAACATGACTAGCAAGTCGCTAACATGATTTTAGCAAGTCGTTAGTATGATTTTAGCATGACTAGCAAGTCGCTAGCATGATTTTAACATGACTAGCAAGTCACTAGCATGATTTTAGCATGACTAGCAAGTCGCTAGCATGATTTTAGGATGACTAGCAAATCATTAGCATGATTTTAACATGACAAGCAAGTCGCTAGCATGATTTTAGCATGACTAGCAAGTCACTAGCATGATTTTAGGATGACTAGCAAATCATTAGCACGACTTTAGCATTATTAGCAAAGTCTCTAGCATGATTTTAACATGATTAGCAAGTCCAAGCCTTTATAATTTACTTACTGACTAGCAAAAGTCGCTAACAGGATTTAAGCACTATTCGCCGTCGCTATATGATTTTAGCATTATTAGCAAGTCCCTAGCATGATTTTAGCATGATTAGCAAGTCCCTAGCATGATTTTAACTCACTAGCATGATTTTAGTCGCATTTTCATGACTAGCAAGTCACCTAAGTCAACATGATTTTAGCATGACTAGCAAGCATTAGATGATTTTAAAGTCATTAGCATGATTTTAGCATGAATAGCAAGTCGTACATGATTTTAACATTAGCAATTAACATAGACAGTGATTTTAAATGACTAGCAAGTCGCTAGCATGATTTTAGCATTTTTTACATGACTAACAAAGTCGCACATGATTTTAGCATGACAAGAAGTTAAAGATGATTTTAGGATGATAGATTAGATGACTAGCAAGTCGCTAGCAGATTTTAGCAAGTCCCTAGCATGATTTTAGCATGATATTAAGTGACTCAAGTCACAGAATGATTTTAAATTTGAAGAGAAGATGACTAAAGAAGTTAGCATGATTTTAATAGACTAAATGAACCAAGGATTTTAAAGATGATTCAAGTCGCTAGCATGATTTTAGGATGACTAAGAAAAGCATGATTTTAAGCATGATCAAGTCGGTTAAGATGATTTTAAGATGCTAGCAAGTTGATTTTAACATGACTAAGCAAGTCGCTAGCATGATTTTTAGCAAGCATCAGATGATTTTTAATACTGAATAGCAAGTCGAAGATGATTTTAGCACGACTAGCAAGTCGCAAGCATGATTTTAGATGATTAGAACTCATTAGCACGACTTTTAGATGAAAGAAAGTCGCCAAGATGATTTTAAAGATGACTAAAGAAGCCAAGATGATTTTAACATGACTAACAAGTCGCCAAGATGATTTTAAGCATGACTAAAGTCACTAGCATGATTTTAGATGACAAGTCGCCAACATGATTTTAGATGACTAGCAAGTCGCTAGCATGATTAATGTTTAAATCACATAGCATGATTTTAACATTACAAGAAGTCCCTATGATTTTAGATTAGTATGATTTTAGGATTAAGTCGTTAATGATTTGAAGAAGTCGAGTATGATTTTAAAGATGAGAAGTCGCTAGCATGATTTTGATGACTAAGATGATTTTAAGATGACCAAGTCACTAAGATGATTTTAAGATGACTAGTCGCGATCAAGAAATCATTAAGATGATTTCTAGCATGATTTTTAGATGACTAGCAAGTCACCAAGATGATTTTAAAGATGACTAAGAAAGTCGCTAGTAGGATTTAATGACTAATAAGTCACAAGATTATTTTTAGCAATGCCAGCAAGTCACTAACATGATTTTAGCATGACTATAAGTCTAGCATGATTTTTATGACTAAATCATTAAGATGATTTTTGACCAAGTCAAGAGATTTTGATTACCAGTTAAGATGATTTTAGATGAAGAAATCATTAGACGACTTTAAAGATGACTAGAAGTCGCTAAGATGACTTTTAAGATGACTCTGCAAGTCGCTAACATGATTTTAAGATGATTAAGAAACATGATTTAAGATGATTCAGAAGTCGCTAGCAAGATTTTAGCAAGTCGCTAGCATGATTTAAAGCAAAAGTCACAAACATGATTTTAGATGATTAGCAAGTCGCTAGCATGATTTTAGTGATGTAGTCGCTAGTAAGATGATGTTAGTGATGATGATAGACTAGATAGATAGATAACAGATAGATTTTGATATAACAGATAGATATAGATAGATAGATAGATAGATAGATAGATAAGGTTTAGATAGATAGATAGATAGATAGATAGATAGATAGATAGATGAGATAGATAGATAGATGAATGGGTTTGAAGATAGATAGATAGATAGATAGATAGATAGAATAGATAGATAGAGATAGATAGATTTTGAAGATAGATAGATAGATAGATAGATAAGGTTTGAAGGTAGATAGATAGATAAAGGTTTGAAGATAGATAGATAGATAGATAGATAAGGTTTGAAGATAGATAGATAGATAGATAGATAGTTAGTTAGACAGATAGATAGATAGATAGTTAGATAGATATATAGATAGATAGATTAGTTATTAGTTAGAAAGAACATAGATAGCTTAAAGCTTAATTGAGTATCAATGGCTTCTAGCAGTTTACATTAAACATAGTTCAAACAGACATGGACTTTTGGTCAGTGAAAGTCTATGGGACTTTTTATGATTTTTAATATTAATTTTTAAGAAAACCGTAACTCAAACCAGTCTGAAAAGATATAGCACACTAAGTCAGAACAGTATGAAGATCTGACCCGAGTTTGGAGTATGTAGCTTGAACGGTCTAGGAGGAGTTAGTGTCCAAAAAATATGCGGTCAGAAAAATAAGAAGAAGAAGAAGAAGAAGAAGAAGAAGAAGAAGAAGAAGAAGAAGAAGAAGTTTAAATAGGATTTCAGTAAGTTGGCTTTCCCAAGCCAACTTAACTAGCTAACACCTTAAGGTCTCTTTACTTAACATATACATTAAGTACCATGAGCATTACATTTGTTACAGTATTTATCCATCTTTGTTAATGCTTATTAATAAAAATACAACTGTTTTGTTAGTTCATGTTAGCTCAAGTCCATTAAATAATACAGCAGATACAACTTTTGATTTTAATAATGTATTAATAAATATTTAAAATTAATATTAAGTTTTAATTTAATAATTTAATAATTTAATTAAAATGAAGTTTAATTACTGTTTCAGAAGTATTTTTCAATGTAGTTAACAAATGGAATCTTCTTGTAAATTGTTACCAATAATTATTTATGTTGATTAGCTCTAAAAAACTGTTTATTGTGGATATACTTATTATTTATTCATTTTATCTCTCGAATATCATAGATAGTTAAAAGGCAATTTAAACGCTGCATCCCATTTGTACTAAGAAGTTGAAAATTCCAAGTTCCCAGTGTGAACTTTTAACTGGAACGCCATCCCAAGTTCGGAAGCAACTCCAACTTTAGAATTTAATATTGCTGCTAAGTGCATCAACAGAAGAGAAACGGTAGTAATAAATTGTTTATTAGCACCTCTATTTGTTGACATCATACTGTGGCGTTATCAGTGCAAAAATACAGATTTTTATGTGTTTTGAATTGACTGGTATTGCTAACAATAAACGTGTCTATATTGGATTTCTGACTTCCCTACTGAAACACAGTCCACTTGGGTGTGAAATCATTCCCAGCCCCTACATCTAACTTCCAAGGTAAATCGAATGCAACAAAAGTTTGACTAGTTATCCTGACCCTGTTAGCCCCTTCTGACAGCCCCTTTAATAGTCTCTAGAGAAGGTTTTTGGACTGTGTGTGGCCTTGCGTTGCCATCAGCCAGTCAGTGTTATTATGATGTAATTTCCTGCAGCTCCAGAGTGATTAGGTACATGCCATTTACAGCTGAAGTGACCCAACTGCAGAACTGAGCGTCAGATTTTATATGTGTACTTCCTCATCTCACGGCAATTCTTTAGTATTTGACATTTTGGTGAATTAGTGAATAATTAATTTGTATCTCATTTGTATCTCATGATCTGCTGACGTACCACTGAAAGGTTAGAAGCTTCATGCTTCCTTTTTTCTAGAAATCTTTTATTTTTATACAACTCACAGGTTGGAATAGCTCTTCCATTACGAACATAATACTTACAGCTATTTTGCCCAGATCAATGCCGTAGTTTAAAGAATTCCAGGCGCACTGTTTGAAGTTGGGTTTCCAGGACTCTTCAAACCTCTCAGTCACACACTCTCCCTTCTCGCCTTTAAGTCCGTCTCTCCCAGGGATTCCTGGGGTGCCTGGAATGCCATTTATCCCTGGGTTGCCATCCCTGCCCTGCACTCCAGGTACACCCTGCATGCACGTCTGGTACTAATGACAAAAACATGAAGCAAAAGGCATGAAAGTATTTCAGTACTTTGCAGAGGCTTTGTGCCTTGTTAATGAGAATGGGACTGATTCACCATGATGCACAGACCGCTGTGGGTGGGAAAGTACTATAACCCTGTTTTTTAAGACGGACACGTTTGCGCCAAACATAAAATTGGAAGGAGAACTTGTGTAAAATTCCCTGACCACAGTCACAGTCTGTTTACTTTATTTAAGCTCTGACACAAGACAAAGCAATCAGTAATACAGGAATTCTGACAGAAGAAAAAGGTAGGGGTTAATTACACTGTAAACATGTTTTTTAAAAAATACTAAATTAAAAAAAAAAGAAACATTTTAAACACTATTTAAGAAATACTATATAAAATCACACACAGTAAAATATCTTAATCAGTCTTTGTCCAACTTTTGGGGTTTTCTTCCAGTGAGTCAATGTAATCACTATCTTGTGGTTTTTCAATAATGACAGTTCTCTGTTTCCTTGCGGTGGTTTTACAGACCAAGCCCATCTCAGACAGGTTTTATGAATCATAATCCCTATGTGTGAACACCAGCGAGGCATAAAAACCCCAATGAGTCCTAGAGCTGTGGTTTGTTTGCATCCGCTGATAAAAATGTGGAAAGTACAGTTCTTTGTTTACTTAGATATTACTCAATTGTGGTTGACAATTGAAAGTCAGCCAACCAACAGCATCTCAGAATTCACCAATATTTGGTAGCTGCCAAAGAAATGTTCCAAGCACAAAGGGCATCTTGATCACATTTGGCCAGTGTGGAAATTAACAGAATTTCAGCTGAAGCATCTGGCACCACATTCCCACAGTCCTCCAGTGAGCAGCCAGATGAATCAGATTACATGAAAGGAATTGAGTGAATCAAATGTAACCTGATTTGCATTACATGTGTTTATTTTACATTTTGGACTGTTCGTCACTGTTTTATTATGATCACAATTCATTTGCATACAACCACAGACTGTGATTTGTAAGGTTTGTGTGTGATGTGTATAGTATTTTGGATCCACTTAAGACATTTTAATGCAGGTCAAAATGTGTTTCCATTTGTTTTTTATATATACTTTCTCCAAAGAGGAACAGCCCATAGAGTAGTCCGAATAATTTTGGCGAATCAGTTCGTTTCAATGAATCAAATGATTCTTTTGAGGCACCACTCAGTAGTGTTCCGTCAAGTCCCATGATTAATTAAATCAACTATTGATGTTTACGACTATACTTTTTGATTAAGTTGCATTGTTTGTAGTTCCAACACGTCAACACACCTCTGAATGCATTAAAGAAGCTCCTAAACTTACAAATGCACTGCGAATCGATTCAACTGAATGGTCAAAAAGAACCGAATCAATATAACGGTTCGTTCGCGATTTGGACGTCACTGCAAAGCCATTGTTTAACACACCATGGACACATTGAGGCTTCACTGGATCTTGATATATATATTAAAAAAAGCTACATAATACTTCTAATTGCCCTAAATGACTTCATTATAACCCTTTTCTTTGAATCAATTAGGCTGAATACTTCCCTATAAGCTAATCTTTTCTTGAATCTTTCAATCAAATATAATTAAACTACTAATAATAAAGAACAAAAATGAACCCTTCAAAATCGCAGGGGGAAAAAAAGGAAAATGTCACTTTTACAATAGCTATAATTTAGTCTTTTATAAGCTACAAATTAGTACTTTCTTCTTACAGAATCAGCCTGACAATCCGAAACACATTTTACAAATGGCTAGAATTGGGGACATTAAAATGATCTGAGCTGGAAAGATGCCTCTGTATCTTTGATCTGAATTTGCTTTTTCACTTGGAAAAGTTTAACACATGTGAAACTTACCTTGTCTGTAAACTCCGCGTCTCTTTGCCGGCCGGTCCTTTCTTTGACTTTTTCCGTGACACAGCATGGCAAAGTTATCCAAAAGCAAATGAGAAGTTGCGCCAGTTTAGTACCCATCATTGATAAACTGCAGCGGTTTACAGTGTGAGCGCCTGGTCCGATCAACTGCTGCCAAACTAATAACTGTTTCCTAACAGAATGAAACTCTTCTGTCTTCCTGCAGGGGGCGCTTGACCGCGTGGAAAGATGATTCCGCCATAGAGCCGCATTCAAAACTCGGGACGTTATTGTGTCACTGGAGACAGACGTGTATACTTCAATATCGAACACTGATACCTGAATTATAATAAAAACCGGCCCCAATAATCTATAAAACGTTATATACAGATCTTTATGCACTAATCACAAACGACTGTGATTGATCTTTCCAGACCAGCGATGAGGAAAGTAACAGGTACCGCGTGGAACTCTAAACTTAGCCCTTACTATAATACAAAAACAGTATTATTGTTGTACAGTGTGACAAAAATAACGTTAGATTGATGTGCGCATGCCCAGTAGCCAGAGCTGTGTCACTTCTAGCCTTAACCCATTCAGACCGATTTACACCTAAACAATAAAACTGATAAAAAGTGAGCAGTTCGCCTTGCTCAGATGTTTTCCCTTACGTGCAAATAGCATATTTAGCCTACTTTTGTTTACACTTAGCGTGACTATGGTAGTATCTACCACTATTTGCACTTAATGTAAACATGAAGTTAGTACTATGAACACTATTTGTTGCTAACAAAAGGCATCTACACTGACTGTAAATTTCATCTACTTTTAACACTAAATAAAAAACAGACTTTCATTATAACATTATTTTCACAGAAAATAGTATTCCATAGTGGAAGGTACCATATATATATATATATATATGTATATGTGTGTGTGTGTACCTTGTATTTATCATGTTATGGGGACCAAGTAACACCAGTAAATTTTGACCTTGTGGGGACATTTTTTAGGTCCCCATTAGGAAACAGGCTTGTAAATCATGCAGAATGAGTTTTTTTTTTGAGAAAGTAAAAGTGTGCACAGTCTTCTGTGAGGGCTATAGGTTTAGGTTTAGGTATAGGGTAGGCGTAGGCCGATAGAAAATACAGTTTGTACAGTATAAAAATCATTACGCCTATGGAATGTCCCCATAAAACATGGAAACACAATGTGTGTGTGTGTGTGTGTGTTTTTAAAATACATGCTATGTCGCAAACAGGGAAGTTCAATTAAATATATTTTTGAAATAGAAAATATATTTAGTTTAGTATTTTTATGTATTGCAATACTGATTTTTTTTTTTTTTAGCATTTTAAATTATGTTCTTTGCTAAAGTCTATTAAAATTTGTTATACACATTCACATTTTCAACAAATCAAGTGAATGCATTTTCTTGGACAGAAACATATAGAGGGCAAAATATATTTTTAGATGCTTTAAAAAATATAAACATTTTAAAATATGTTTTTGAAAATATATAAATGACACACATATATATATATATATATATATATATAGGTAGGTAGAAAATATATTTACATAAATATATTTTGAAATAATATTTTAGCAAATATATTTTTGGTCATTTTTTAAAGTATTTTTTAAATGTATAAATAAATATATATAAAATATATAAATATATATATATATATATATATATATAAAATGGTAGAAAATTTATTTTTGCTAATATAGTTTGAAACATATTTAAGCAGATATATATATATGTGTATATTTGCCATTTAATGTATATTCTAAAAATATATTTGAAAATATTTTTGAAAATATATATATTTATTCTTGTATGGGTAGTTACAACCACTTTGTCCTCAGTGTTCCTTTGAGATTGAGTTTGCATTTAGAATAATGTAATTTATTTTCATTTTAAATCTTTTATTTAGTTCCCATTTTGTTCCTTATTTTTAAACCTAAAGATTTAAACCTTATATATTAAGACGTAGCATAGTAAAGTCATGTACATTTACAAATGAAGAGTCATGAAGTATCAGCCTGATTCTTATGTTTTTTGTGCTGTTAAAATGGCAGTCAGAGTCTCTCTAGATTAAAGAAAAGACTTCTGGAACACTTGCGGAAGTTATTTCAGATTTTAAAGACTTTCTTAATGACAGTCTATAGTTACATAAACTGAAAAAATGAATAGGTGTTTCTGAACAAGTAGTCCATTCATTCGGTGAGGGCCATATGTTTCTTTTACCTCTCTTGACCCGGAGACACCACAGAGACAGCGACTGTAGGGGGTCTCAGACCTCAGCTGAGGTATTTCCCTGTCAACATCCCGTAACTCTGCCTCCACGCCACATATGAACACACTGACATTGGCCATATTCATAATGTTATCTGAGGAAACCGCAAACATTTGACTCCAAGGGCATTCTGTCTCAATTCAGTCACTTAAAGGGCCAGTTCACCCAAAAATGAAAATTACCCTATGATTTACTCATCATTCATTTCATTAAATCAACCATGTTTTTTTTTTTGTTTTGTTTTGTTTTGTTTCATTTATTTTAGCTAAATAACTTTATGCATGTTTACATGTAGACAGAGGCAGTCTTTATTAATTCTTTATGTTTGAAATAGCAAAATTGGTAATTATGGTAATTAATGGTAATTATATTTTGTTTTTGTGCACACGTGCATGCACACACACACACACACACACACATTTATTTAGCCATTTAAATTGTGACATTTAGATTTAAAAACTTTCACTAAAAGTTTTATTTATTTTATGTTTCCTTTTATTGTATTCTGTTTTTACATCATTAAAATATATTTTTTGTTGGGTTTACCTCACTTCTGGGTATAAAATTATCCCCAAAATATGCTAGGTACACACAGATGCACTCACACAAACAGTATTCAAGAGAAAATATGTATGTATATTCAACCATTTTAAACGACATACTATAGCAGCAGAAAAAGGAACCAGCAGATGGCAGAAGTGCTTTGTTATAAAACTTACATTTAAAAATGGCACATATGCATCTCTTGTAAAACACACTTTCAATGTAATAATTCTAATGTTGCAGTAAGAAATTAAGTTAGTAAGTACTAAGGTTAGTAAACCTGTAAAAGCAATATACTTCATCTAGAAAGGAGATTTTTCTTTTGTTATTAGTGGTGTTTGTTATAAGACAAGAATAAGGAGTAGACTCTTTTGAATTGGGACAGAAATAAAACACCCAGAACATCACAGCATTATGGTGTCACCTTATGCACTGGCAAACACTGGATTTTCTTCAGAAAATATAAGAATCTCAAGCACACTGCTCATAATCTGTCAGCACACATCATGTGTTGTGTCCATGTGTCCAGACCTCTTCTGTCCTCTCAGTGACTCACAATAGAGTGGGAAGCCGTTGATTAAGAAAAGTAAGGCAGCCCAGTTGTAATATTGTTCCTATGCAACAGGCAGAGAACAGACCAGCAACACACTTTGCATTTAAATCACACTTGCCAGTTTCAGACAGCTTGTTAGTCCCATTACAAGCAAATACAGCCACGCTCGCTTCGGTTTGCTCAAGTCAAAGTGACTTTGTTTGTTAAATTCAAAGAGATGAGAAAAGGAAGCACAATACGGATAATTAAACAAGAAAGGAAAGCAAATGGCGTTCGCTCTTTTGTTGCCACACCGAGGAGAGGTGGAAAGTCTATCACCAGAGCAGAGTTTGTTTATTTGAGTAAATAGATTTAGCGGAAAAAGAAATTAGAGGCATTTAAAGACAACTAAGCTCCTGGTGGTCTATTGTTTTGTTTAATTAATACGACCAATGCACTTACATATAGAGTTTGCTTGTTTCCAAACTCCTGCTGAGAATAAGCCCTTTCTAATCATTCTCAACTTCTCTTGTAATTGTGTTTTCCTTGTAGGGGCCCTGGGGTAAATTGAGAATTGTTTGTTGAAAATGCCATTTTATGCTGTTGAATCAGTATTACTTTGTTCTGCTCTGTGCAAAAACAAAGAGTAAGTAAGGCTTTTGAATTATTATTAAATTAGAGCATATTAATATGGTGTTCGGCCATGGAAACATTAACAAAGCATTGCTATTTAGTCGCTAAAGTGTACTGAAGTGTACTGCTTTATAGTTGCAAAGGTGGTCCGGGTGGTTGATAGGTGGTAGAAAGATCACCGGCCGAATCGGTAATATTTTTTGTTCTCTAGATGTGAATCAAGTGCCTCCGTCAGTGAGAATCAATGGGATTTTTTACCGCTAGGTGAAAATCACAAATCCAGTCACTTAGAAAAGTAATTGCGCACCTCTGTTCAGCCGTTTGCCTTATTGAGGTTTCATTCATTTTATAGCACGAGTTACACACTCAAGTTTTATACTTACTCTTAGGGGTTGTTCAAATCCCAAAGTAAATGTGATATCTGCTTTCCAAACATCAGTAAGAGTTTTTTAATGTCAGAAGAAGTCAACATCAATATGTTCAATAAGGGTAAACTTATCTCATTAAAAAAAAAACTACAGTAATACTGTGAAATATTTTTGCAGTTTAAAATAATTGTTTTCTATTTGAGCATATTTTAAAATGTATTTGAAAGATGAATTTTTAGAATCATAACTCCAGTCTTCAGTGTCACAACAGGGGCACATTCAAGCTGAAACCGGTGCCCAACGTTTTGCTATGGTTTCCGGGTTGAACGACATTTCCTGGAAACGGTGTGCAACAGGATTTGAGATACGTTTTCTCGTTTGGTGGGTGTCTCAAAAATGTCAGCCCAGTCAGCTGCAATATGTATACAAACCACGTGGTATTAAAGTGAGACAGCTCGCACAATGCATGCATTTATAGTAGAATTTTCACCATCCCCTATAGTGCTGTAAATAAGGTGACTCAAATCTTGCTATGGCTGTTGTTTACACACTGATGCACATACTGCTATATACAGTGGGAATTTGTAACTAAATGTAATTAGCATCAAAATAAATTCACAAGAGCAAGCATATTGTTTGCACGTTTATTTACATTAAAGGCAAAATAACTAAAAAAATAAGAGCACAAGCATAGATCTGAAACTTCTGTAAGTCTGTCTGATATCATGTAGTAATTGCAATGTCTTCTGGTCCATATCCTTTCCTTAGGAAGGTGTGCTAGACACTACACATATTTACATATTTTGCTATTGTATTGCAGAGTGACTCTAATTGGGCTATATAATAGTAAAAATTACAGTATTATAGCATGACAACAGTGATCAGCAATAATGATAAGCCTAACACTCACAATAAAAATAATAAGGTCATATAGATCGTAACACAGTCTCGGAAGTAAGAAGTGGATTATCCTTGACATGAAATTTGTCTTTTCATCCTGAAATGCAAGGTAAATGTTGGATCACAATAATTAGGAACCACAGTTTCCACACATCCCTTCACTCAATTGGGATGTTCTCTTTTATTCTGGACGGCAAGGGCAGTGACTATAACATCGAGCGTATTTTGCAGTATTAAACATGTATTTAGACCGATTTCATCAGGCTTCGAAAATTCTTCGAAAAAGAACACAAAGAATGGCCTTCTCAGCTGCCATAGTTGCAACTTTTGCGTCATCAGAACAGGATGTTCAACGCACCACCGTTTCGGTTTAAAAAACGCTTTGCATCGTTTCGTCGGGGCTGAACGCAGCCCAGTTCTTTCTGGTCCTTGAATCTGATTGGCTGTAGTGATTGGTCATTCTTGAATGATTCGTTCATTTTGAACGAATCTTTAATGTGACAAAGGACGAACGAGTCGTCTCGGGGAATGAGTCGCTCAGTCGCGCATGCGCAACATCCTATTAGGTTCTGTACTGGAATTAGTTCACCTGTTTCGAGTCTTCGGGTTTTTGGAGTCGTTTGTTCATTTTATGGGTCTGTCACGTGATGAACGAACGACTCGAACCCGAAGATCATTTCCCAGCAAACACAAAACGTTTTTACAACTTTTCACAACGTTGTGTTTTGGTTGTAATTAGGTAATGTTGTGGTACAATGTTTAAAAAACGTTTTTTAAAATGATAAAATAATGTAACCAAAATAAAACGTTTTAGAAACGTTGTAAAAATACCAACCTGGTACGTTTTCTTTAAGTAGTCAAAAAACGTAAATATCACGTTTGTCTACTACGAAAATGAAACCAGACCAAACTGCAACTTTCAGGGGTCGTTTTATTCAGGTGTTAAAATAACGTAATATGCACGTTGGAATAAGACGTTTTAAAAACGTAAGGAAAGTACCCAAATACAACCTTGCAAAAAGAAAAAAAAAATGAATGAAAATAAATATATAAAGGACTATTATTTTGTTAAAGGGAACAGCGGAACGTCACCAGTCCAGATTTGCTTGACCAATCAGCGGAAATGGGGGGTCTCGTGACCGCGTACATGTGGAGAACGAATTTTGAAGTCCTTTTTTTCTACCAGTGAAACAAAAACCAAAAAATCGAGGTCCGAGTCGGTAAAATGATCCAAACTTCCCATCACTAACTGGCTGATAAGAGTGTGATATTAGAGTCCAACAGAACTTCAACAGCTTCGCCTGTAATTGTATCACTCCGCTTGTGGTACTACTTACAGCGAGTGTCATGGCGGATGCCCAATTCCAGTATCATTTTATAAATATTACTGTTTTTGTGTCACAGAATGTAGTTTTTAGAGGTTTCAGGCGCGAATGTACTTGTTTATAGTTTAAATATGCAGTTTGTTAATAAAGATATGTCTGTTTGAAAATTTGCGTCTACGTTTTCGGACGCGTGAGCTCCAGGGTGTAGCGACCGTTCTGCGCTTATAAAGTCAGAGAAGCTTCAACTCGGCCAGATATTCCGGAATGTACCGCTGGCTCTAATGTCTCTATAGTGGTTAAATATGAAATATAATTCGTTTTGGGGTAAATCTAATAGGCAGTCTTTGGTCTTATTATTTTATTACTTGTTCCAGAGAAGATTGGCAAAATCTCATGTAAATTCAATACTGTATATCAAAACGCCTTTACCTTTGACTGAATTGCCTAGCAACTTTTTGGATGTTTTTGTTGTTGTTGTTTATTAAATATTATTATTCAACAAATAATATTTTATATAAACAATATTTATATAAATAATATATTTAATAATAACGTTTAGCATTGAGAAAATGTGCGTGTGTTGGTGATTTTAGTTACATTGTTCCGCCTTTAGATGGCGACAAGAGACTGCTTTTATGAGTGAGTCAGCAGTAAAGAAGGGACTTTGGTAAAGACTTTTACACTAAAAAGGTTTTAAGCGGAAGTTTTTTTTTTAGCTTCAACAAAAGCTTGACGCAGCGAACAAATGCACTAAGCAGCAAAATCACCGTTTACAGATGAAAGGATATTAACGTTACCACAAACATAACGCTTTCATCGTGAATATGAATAATGAATGCTCTATCAGATGCAGGTATGTTAATCACACTTGCTCATCTCTCTCTCTCTCATATTACTCATACATGATACAGTGAGGTTTTAATGCAGTAATACAATAGCCTTTTAATGAAGCAACTCAACATTCCTTCGTTACTAGTTCTAAAGTGACGTTTTGGAATTAGTAACGGACGCTTGAGCTCAACTGTTCAACTGACCAACTTTGATTTGAATCTGTGGCGGAAGGAAGTAGTTCTGCACAAAAGATGGCTTTTAAAGACATTCCGTTGTTATTTTGTTTGTACATGTTTATTTACACACTCGTGCCGTCGAACTGTTGTATAAACGCAATATCACACTAGTAGACTTGGGATATGGCTGTAACGTTATATCGACACGCTGTGATTACCTACGGCACACAGCCGTGTCGGTATACAGCCATATCTCAAGTATACTCGTGTGATATTGCTTATTTGTTGTTCAAGAAACATGATTATTATTAGCAATATTGAAAACAGTTGTGCTACTTAATATTTCTGTGGAAAACACAATTAGTTTTTACATCAGGATTCTTTGATCAAAAGAAAGTTTGAAAGAAAAGCATTTATTTGAAACAGAAATCTTTTGTAGCATTGTCAGTGTCTGCACTTTTAAACCATTTAATTCATTTTTATTGTATAAAAAGAATAAAATAAAAAGTCTTTCTTTTCCTATTATGGTTCACAAAGGCAAAACTAAAGAAGCCACCTTAAGGTAAAATAGTTTTCTTTGAAAACTTCAAATGAACTTCATTTATACACATATTTTGAGAAGAAACACAGTAAAAATGCTGGGGAGGAACAAGGCTCTGACATTGTCGGAACAAGGTTGTTACAACCTTGTCTGAGTGAGCTGTCTGTAACTATCTAAAGACAGGTATCGTGGGTAATCAGAGTGCTACAGCACATCAAAGTTGGACCCGCTGGGAGCAAGCAACTAAATGCATGTGCTGCATAGCAATGAAATGTATTGTGCAGTTTTATGCATATGCAGATTAGGTCAGAGCTTTTTGTACTGAATAAATAAAATCAGTTATTTAAAATAAAACTATCTGTTTCCAACTACATCAAACAAGTGGCAATAAGATAAATAAAATAAATAAATAAAAAAAAAACAATTTAGTTTTTTAGAAACATTAAACAAGTGGCAAAGAGATAAATAATATAACTTGAACATTAAAATAATTTATTTTCCAGCAACATCAAAAAAGGGAGTAAACAAATGACTACAACAAGAGCTCAGCATTTGATGTTGGCCTGTGTTTATCGTTTTTGAGTAAAATAGTTTGATCTAGTTGAACATTTTAAAAAAAATATATATATATTCACTAAATCACTTTGCTTTTGTATGTTTTATATTGGCTGCAGTTTCTGCTCTGCTTTTAGGAAGAAATTATATTATATTTAGCCAAGCCATTGTCCCAGTCCTAAATATGTTAAAGGAGAAGTCCACCAGAACAAAAATTTACAGATAATTTACTCACCCCCTTGTCATCCAAAATGTTCATGTCTTTCTTTCTTCAGTCGTAAATAAATTATGTTTTTTGAGGAAAACATTTCAGGAATGTTCTCCATATAGTGGACTTCTATGGTTCCTGTGAGTTTGTTTAAATGCAGCTTCAAAAGGCTCTAAACGATCCCAGCCGAGGAAGAAGGGTCTTTATCCAGCAAAACGATTGGTTATTTTCTAAAAAAAAACCTCAAACAGTCATGTTTAGTTCATGACAGTTAGGGTAGGTTGATAACCTCCTATCTCATTTTCTTCTCAAACTTCAAAATCATCCTACATTGCTGTTTTACCTTTTTTTGTAAAGGGAGTTTGATCTTCTTTGCATGTTCAATTTGTAAACACTGGGTCGGTATTTCTGCATTGATGTATGACAATTTTGAAGTTGGAGGTAGAAAATGAGATGGGATTTTTTCAACATACCCTAACTGTCATGAACCGTTATACACAAAGTTCATGCAGAGCCAGACAAGATGAGCATTTGAGGTTTAAGTGTATATAAATTTTTATTATTTTTTTAAAAGCACCAGCTTATTTCAACTGGAATGAAAACATTAAGGTAGGTAGGTATTTATTGATTTATTTGTTTGTTTGCCTGTTTGTAAAAGAATGAATATGAATTGATTTATGACTGCAAATTCTGGTAGTACCACTCAATTTTGGCATGCCTTACAATAAATCTCACATAATATATATATATATATATATATATATATATACACACTGGCCAAAATTATAAATGCAACACTTTTGTTTTTGCCCCCATTTTTCATGAGCTAAACTCAAAGATCTAAGACTTTTTCTATGTACACCAAAGGCATATTTCTCTCAAATATTGTTCACAAATCTGTCTAAATCTGTGTTAGTGAGTGCTTCTCCTTTGCCGAGATAATCCATCCACCTCACAGGTGTGGCATACCAAGATGCCGACCGTGGGCCACTCGATCCACAACACTGACATCAGCAAACCGCTCACCCACACGACGCCATACACGCTGTCCAAAGTGCCAGACGCCATCGAATGTGAGCATTTGCCCACTCAAGTCGGATACGATGAAGAAGTGCAGTCAGGTCGAGACCCTGATGAGGACAATGAGCATGCAGATGAGCTTCCCTGAGACAGTTTGTGCAGAAATTCTTTGGTTATGAAAACCGATTGTTGCAATCTTTTTTTTTTTTTTTTTTGCGCAAACCCTGTATTCAGTATATTCGGCGTTACAGGTTTTAAGTAAATATAAATGTTTGTTGTGCAAGATCCAGACACCCTTGTCTGAATTTCTAAACGATAGCATTGAAATGCATGTTAGTCATGAACTGAGGCAAAGCCATTCTGTTCCAGCAGAAGCAGTGCTGTTTTTTTTTTGTTTTTTTTTTTAAGAAAATGTAATAAAAGAAAGTCTCCTTTTTTAAGTGCTGGTGAGAGATCAATATCACAAGGACAGGATCATTAACATTTGAACAGTGCATTTGCTTTTGTTTGGAGGGCATACATAAGTCCAGTAAATATATACACTATGCACTGCTTTACATCATCCTGTTTTCCTCAGATGAAGTATGACAGCAGCCTCTGCTGCAGGCATCACAAGTTTATATCTATTGCTGGCAAACATATTGAACTAAAATAGACATATTTGCTGTTGGAAGACTGAAAATAAATGCCCTGAATTGCACAACACTTGTTGATTGCTGTGATATTTCACTTTTAATGATACAGTTTGACAGATGCACAAGTTTACTTTTTCGAAGCATCCCTAAAGAAATAGAAATAGATCAGAAAAAATGAGTATTTCCTGAAAATTTACTCACCCTCAGGCTGTCACATATGCAGATGAGTTTGTTTTTCATCAGAACAGATGTGGAGAAATGTAGCATTGCATCATTTGCTCACCAATGGCGGTGAATGGGTGCCGTCAGAATGAGAGTCCAAACACCTGATTAAACATCACAATAATCCACAAGTAACTGACACCACTCCATTCTATCAGTTAACATCTTATCTTGGTTGAAAAACCATCTTTAAGGCATTTAAACTTTAAACTGTCATTTCTTGACAAAATATGAATCCATAACTCATAATAATGAACACTGAAACTGTCCATCCCCTATTGTCCTTTCACATCAAAATCCACCCACATGTTTGTTTAGAGCTGTATTGGACTGTTTTCGCTTGTAAGTGGTGCTTGATCTGTGCACATTTCCCTTCTGTTTCACACAAGACAATCTTTAATTGGAGAAAGCAATATTATGGATAGAGGACTCATGTTTTAGCAAAGTTAAAAACGTCCTATGAATTTGTTTTTTACAAACATGCAGCTTTTTTGCTTCACCAGACATTAATTGATGGACTGGAGTGGTGTGGATTACTTGTGGATTATTGTGATGATCAGCTGTTTGTACACTCATTCTGACAGCACCCATTCATTACAGAGGATCCATTAGTGAGCAAGTGATGCAATGCTACATTTCTCCAAATCTGTTCCCATTAAGAAACAAACTCATCTACATCTTGAATGTCCTGATGGTTTTAATCAAATTGTCATTATTGGGTAAACTATTATTTTAAATTGTCTTTAATTTCTGTGTATCTTTTTTTCCTTAATCACATTCTCTGACATTTAGTTTTAATTTTTTCTTTATTGAGTTGGTTTGTGTCCAGAGAAAAACTGTAAAACTATGTTCATCTTTTGTTTCATTTGGCAAGCCACAGATATTTCTCTCATTAGTCGTTTTGGAAGGTATCTTGGAATCATTCCAGTCTTGGCACAAATGACTGAGGATGGAAAGACCAATGGCGAAATATCAGAATTGAGCAGTGGAAAAGTCAAATTACAGTTTGAACAGAGATAAGCCTTTTGTCTGTTTGGTTAATCTTTCATAGACCTTCTAAAACTTTTCCAAATCTGCTGAACTTTTGCTTTTGTTGTTTTCTTTTCCATCCCTGACAGGTGCTTGTTGAGCAATAATCAGACCAGATGATGATTGTATTAGCTTAGAGAGCATGCCAGCTTGGCACATACCCTGCATATTGTACAAATTATACAAGTTATGCAAGATTGTACAAGCTGTTACTTAAGGGGTGTTGGTGACTTGCTTTAATTAGACAACCACTGTCATTGTTATGTAGCAGTTTCAAAGCACACTGCAGTTTTTAAGATATGACTGTGTGTAACTGATGTTTTAGAACAAAACATGAAAGTCGTTCGAATCACTGACATTAATAAGTCTAAAACCACAAAAAAATCGAAACAATCCACATTTCCTGAGAACGCTCATGTCAAATTAGCTCTATTGTAGTTCTCTGTTGTGCTTGTAAGCTTATTTTCTTACATGAAGCAGGAAGCATGTTAAACTAAAATGGTGTTAAACTATTACTGTTATACTGTTTACATGTGGCCAGATTTACAGTGTGTGTCCATACTGTAAATTTAACCACATCTTCAGGACAGACGTCACTGCCTGAACCTCACAGCTATTTGCTTCTGGCCATTGTTTTACATTTGTTATTTGTGAAAAATCAAGCATTTCCCAACCTTTCTGACCCTCTAGGCTCTTTCAATGTTTTCTGTCGTCCTCTGTTAATCCCACAATTCATGATGTGAATGTGCAGTTGAACTCCTATTTGAATTAACAGAAAATACTCAACTCCATCCACAACAAATTTCATGGGTGAAAATCCATGGGTGAAAATCCTCAACAATGCATATAGACCTTATAGCCGCACTGCTTTTCAGTGCTGCACTTGTTTTTTTTCTTCTTTCAGGGTTTTTTTTTTTGGCGAGTTACAGACCAACATTAAAGGTGCATACGGCCCCCTACTATATTGGGGTGTGCAAAATAATGGCTTCATTCATCCCATTTTATTTTCTTCTAATAAGTTCTAATAAGACCAGTTTCATGGTCTTTAGTGCCTTAAAGGAGAAGTCCACTTCCAGAACAACAATTTACAGATAATGTACTCTCCCCCTTGTCATCCAGGATGTTCATGTCTTTCTTTCTTCAGGCGTAAAGAAATTGTGTTTTTTGAGGAAAACATTTCAGGATTTTTCTCCATATAATGGACTGATATGGTGCCCAGAGTTTGAACTTCCAAAATGCAGTTTAAATGCGGCTTCAAGCGATCCCAAATGCGATTGTAAATGATCCCAGCCGAGGAAGTCCGAGCCCAGTCTTATCTAGCGAAACGATTGGTTATTTTCATAAAACAAAACAAAAAACAACAACAGCAAAAAAGCTATTTAAATACTTTTTAATCTTAAACACTCATCTTGTCTTGCTTTCCCTGAACTCCCTGAATTAAAACATGTTTTAGGCTTAATGTTAAGAAATGTGCATTGTGCATAAGGAGTGCTCGAAATGAAGTTAAACTACAGTTTTTATATCAGTAAGTGTCAAGCGATATGTCAGTAAATATGTTAATAGATGAACTAATTTCCCAAATACCTGCAGTACACTGACACCGAAGTGTGTACGTCTGCTTAGAACTTGATGAGGCGCAAAGAACTTTCGCACCAAAGACAGATTTTATATATCTGAATGCTGTGTGTGGATCTGTGCGTACAGACAATTTATAAATGATGGTGTGTGTGTGTTTTCTCAGCAGGGTGGTTTAAAAAAGTGACTTCTGTGTGAGCTGTGCCACACTATTGACAACAAACAGTGGACCTTTTGTGTCCATGAAATTACAGTTAAAGTACACTTAATGTGACCGCAGCAATAAAGTAAATAATTTGAGTAACTTACATTTTAGACAAAATAGTTATAGTATAAAAAAAATAGCTAATTTTGTATTTTATTTCTCAGCTATAAAACAATTGCTGATCATGCATCAGTGGATAAATGAAGCAGCTGCAACTGTTTCTTGAAAGCTTAATAACTTTGTCTCACATCAGTCATCTGAAATGTGTTGGTTTTACAATATGGAAATACTATTAAAGGAATAACTGAAAACAAAAAATGACACAGATCGGAATTTGATGCACGCGTGTAAACAAAAATCCAAATGTTCATAGAAATAGTATAAAAGTATAAAAATGTTGCCACATTCAAATAAAGGCTAATTATCACTAATTAAACAAGTATATGTTCAGCTAATTGTCAGCCTCTTACATGTGTGTTTCTCATAAACAATTAGCAGATATGCATGTAAACACCCTTTTAAAGGGGTCATCGGATGCCCATTTTCCACAAGTTGATATGATTCTTTAGGGTCTTAATGAAAAGTCTATAATATAATTTGGTTAAAAATTCTCAATAGTTGTGTAAAACACCCTTTTTACCTTGTCAACTTTTTTCTTGTCTAACTTACATCCCTGCTCCAGCATCGAAACAATGGAACAGCTGATTTAAGGCGGGTCTGAGGTAAGACGCTCATGTCATTCAACTATAGTGGGAGCGGCCACACCATGCCACACCGACAGGCATCTGAGAACGGCTCGATTTAAAAAAGGGGATATTATTTTTACAGATTAATTAAAAACCACTGCATGGATTTTTATCATTATAGGGTAGATGTGTAGACATACACCGCCAACACACATGGATGTTCAGACAACATGAAAAAGTGAACTTTGCACCAAATGACCCCTTTAATTAACAGAATAGAATAATCATGGCAGATAGTAAGACATGCAAATGTAAAAGAAAAACAAACTGGACACATGAACAGCTGTTTATTCTTGCCTTGTTAATGAACATTAACTTGTTAATGAAAACAATGAAATAATCAGAGAAACATTTAGAGTTGGGACAACCTCCAAAACCAAAAAAGTTGCATGGGAAAACATGTGCAAATAAAATTCCGAGGCAGATTATTGGCAACAGATAGTTTGGGATTTAGTCTTAGTGACTTGGGTGTCCTCTTCACTACTCCCGAAATTTCACAGATTTAGGAGCTAGTTTTAGCCCTAAAACGCATTGTGAAATACTCTTAGAGCAAAAATTTAGGAGTCCAAAATTTAGTGATATGCCCATTATTTTTAAGATTTTCTCCCAAATTAGCAAGTTATGGGCTACTTTTAGCCTTAAGATGTTTTGTGAATACGGGCCCAAACACAGCGATTTTCTCAGAGCCCTGGCTACATTTGCTTTCCAAGCTATGACAGCACATTCAGCATGTAACCTTTGACAGAGCTGAGAAATATCACGTGAATTCGTCATTGTTTCCCACAGTTAAGTCTGGAAAGCAGTTTTCGAGTACAATAAGTAAATTATGGAAGCTGTAATTTTTTCAACTTAGTTGTGTTGTGTTTCTCGTTTCATGCGTCACAGTAATGATCAATTCACATGTTATTTAGTGCTGTAATACATCCTGAAGTTTGAATTTTCTGAGTTTTTCAGTATAATAGTAAATCGGGTTTAAATGTCAGACTGAGTTCGACTGAGTCATGTAAGTGGTTAAATGTACTTGCACCTATGCTTTTATGATGCAAGACTAATATAAACTAGTGTGAACCCAGTGTAATTTGCTTCAACCTTGTCAAACTTTATGAATGATTATTTGGGTTCAAATGGTGTGTTTAGGGAAATGGACACAAGCAGAGCACTAAAGCGGAGTCTCTAAAGCAGGCAGTGTCATCTAATGTTAAAAACTTAGAACTTAGAAAGCTTAGAACCGATTCAAGAGAAAATCGCTTTGCATTCACGGAAATCACAGAATTAATCCATGAATCCATTTATCGTCACACCCCTACTGATTTTCACAAAACCTGACCCTGGCCCATATTACACCATTCTGCTCCACATCAGTCACGCACTCTGATCTGGAACTGTGTGTGCAGACATGTGGAGCAGTATAAGCAATGACGCATCCCAGTTATGTTATGCTAAATATAATCAATCCGTTAAGAAGAACAGCCAAGAACAAAGTCATATTTCATATCACCCGTGTGCTGTTACAGGTCCTATGAAGTCATAGGATAACTACTGTGTGACAAACAGAACAAAGATTTCATTTGCAGGAAAGCTTCACCTTCTGCTCTACTGCTGCTCTCAAGTCTTATGCGCATATTTAAACATTTGCTTTTTTTAGTATAAGAAGCTACAGCTTTAACATTATTCAAAACATTGCTTTTTGTGTTTCACGTTTGAAAGAAAATGAGATTTTGATAATTTATGTGTTTATATTATTGCTTCTTTAAACGCTCATATGCTGAATGCAACACATCTTTTGTACACTGGAATCAGCTAATGAGTGTTGCTTAATTCAATATGCAACATGTTAATGTAGTTGTTTTGTGTTTTAAATTCCCCATATAGTGTGCACATTACCATATTGTTTGTACTGTTCAATTTATCTGTCATTACTGGTGGTTGTTTCTCATCAGACATATTCCCTTGACATATGTTCCTCTTTGTTTGCTCATTTAAAATCGGTCATTAACATATAATATGATCGCAAAGCACCTTGTTTTTAACTGCTAAAAGTAGATGCACACTGCATGATTTTGTGGCCATGATGTTACCATCAAAGACAAATTGCTTTAATCATAGGGCAAAATAAGGATTCCTTACTGCAACATGCTTACCATTCATCAACTGATTCACTTTACAATGAATATGTGATTACGTATCAACAGTGTCAAAGACTTTTGCAGTCCTACAGACTGCTGCTTCATCGCTTGTCAGTGTACCAGAAAAATGATTCAATTTAGATAACAATGTTAGCAATATTAGTATATACACATCACAGTCAGATGCCACTTTGCCAGCTGTGATGCCTGATTACAGGATTAATTTGGCTTTCTTTTTGAAGATTATTAAATCAGCATATGCTTATAGCTTAACTGATGGATTGCCAATTACAGTTAATGCATGACAGACCAATCAGAGCACAGTTTAGAGATTCTATATAACTATCTCCTAGTATTTCTAGCTTAAAACCAGTCTACGTTGGATGAGGTGGTTTAAGATGACTTTTCAGTCTGGCCAAACTGGACTCAATCTGAGACTAACTAAGACTAGGCAAGCAAATAATTTCAGACTATGTTCTTCTATGTAATTTCAAATGAAAATATAGCTGCAAGCAGCAATTGCGGGGCCAAGCACAAAAGAGGCAGAATGAGGAGCTAAGCACGGCAAGGAGCAACAGACCCACTACAACAATGAGTAATTAAAGTCATTTTAGGATGATATTAGTTGAAATGGCTGAAAAATCATAAATACAACCAATAATAATACAATTTAATGGCTTATCACTTTTGACCAACAGGTGGTGCTGTTTTAAAATTGATGTGACGTGTTCTTTGTGAACTGGCAATGACACACAAAGTTTGGTGTCATTATGTCAAAGCTTTACAGAGATACAGCCTTAGAGTCATTTTGGCATTATGCCTCAAATGTGTAGTGGCACTGTACGAAAACGGTTTTGTCTATTGACACGAAATACGTAACTTTATGTAAGCACAGTCTGAAGATGATGAAGATGAGTCAAATTTGGTGAAAATCAGACCAACGGTCTAGGAGGAGTTCGAACAAGTAGGGTTTGTACATTAATCAAAATGGCGGAAAGGAAGTTCAGCCAACCGTGGAATAATTGGTATGTATGTTGTCCACATGACCCAAGGAATGTTTTGATACCAGATTCATTACAATAGGCTAATGCAATCAGAAGTTATTAGAATTTTTGGAAATTTCATTATTAATGTTTAACGAATGGTGTATTGCTTCTGACCAATAGGTGGCGCTGTTACCAAATTGATGTGGCGTGGTCAGTGTGAGGTGACAATTGCACATATAAAATGTGGTGTCAATATGTCAAATCTTTGCAGAGATACAGCCTCAGATGTAGTTTGGCATCTTTCCAGCAAATTAGTTGATGCGCTAAACGAAAACCGTTTCATTTATTGAAACGAAATTTATGACTTTTTGCCAGCAAGGTCTGAAGATGATCTGTATATCTATTTGAATGTGATATATGCGGAAGTGAGATCATTTTAAGTGATTAAAACATTATTTAGCTGACTCTGTTCTTTGCATAAAGATATCGGAGGACCTGGAATGCAATAATTTTATGCTGCTTTTTATGGTCAGTTTTTGCAATAAATACCTGTCACTGTACCTGTTGCATGTTTTATATTGTTCAGAAGTGGGTAGGTTTAGGGTAGGGGGGTTAGGTGCTCCAAAATATCTATGAAAGTATAAATTTATATAAAATTATTTCTACTTTTGCAAATGCACACAAACCATTAAATGTGATGCATAATGCAAACAACTAAAAGTAATGGAGTACCCTGCATGTCCAAAAGTGACTGGGATACCTTGATCATCATAAAGTGACATGAAGGGGTCTTGACCAAGCGTCAGTATGTGACGAGTTGGGAGTGAGAACATGTTGGTTACCCAAACAACGATGTAACTTGCTGCTTAACTACCATAGTACGATTGTTAAAAAAAAATGCATTAGCTAGACACAACTGTTTCCTGAAAACATAGAAACACTGTCACGCGTCTGTCATCATTAATGACGTCAAGCAGGTGTTGGAGTGAAAACATCTACTAATTAATCAAATTAATGTAATATTATGATTGTAAATAATGAACATGCCACCTGCGGACTGCTGTGATTTTTGTTCTCCATTATTTTGCTGGTTTCCAATGGTAATGAAGGACGTACACACATGCACACTCTTCAATAACGGAGCTTTAATTCTTTTAAAAGACAGCCCTGGTGAAAAAAACAGCATATGCTGGTAGGTATGTTTTGATGCTAGTTAGGTATGTTTTGATGCTGGTTTAAGCTGGTCCTTTGCTGGTTCATGCTGGTCCTTAGCTGGTTTATGCTGGTCATGTTGCTGGTCAAGGACCAGCATAAAGCAGCTAAGGACCAGCTTAAACCAACATCAAAACATACCTACCAGCATATGCTGTTTTTTCACCAGGGAGAGAATGAAATTTATAAGTGAATGGAATAAAAGATTTATATTGTATTAAATGCCAGCTAGCTTATTTTGCTCAAGAGCGTAATGTATTGTAACAAGAAACACTAACAAGAAACTATGCTTCTAACCACAGGTTGAGCACTGTCGTTTCAGCTATAGTAATTTATGATTTTCGAATGATTTTCGAATGGATTTACATCAAATTGTTGAATTATGTCTCTAGAAAAAAAAAAAAATTGCAATCGTAGTTGGCTAACAATGCTTTTGGGAAATGCACACAATCTCATGAGAAAACATGACAATTTTACAAAGCAATTTGTATGCATAGCGATTTGATTTGTACAACAATAGTTAAAATATATATATATATATATATATATATATATAATTGTAATATGTAACAGTTCCATTCCACAAAAGAATCTTCTTTAGAACATTAAAATGTTCTTCACACAAAGATTTTAGAAATGAACCTTTGTGGAAACCCAAACTAACAACAACAAAAAAAAGTAACTATTTTGTGAGTTGTCAGATTCATATGAATTTGTATCATATCGAGTCAAACAAAAACATATCACCTTTAGAACAAAATGTAAACACGAAGTTATTCAGTGGGCGTAAGCAAATCATATGGAAATGCAATGTAATGTAATCATACTAATTGAAAATGTATTTTTGAAAACAGAAAAGTCATGAATTGCCTATGAGAGCGTTGGTGGAAATGAGATTCAGCAAGCTTAAAAAGCTTATATAAGAAGGTACGAGGAAGCACTGGCAAACTGTAGCTGGTTTACACGGGTAACTGGAAAGCTGTCGTATCAAGACCTAGAGCAGATGAGATTAAAATGCTTTGCTCAAAGGCACAACAGCATCAATCAGAAGAAGAGCTCGTGGTGGGATGTAAACGTGGTATTTCCTGTTCATGCGGTGCACTTATCCTCTACATCCACAACCTCTAGCTTCCCAAGCCAGCGATTTATCAATTAGGGCCGTGCCCATTCATCTATTATTCACTGTCTCCATGCTGTTCTGACGTCCTCTTTTCCATGGCCAATTAGCCAAAACACATCACTGTATCCCACAGATTGTTCTCTCGCGGACTGCTCTGCCACGGTCCATAAGCTCAGCAGAAACGTCACGGCCTCGTCCAGGGATAGCATAGTTAATTAGCCCTTCTGTTGACGAGAGAAATTTTGGCACGGCGAGTCGGGGAGCAAAAGAATAGAGGGAAGAAAATGTGAAATCAGTTCCAGACATTATGTTGTGGTGCTGCTGAGGCTTTGTGCTTTGAAGTGTGATTGCTGTGGCTGTCTAAAATCCATTAATGGAGCTCTCCAGCATGTCTTCAGACACAAACAGCGCTGACATTTTATAGGTTTGTATTTATCCATGTAGGAAAAGTACTTGTCCCACATTTTTCTTTGTTATTTGTTTCATAAAATCTTTCATGTTGTATTTCTGGCTACAAGAATTGTTCATCCAAAAATGAAAATCCTGTCACAAGAGAACAAACGAGCTCTCTTTAACATTCAGTAACACTTTAGTTTAGGGACCAATTCTTACTATTAACTAGTTGCTTATTAGTATGCATATTACTAGAATATAGGCTGTTTACTATTCATAAAGCACATATTAATGCCTTAATCTGCATGACAATATTTCAGATCCCTTTAATCCTACCACATATCTAAACCTAACAACTATTTTAACTATTAATAAGCAGCAAATTAGAGTTTATTGAGCCAAAGGTTGTAGTTAATAGTTAGTTGATAGTGAGTGGAATGGAACTTTCTATAGAATCCTGAAAAAAAAAAGTTTCCAAAAAACATTGATAATAATAGTCATGTTTCTTGAGCAGCAAATCAGCATATTCATGTAACAGTGAATAATGGAGTAATGATGCTAAAAATTCAGCTTTGCATCACAGGAATAAATTACATTTAAACCTAATATATTCTAATAGAAAACACTTATTTGAAATTGTAATAATGTTTCACAATTTTACAGTGTTCCTGATTAAATAAATGCAGCCTTAGTGAGCATACAGGATTTTTAAACATTTTAGTTAACTTGTTGACCCCAAACTGCTGAGGTATACGTGGAATAAAATATCCAATACTGAGTACCTTACATTTTAGAAACAAAATTGCCAGTTGCTTAATTTTTTATTAAAAAAAAAAATAGTTCCAAACAATCTGAGTAATCCATAGTCTCCAGGGAACATTGATGTAACTGAATAAATCAGTGTTTTGAATTAATTAATTGAATGAATGATTTAGTGCCACACTTAATTGTCACCACCAATGTAATAAATTAACCTGCAGAAAAAGTCACTAAAAATCTCTGCTACTAATGTTCAGACAGTCTGTAATGAAATTTTATTTATTCTGTGATGCTCTTGAAATGCCAGTCGGGTTTGAGGAATGGAGCTAACGGTTGTAATTTTTGTCATTTATGGAGCTTGATGGACATCAAATGAAATCTAGGTGAGAAATTCAATAAATTAAATCACAGAGTTAGTGAATTAATATCTATTATTATATAGACCCGGGGTGCCCAACCCTGTTCCTGGAGATCGACCTTCCTGCAGAGTTTAGTTCCAACCCTGATCAAACACACCTGTCTGTAATTATCAAGTGCTCCTTCAGATCCTAATTAGTTGGTTCAGGTGTGTTTGATCAGGGTTGGAGCTGAACTTCGCATGAAGGTCGATCTCCAGGAACAGTGTTGAGCACCCCTGATATAGACCATGTGGTGGCAGAAAATTACAGTTCTGCAGTATGGAAGCCACTCAATTAAAGAGTAAAAATGTAATTTTTCAGTTTATATCTCACAATTCTGATTTTTTCTTGCAAATCCAAATTTATATCTCACAATTCTAAAAAGAAAAATCATGCTTGCAAGAAATAAACTCAGAATTGCGAGTTATAATAGCTGAATTTGGTGCTATAACCTTGCAATTGCAAAAAAAAAATAAAATAAATAAATAAATAAAAATTGTATATGTTTAAATGCTATGTACACTCTTAAAAATAAAGGTGCTTTAAAATGTTCTTCAAGCGATGCCATAGAAGAACCATTTTTGGTTCCAAAAAGAACCATTCAGTCAAAGGTTTATTAAAGAATCATCTCTTTCTTACCTTTTTATAATCTGAAAAACCTGCTTTCGCCAGAAAGAACTTTTTGTGAAACAGAAAGGTTCTTCAGATGTTTACGGTTCTTTATGAAACCATTTAGACAAAAAATGTTTCTCCTTTGACATTGTGAAGCACCTTTATTACAGCGTAACTGTAACTGTAGGTCTAATACATTATTTCCTATTTTTGAACTGCATATGTTTGCATATTATGTAGATGTCAAATTAAGATTTTTTTTCTTCTAAAAATTTTTTTTTTATTCTAAAAAATGCTGGGTTAAAAACAACCAAGCGCTGGGAGAAATATGGACAAACCCAGCAACTGGATCAAATGTTTCACCCAACCTTCTGGGTATTTTTATTGAACTCAACTATTGTTTAAAAATTACTATATGGCTGGCTTAAAATGAACCCAAAATAGGTTGTAAATTAAAAATAAGACACATAATTACTGGTGACATCAGCAACAATCAAAAGGTGAACTTAAAGGTGAACTATTATGCTCTTTTACAAAGTCTTGATTTTGTTTTGGGGGTGTACTAGAACATGCTCTCATGATTGGTGGTTCAAAAAAATTAAATTATTACAATACTTTTCTTCCCAGCCTGGCACAAAAGGCTCGATTAGTTCCGGGTTTGATGAAGGCCCGCCTACTGAAAAACGAAATGTGTTGTGATTGGTTAGCTGTCCCAGTGCATTGTGATTGGCGAACAGCTTAGACAGTGTTTCAATACTGCCACGCCCCTTACCAAAGAAGCAATTTCTGTGTACAACTGTTACCGGAAGCTAGATTAAAGCGATTCTTGAGTTGTAAATATGGATATTTTGCTTACAAAAACACGTCAGTTCGCTACTGGAGGCCTTTATTGACCCTCTGGAGCCGTGTGAGGCACTTTTTATTATGGATGAATGCACTTTATTGGACTTGTTTTGGACTGATGAAGAGAAACACCTGTCTATGCCATTCTAAAGCTTGGGAGTGCCAGGATCATTTTTAATATAACTCTGATTGCATTCGTCTAAAAGAAGGAAGTTATATACACCTAGAAGGCACGGAGGATGAGTAGATAATACGCTACAGTAGTGTTGGGTCCCATGTGTTTTGACCCCTATACAGCACACGTCTGCGGCGCAGCTCCTACACAGCCACCGGAGCAGATCGCGGCACATCTAGTCAATGCTGTTTATACCCCCTGCTGCTCGTTGAAGCATCCCAGAAGTGGCTCTCTGCGCTGCATCGCTAAAGTTAGGCTAATCCCCCACCTCATTCCTACCCACCACCCAACCATTCGAATTTCTGTAGACAGGACTTTAATGATATTCTAATGGATCACATCATAACATGCTGAAAACAAACGCTGTAATCCAAGGGATTACTTGGAAAGGAATTTTAAAAAAACTAAATATGTCCCTTTGGAGTGGACTTTGAGATTTGTAATTTTGTAGATCTTTTTTACACCCAAATATACACACCACACACTGACTAAAATTCAAAAAGTCAAAAAGCACATAGGACCTCTTTTATTTCTGCTCACAAATGCAGAACTATTATACTATTATATACAGAACTAAATAAGATTATAATGAAAAAGTATGTGTAACAGTATAAATTTCCCCGGGTGACACAAAGCCATTTTCTGTAATGTTTCTGTCTTTATAGAAATAAAAGCTGGGGAAAAGAAAACAAAAGCATTTAGAGAGAGAAAGAAGACTGATGGTAGTCTTGAGGGTGAACAGAAGAGTCACAGTGATCAATGAAAAAGCTAACATATGCTTTCACAAAAACACACCTGTGTCTGTCTCAGGCAGTGCTAGACTCTAAACAAAAACCAATGTGCCTGAGGGTCGCAAGCCAATGAGAAACACTGCTAGTGGTGTGAGTTTGGGAATAAATGTTTGTCTGAAAAATGGCGGATGAGGCTGGTATTTAAGAAACCTAAAAACAAACTATTCTTGCAAATCCTTTTGGTGACACTACACTGTAAAAAAAGATTAGTTGACTCAACTTAACTAAGTCAAGTCATCTTGTTGCTTTGACTGAGTTAATTTGAGTCAACTTATAGTGTCAAGTTTATTACACTTCAAAACATGAATTGATGCAACATGCCGTCTGTTTACTCAACTTCCTGTATCAAGTAAGTTGGACTTTAAAATATTATTTGAGATAACTTAAAGAGATGTCGGTTGAATTTATTTGATCAAGTTCCTACAACGGTGAATCAAGTTGGCTAAACATGGAATACATAATTGATACAACTTGCGATTTGTTGACTCAACTTTCTGTATCAAGTAATGTGGACTGGAAAACATTACTTGAGAGAACTACAAAAGATGTTGGTGTAACTTGTTTTATCAAGTTAGGGCAACATTTTTTTTTTTTCTCATGCTCTATTGCCAAGTTACTTGAGTTTACAGAAATTGCTAGATTTCAAAAATTTAAGCAAACTAATATCTACAAAAAATCTACATGAGAATTGGCCAGTCAAACTTAAATATTAACACATGAAAAAATAGCTGAAAAGAGATGAAATTATATAAAAAGTAAGAGATGAAAGAGATGAAATCCAATTCAATAAGGACCTTTATTAAAACCCCAACAAGTCCAACTTCACCCAGCCTTGCTTTAAAACTGAGACATCAAAAAAAGACCTTCCTTGGGACATGTTCAAAATTTTGCCTTTACACTCTCTAACACACTTTTGCTTGGGGCTGCTTACTAACTGAAATTACACTGTTCCACAAATAATAATATAATACATAAAAATAAGTGCAGCCTTCCTTTGGGGAAAAACAATAACTCTCCAAATTCAACTGAGTCAATTGTTGTGGATGTTCAGAGTTGCTGCAGTAAATTGCAGAAAGATTTGTATAAAAAAAAAAAATGTATCTCTGAGAAACTTGCTCAAATGTCAGCCAGAAAATGAACACGTTCAAACATTACAGAAATCTCCACTCTGTTCATGTTTGCTCTACAACATAAAATACAATTTAGTTTCTGCAAGTGACATTTCCTCCACAGAGAGCAACAGACATATGTTAGAACATAAAAACATAAACTGTTGTGACCCACAGAAGGGCTTTACATTTATTTCCTCTTACTACATTTGTATTGCTTGTGTGAGTTAGTGAGCATGTGTGTGAGCTAGTGAGCATGTGTGTGTGTGTGTGTGTGTGTGTTTGAAAGAAAGTGTGTGTGTTCTTGTATGTGCATGAGTGTGTGAGAGTTAGTGAGCGTGTCTGTGCGTGTGTGTGTGTGTGAGCGTGTGTGTGTGTGTGTGTGTGTGAAAGAGAGAGAGTTAGTGAGCGTGCCTGTGTGTGAAATTTAAACTAACAAACTCGTTTTTCTATCTACTTCAAACTAATTTAAACTTTAAACTACTTTAAACTATAAACTACTTTAAACTAACTTAAGCTAACTTAAACTAATTTAAACTTTAAGTTTGTCTCGACAAACTTTTTTAGCAAATGGCAAGAAAATTAGAATTCTTCCTCATGGCCAAATGCAGAAACATCCTCCTGAGTTATCCCTCTAACTGAGCAGTTTATTCTTTAGAGAGTGAACCCTGGAAGTGCACATCTCAGACCCGATTCCCATGAACAGGCGCTGAATCACCTCAAAAGTATATTTCATCTCTTTTGGATAGTCAAGGTTCAGCATGTACAGCAGGCCCATCAGGTTCACAAAAGCATTGGGTACATCACCAAGATGACGCATGACAATCTTTTCCTCAATGACAATGGCAACATCGTTGTAGGAAACTGGAAGGGGCTCTTTCACATCTTCAACAACCAAAAGGATTCCAATCACCATTCCTTTGATGAAGTCCTCCCCAGGATCTGTTGGCTTCATGCAAAAACAAACAAAAAAAAAATTGCCTGTGCTTTAGACATGTTTGGCTATATAGTGTATCCACACAGAGGATGCCTGAAATGATGTGTAACCATGCCCATTGTGAACTAGTTTTTGTATCAATAAACATAATAAACATTTTGCTGCTTACCTCACATCTCTTCATTAATGTAGAAGGATTTTCCTTCATGTACCATGGCAGTCCCTGCAAAGCTGCTGCTCTCTTCCTTTGGTTTGATGCCTGCAAAAACACAATACGTGAATTCAGCTGATATCAGAACTCTGATTTTCTGATTATCAAATGCCTATCCAAGTACATTAATTAGAGGTTTACTGTCTGTCATAATCTACATCCTGGTCCCTCTCCTCAGTGGGGTTGCACAATTAATGTGGACCACAACTACAACAAATATGCACTTACATCCTTGTCGAGACTCTCCATTAAGGATGTCATGTCTTGAACTTCCTCGAAGCGCTTCAACCGGAATAACTGAAGAAGTTTATGCAGATGGCTGTCCAGACCCTCATAGAATTTATTGATGTCCATTGAAGTGAGCCTGGTGAATTCCTTGGCGATCTATGTGGAGAAGTAACATTACAGTTTTAGTTCAAGTTATAAGTCACCTAAATGTTCACATTTCAGCACTACAACTGACATGTTGTCAGACATGTGACGTACAGCGGAGACCTGTCTCAAGGTGCATATTTCATTAATATTAACTTCAACCTCAACGATCTGTGTCCTCAGATTGGCTTGTGTGACAGGTTATTGAGTTTTATTAATGTTTACATCAGACTGATATGTCAGTGCTTTGTTGTCATGATAATTCATACATGCTAAGTAACAAGGCTGTAAGTTTAACAAATCAGTATGTACTACTATGATTTAAGTAGTTAAATAAAAATATGTAATTCATATCAGTTCAAGCATTATTTCATATCATAACATATAGGAGTGGCCTACAGGAAAT
Organism: Labeo catla; assembly: GCA_012976165.1. NCBI lineage: Eukaryota > Metazoa > Chordata > Actinopteri > Cypriniformes > Cyprinidae > Labeo > Labeo catla. The sequence continues at coordinate 1,692,392 of VONZ01000038.1, forward strand.
ATCAATTTATGTGTAATGTGTCAAATATTCTGTTAGTCATAACAGAGCAAGTTATTGCTTGCATCTCTTGATTAAAAAAGATTAAATATTTCCATGTTTTTATATTCTCGGCCACATCAGAAGTCATCAAATTAGTCATAAGTTGAATTGTTGAGGGTGTTTTTACTGTTATCAAATGTAAAAATGGGTCACGTTTGACCCTCAACATTATTTAAGCGTTACATAAATGTTACTTAATTTTTAATTTTGCTCCTAAATATTTCACTTTAGGAGCACATGTTCAACGGGAGGAATGTTAGCATAGAGCCCTGCAATATACACAATACAACATTACTACTTTGCTATGACTAAGAAAAAATGTACACATTTTACCTGTCTTTCAGTAAAAAGGGCATATCACATATCACTACAGATGAAAACAATCACCTATCACTACGTGTTTATACCGCATCTAACTCAACATAAAAAATATAGTCCATACACTATGGCGATGGTCAGTGTTTTTTGCTATCTCGCTGTCTGTTAATGTTGTGCCAGGTTGATTGAGTGCGAACAAAGCTTCTTGTATGAGTCGCGACGTCATGTAAATTGGCGGGTTGACCCGGGTATAATGTTCCCACTGTTCACACATTTTTCCATAACAATAAGGACAGGTCTCGCACCGTTTCACTTGTATATTTGTATATTATCGGTGCCGAATACTTGTTAATGTCGAATATGAGGCTCAACCCTACATTAAATACTTGCTGTGAGTGTGACACTCCGGCGCTAACATGCTAACGTATTTCCAAAAAACGAACGAACATGAAATATTCATCACAGGTTATGTTTACGGATCACTTGAGACGGAGAGACATTAGACGACGCATGCACATTACCAACAGATGAACTAAGTTAAAACAATTTTAAATGTACTTACTTGAACGGCTCGGCTCCGAGGAAAAAAAGATGGCGGTCAGCTCGGATTTTCCAGAGTTGATCATGGCCCGTGACGTCACTGCGGGCGCGTGCGTGTTGGTTGAAATGTCCACGACCTATTTTCTGAAGTGAACTGAACGGATTATTATGAGTTTTTAATGAGTTTCCGCGCTTTTTTAAAGTTGCAGTTGTTGTAACTCTTCTTGGTGTGTTGTAATGGGCAATGAGTTCTCTCAACTTGACAACAATAGTCCCTCTGACTAAAAGCCCAAATCATTTTTAACAGTGTAGCTGCATATGAACTGTTTACAGTCACATAGCTTTATAATTTAATTGTCGAAAAATCTGCTAACCACAAAATGCCACTTGATACCTAAATCCAGCACTTTCCATTTATTGAGCATTACAGAGTAGAATTTTTTTGGATCTTCTGGATGAATGAAAACACAGTTCTTTCACAAATAATTTCCCCCAGAGGGATTTTTTATTTGAGTCTGAGTGGGGGAAGCCTATGGAAGAAAGGTTATCGACGAAACACCAGAAAAGCAATGAAAAAAGGAGAAAATGTAATGGTTTTGGGAATTGTTCTCGATGGTAGTGTTCACTTTCCTGCCTTGTGTTTTAATTAATCCCAAACCAATCTGGAGCTCAGGTAATGGGCTTCAGAGAAACCATCTGTGTAACACATCCAAGGCTGGCACTCAGTCCAGCCCTACACGCTTCTTACAGCGTCTTCCACAAAAGCAGCAGATGTTCGTGTCCGCTCTCAGAGTGGACAGCCATATTATTACACATCATTGATCCAACTCTTAAGAGAGATGCAACACAGGCGGCACTCCTGAGTCCTTTACTTTCATATGGGTGAAAATTTCTTTAGTACAGAGTAGAGAGCACACACACATACACACACACATACTGTACACTGCATCTTGTAGGCCTGTCATGATAACTACATTCAAGTATTGATTCCTGTCTGCTAGAGAGTGTAAGCGCTGGCTTATTAACTGATAATTACAAATGACATATGGGTCTTTGGTGGGTAGTTAGTAGACGGGGGTGATGTAACGTAAATGCAATGCAAAATTAAGCTAAATGGATTAAATAGGGTTTATACACATAAAGGACACATTAGAAATTAAAATGGATAGAAGTATTGCATAAACAGAGCACATGAAGAGCAGATTAGTATTTTTTCTAGTGCTGTTTCTGTTTACAAATGTTGGTGTGTACTGTGTATATTTATATGTATATAAATAAACACACATGCATGTATACATTTAAGGAATATATGTAATATATAGATATCTATGTATAACATTAATGATATTTCTTAAATATATACATGCATGTGTGAGCATTTATATATAGATGTAAATATAGACATTACACACACATATACAGTCATGGCCAAAAATATCGGCACCCTTGCAATTCTGTCAGAAAATGCAACACTTCTCTCAGAAAATTATTCCAATTGCAAATGTTTTGGTGTTCATGTGCTTATTGTTTTTGTTTGCACTGCAACAACACACAAAAAAACAAAGAAGAAAAGTCAAAATTTTACACAGAACTCAAAAATGGACTGGACAAAATTATTGGCACCTTGTCAAAATTGTAAGAAATAATTGCTTTTCAAGCATGTGATGCTCCTGTAATTTGCATTTAGACACACCTGTAATACACACAGTAATCACACTTGCAACCAGATAAAATGGAGAAAAGTTGATTCAAACTTTGTGTTGTGTGTCACACTGAGCATAGAGAAAAGAAGTGTAAAGAGTTGTCTGTGGATTTGAGAGAAAAAATGTGGAAAAACATGGACAATCTCAAGGCTACAAGTCCATCTCCAGGGTCTTAATGTTCCTGTGTCCACTGTGCGCAGTATTATCAAGAGGTTTACAGCCAATGGCACTGTCGCTAACTTCCCTGGATGTGGACGGAAGAGCAAAATTAATGAAAAATTACAGTGAAGGATTGTTTGAATGGTGGATAAATAAGACACCACTGCTGACACAAAAGCATAAAAAAGCAAGACTGGAGTTTGCCAAAACTTGTGACAAAACCACAATTTTTCTGGGAGAATGTACTGTGGACAGATGAGACAAAAGTAGCTTTTTGGTAAAGGACATCATGGCACATGGCACAGAAAAAGAAATGAGGCCTTGAAAGAAAAGAACACAGTCCCTACAGTCAAACATGGTGGAGGTTCAAAGATGTTTTGGGGTTGCTTTGCTGCTTCTGGCACTGGATGCCTTGACTGTGTGAACGGTATCATGAAATCTGATGATTACCAAAGAATTCTGGGGCGCAACATAGTGGCCAGTGTCAGAAAGACACTGAAAGAGTGCTTTTTGCAAAAGAAGAGTGGTCTAAAATTCCAGCAGAAAGATGTAAGAAACTCATTCATGGTTACAGCAAGCGATTGATTTCACTTATTTTTTTCCAAAGGGGTGCTGCCAAATATTAAGATTAGGGTGCCAATAATTTTGTCCAGTGCATTTTTTGGGTCCTGTGTGGAAATGTATCAGATTTGACTTTTCTTCTCTGTTTTTTGTGTTGCTCCAATGCAAAAAAAAAAAAAAAATTTGAGTGCCAAAACATTTGCAACTGCAACAGTTTTCTGAGAGAAGGGTTGCATTTTCTGATAGAATTGCCAATATTTTTGGCCATGACTGTATATTATATAAACACAGACTTTTATTTTGGATATGATTAATCACAATTAATTGATTTGACAGCACTAATTTTTTCAGATTAATTACGCATATTTTCACTGATACACTTCTGTGTGCCTTGACTGAATTCATTCATCATATTTATCCTAAGCTTGACAAGCCTTGATGCTTTCCCTAGTAAAAAAGTAATAGATTTTAAATGTATTTATTTTATACTAAGTATAGTTCAAGTTTATTCACATATTTACTGACATATCGCTCAAGACTTACTGATATAAAAATTGTAATTAAACTTTATTTGTACTACTTGTGCACAATGCACATTTCGTAAAATATTAAGCCTAAAACATTAAGCCTAAAATATGTTTTAATGTCACTATTGATGAGGATTGTGTGGTCTTTAAATAATATCGGTCTTTAAATGCAAAATATTTAAAGTGTAATTAAAGTATACTTGCAATAGTTCCACTTTAGCACAATCAAATACTTAAGTATATCTTTAGTTGGACTTCAGCACTACTTCCTCACAGTTAAATTGTATTAGGCTCCAAATTAGTTGATCCAATTTAACAGACTTTAAACATACCAGTTTAGTTTTGCTAAAAGTACAATTGCAGGGTATTTTTATTAAGTAAACAATATGTAAATGTATTTGTAATGCACTTAGCATGAAATAAATGTATTTTAAATACATTTTAGTATATTTATTTTTCACTAGGGTTGACAGACATTGTTTCCTCATGCAAATGTTTTAAACATTAACCGATTAATGGTGACATTAAACACTCAAGTAGCAAGAAAATAAGCTTTTTAGCAGGATGGGGAATCTAAAAAATAACCCTGATGAGAAGCCCAAGAATGCTTCTTATCTAGTTTGACTAGAAGGACCATGTTGGTTAGTCATTTTCACAATTTAAGTTACTTTTGAACATCTAGACCAGCACCTGACCACCAAAAATAATTTTTTAATGACCTTGTCAGGTTTAGCTATTTTCTGGGTACTTTTTTGTCCCCAAAACATGCTTAAATGGATAGTTTATCCCAAAAATGAAAATGTTGATGGTAGCTATTGATTTTCATAGTATTTGTTTTTTAATACTATGGAAGCTGATGGCTACCATCAGCTGTTTAGTTAGCAATATTTTTCAAAAATATCTTCTTTTGTGCTCAGACAAAAGAAACTCCTCAAGGTACACACGCACACACACACACACACACACAGCAGAGACTAGCAAAACAAGCAACATAGAATCAAACATAATCCTGGCATTAAAACACAACAATTAGCGGTTGAACAATCATAATTGCTTGGGTCAGTGTATGTGCAATGCTCCAGTCTCAGCCGAATGTGTTGGAGGTGAAATTAAATGTCCTAACAATTGTCCAGACACAGCTGCACCACTTGCAGAAAGCATGTAGCAGACGGAGCATGACGAGAGCTTGTGTCATGCCAGCGGAGTGCAGCAGCCAGCGCCTGAGTCCAAAAAAGAGTCCAAATTACTGATGTGCACAGTATGACATGGAGAAAAGGAACAAAGCAAAATATGAACTCCAGTGCTCTGTGATTTTGAGTGTGTCTGACCTTTCAGCTGTGTTCTGAAACAACATTAAATAATGTCACTGCCAGCAACAATAGAACCAAAAAAACAAAAACAAGAATCTGCCAATATATTTTATATATTCTGTGCTTGAAGTGGGAAAAAAAAGTGCTGGTACTCTCTTGTGCACTGGTTGGCATATGCAAATCATTATCACATTTGACATTTTGACAATACACAAAACAAAAATACTTGGAGATATTGCTGGTACATATGTATTAATGGTAATAAAGGTAGAAAGTAAAGGCATGCTAAAGATTAAAATATAGATCCATACCGGCCCACTTCACACACTCATTATTGCTGTCATGTGATCGATCTTACCATATTCACCATTGTGATAATATTTTAATACATGTTTTTGCTGTTGTCACATGACTTTCTTACCATGTTTGTCATTGTGACCACTCAAACCACATCATGTAGTTGGAAAAAGTTACGCAAAGAAAAAAGAAATACAAAGAAATACAGTAATTTTTCAAAATACAAAAAGATTAATGTTGCAGTTTAACAAGTTATTGCTGTTTTTTCATGTTGTCATGTGATCTGTCTTACCATATTCACCATTGTGATAACTCAAATTGTGCCACATAGATGAAAAGAGTCATGCAGAAAAAGAAACAGATGTATATATTCAGAAATACAGTGATTATCCAGAATAAAATATTCATGCTGCATTTTGACACAAGCTAATACATGTTTTTGATGTTGTCACATTACATTTCTTACCATGTTTGCTACTGACAGCTCAAACTGTGGCATGTAGATGGAAAGAATCATGCAAAGAAAGAAACAGAGAAGAACATGTTCAAAAATACAGTAATTTTCTGGAATAAAAGAAAGATTAATGTTGGAGCTTAAAGGGGTCATCGGATGCAAACTTCACTTTTTCATGTTGTTTGAACATTAATGTGTGTTGGCAGTGTATGTACAAATCTACCCTATAATGATAAAAATCCATGCAGTGGTTTTTAATTAATCTGTAAAAATAATATCCCCTTTTTCAAATCGAGCCGTTCTCAGATGCCTGTCGGTGTGCCGTCACACCCACAGAGGCCGCTCCCACAATAGTTGATTGACATGAGAGTTTTACCTCAGATCAGCTGTAACAGTCCAGTAACTTTCCTTGTTTCGATGCCAAAGCAGGGATGCAAGTTAGACTAGAATATCTCTGATTGAGCGATTGAGGTGTTGTGTTGCTGGATGTAATAATGAACATAGTGGTCGTCATTTACTCCCGACATCTGAGCTGCTGAAGATGCAGTGGATTACGTTTGTTTGTGAAGGGAATGCGCCTCCCGATCTACATATATCCGTCTATTTTCGCGCGAATCATTCATGATCCAGCTTCACTTACAGCAGAAGTGTGTATAAGCATTTTTTTATGAATCTTTGCGATCACCTTTCCTTATAACGTGGTAGTTAGGAAGTTAACGGCTAAATTTGCATTTAAAGGAACAGCCCCTTAAAATGAGATGATTTTTGCAGAGCTGATTTTGTCAAGGTAAAAAGGGTGTTGTTTTACAAAACCATTGAGAATTATTAATCAAAGTATATTAGAGACTTTTCATTAAGACCCTAAAGAATCATTTCAACTTGTGGAAAATGGGCATCCGATGACCCCTTTAACACAAGTTGATACAGTTTTTTGATGTATTACCATGTTTGCCATTGTGACGATCAGTCCATGTCTTGAAGTTGGAGTCATGCAAAGAAAGAAACAGACAAACATGTTCAGAAATACAGTGATTTTGCACTTTAAGACAGTTTTTTGATGACTTCACATTCAAAAACATTCAGATTTCACTTATCTTATATTACTGTCATGTGATCTTACTATATTCACCATTGGTACGACTCAAACCATGGCATGTAGTTCGAAAGAGTTATGCAGAGAAAGAAACAGAGAAGAACATGTTCAAAAATACAATGATTTTCAGAATAAAAAATAATTTTACACAAATTAATACACGTTTGGTGTATTTTGTAGTTTAATGTACTCATATTCAGTTTTGACTTACCTTTTATTGCTGATGTGATCTCGGTTACCATATTCACCATTGTGATGCTCAAACCATGGCATGTAGATAAAAAGAGTGATACAACGAAAGAAACAGATGAACATTTAAAATATAGTGATTATCCAGAATTTAAGATTCATGTTGCAGTTGACAATGATTTTAAAAAGTAAGAGCTGTTTCAACTAAAAGAAACTTGATCTTAAAATATGTCAGTGCCTTTATTTTGTCTCAAAACGCGCACCAGTAATGTTTTTTTTTTTTTTTTCCTTTTTTTTTTGTCCTAATTGAACAATGGCCTAATCCTGGCTGAGTCTAAGCTCTGTCTGTGAAACCAGGCCTTAATGTTTCTTACCATGTTTGTCATTGTGATGCTCAAACTACTGCATGTAGATAGAAAGAGTCATGCAATGAAAGGAAAAGAGAAGAGCATGTTCAAAAATACAGTGATTTTCATGCTAGAATTGAACATCCTTTAGTACAGTTTTACAGTTCATAATAAACTTTGATATTTGACATCTTTTATTGCTGTCATAAGTTTGCCATTGTGATGCTCAAACCATGACACGTAGATGGAAAGAATTATGCAAAGAAACAAACAGATGAACATGTTTAGAAATGCAATGAATTTGCATTTCAAAACAAGTTAATATAGCTTTTGATGTATACATATACAAAACATTCAAACTGGACTTTTTTATATTGCTGTCTGAAGATTTACCTTACCATGTCTTCGTAGCCGATCAAACCATGGCATGTAGTTGAAAACAGTCATGTAAAGAAAGAAACAGAGAAGAACATGTTCAGAAATACAGCGTTTGTTACTGCACTTTGACAAACTAATACAAATTTTTGATGTTGTCACATGACATTTCTTACCATGTTTGCCACTGTGAAGCTCAAACCGTGACATGTAGATTAAATGAGTCATGCAAGGTAAAAAATACAAGAGCATGCTCAGAAATTCAGTGATTTTCCAGAATGAAAAATTGATGCTGCACAGTTAATAAAATTTCTAAAATGTATTCATATGCAACACATTCAGATTGACTTTTATTGCTGTCACGTGATCTTTCTTACCATATTCACCATTGTGACACTCAAACCATGCATCAAATCTGATTGGTTAATCACCATGTTGTTCCAGGGTCAACAAAGATGTTGATCCAGGAACATGTCGTACTTGGTAAAATCAGGTTCGGCCTCAAACCATGGCATGCAATTGGAAAGAGTAAAACTGAAAAGAACAAGTTCAGAAATCCAGTGATTTTCCAGAATTTAAGATTCATGTTGGTGTATTCATATAAAATGTATTCATATAAAACTTTGAGATTTGACTTTACTTTTATTGTTGTCGTAAGTTTGCCACTGTGACACTCATACCGTGTCATGTAGATGGAAAGAAACATGCAACAAAAGAAACAGAACATGTTCAGAAATACAGTAAAAAAAATCATGCTGCGCTGTTTTATTGTATTCGTAAGATAGACATTCACCCCTGGTTTCACAGACAAGGCTTAAGGCTAATCCCAGATTAAAGTGCATGTTTGAGCTTTCTCAACTGAAAATACCTTGTCTTAAAAACATGTCAGTGCCATTGTTCTGCTTATATATAAGGCCTAGTCCTGATTTAAGCTAAGACAGACTTTTTGTAAATTCAAAATTTGCTGACCTTTCATTGCTGTCTTTCTTGACACTTCCACCACGGCAGTGACGTGAAGATGGAGAGAAACAAAGAAGAACATGTTTAAGAGATTCTTTCCAGAATTAACTTGAACAAGTCAATAATTTTCACTGTATTAATGTATTTCTTTTAATATGATTCACCTTCATAATCAGACAAATAAATCTTGTTCTTTCTGTCAAACACAAGATCCAAAGTGACAATACTGCTGTTCAAGTCCATGACATCATAAAAGCAGAAGTCAAGCCAGTATCCTGTTTGACCCGTAATCATAGCGACAGTGACTAATGTAAATATCAAAGATGGCGCTTCCAAAACTATAAAGTCTAATCACATCTGACACAGAAGTTCAAACGAGGCACGATTTCCATAATTAACACACTGCAGCTTTTATATCTCAGTAAAAGGTGGCGCATCTGAAGTCGCAGTAAGCCATAAACATAGCAGTATATAAATGCCTGCACAATATGTCCAGTTTGTTTTCGCAATGAGCGTGAGCTGATAGTTAGAAAACGAATTCTGAAGATACAGAGGATCATACCAGTGGGCACCCTGGTGAAAAAAAACAGCATATACTGGTAGGTATGTTTTGGTGCTGGTTTAAGCCGATCCTTTGCTGGTTTATGTTGGTCCTTTGCTGGCTGATGTAATGCGATCATCAACAATTTAGAGTATGTAAATGAAAACTGTTACAGAGTGAAATGTCAATCCAGGAGGCAGTGAAGAACTATGAAACTTTGGGGGTGCTCATGGAAGCGAGCTACTGCATCTTTACTTTGATCACCGTGATCACCGTTACTTAAATAAAGAATTCCAATGAGTAGTAACAGCAAGTGCACCTTTGAACCATTGAAGCAGGGAATGCAAGAAATTATTATTGCATTCAGAACTTATAAAATCCTTGCCCTGCAATTTAACACAAGAAGTAGATTCTTCCACTGATTGTAAAGAATAATTATTGCCTTCTAATAGTCTCAAAATTTCTATGGGGATTGCATGTAAAACCAAAAGATATTATATAGAATCAACTGAAAAGTTATGAATATGAACAAATTCTGTATGATTGTATAAAATACCATCCTTACCAATTAACTGTTTTACCCAAATAATTCCCTTACCAGTTAAGGAGATGTCTCTCATCAGCCAAGAATTCAGTTTCTTTTCAAATGATTGAATAATAGAAGTAAAGTTAACTCAATTCTAACATTTTTGTTTTTAGATATAGTAATGCCGAAATATTTTGCTACGTAAGTTCACATTTTTTTAATATTCAGGGAGAGGCCAGATACAGATGAAAATAACTGCAGACACTTAATTGCTTTTTCAATTTCTGTATAATCTTTTTTTTTTTTTTTTTTTAAAAAGGGTAGTATCATCGGCTAATTGTGTACATTTAATTTCTGCATCTTTTATTTTAATACCACGGAAAAAATTAATATTCTTAATATGAATGGCCATAACTTGCGTAACCAACAAAAAAAGCAATGGACTAATAGGGCAGCCCTGTCGAATGCCCCTTTTGATTTCAAATCTATATGAAGTTCCATAGGTCAATTTAACAGAGCTATTAATTTGACTATATAAGGTTCCGATTACTTTTTGAAACATGTCCCCAAAACCAAAAAATTCAAGGGTTTTGAAAATAAAGTCATATTCAATTGTATCAAAAGCCTTGTAAAAATCGACAAACAAAATAAAACTATTTTCATGAACAATTTCACTATGGTCTATAAGATCTAAAACAAGTCTAACATTATTACAAATATGTCTTCGTTTTATAAAACCTGATTGCGCCTCATCAATGATAGATTCCAATCCTAATTTTAATCTTTCAGCGAATATGGAAGCAATAATTTTACTATCATTGTTGATTAAGGTGATAGGTCGCCAATTATCTCATGATAATAGATCTTTATCAGGCTGTGGAATTAAAGATATTAGACCTATTAAATGGATACTTCCTTATCACAAAGGGCTTTAAATTCTTTATCAATACTATTACTATTATGTTTTAGGGGCTTCATCTATTTCATTTACAGAGCATGCATTACTAGAATATAATTTCCCATAAAAATCTGAGACATATTTTGAAATAATAATAGGGTCTAGCATTTCATGGCCATTAATATTAAGTTATAATAATATTAATTTCTTTTCTCTAAATTATAAAAATATCTAGAATTAGTTTCCCCTTCTTCTAACCAACATCTTTGCGATCTAACAAATGCCCCTTTTGCCTTAATTATATATAATTTATCTAATTCTGGGACACCTGGGACAATATTAAAGTCCCCACCTAGAATAATCTCTACATCATGAAATCTCTCCCTTCCCTTATTAATTTCATTTTCAATATCAGAGAACAAATCAACATTATATTGTTTAATATTTGAAGCATATACAGTACCTAACAAAAATATTTTCCCATCAACGATGACTGTTAGAATTATCCATCTACCCCCATTATGAACTTTTCTACTAACAACTTTACCTTTAAATGAACCCTTTAAATTGCAGCTCCTGCTGAGTGATTGCTCCCAAAAGAATGCCAAATTTCACTGCCCCATTGAGCCTTCCAAAAACTCACATCTGAAGAACAAGCATGAGCCTCTTGTAAGAAATAAAAATCCACATTAAATCTTTTACAATACAAAAAACAGCCTTTCGTTTCGTTACATCTCAAATACCCCTGACATTAAAAGAACAAAATGATAATGACATAAACCTTTAACAACCACCAAAAAGAAAGAAGAAAAAAGGCAGAAAGTCACTAAGAGCTAAGATATATGTAACTCAAAGGGTGCATAATTCCTATTAATTTACAGTATAACCTGGGAGATTTTTCATCACAACCATTACTCTATCCATAATTATTTCCTAATCATTTCTCTTTTTTATCCTCTTTTTTTTATATACCTTTAAAACCATCGGAGCCTTTATCCCGAGTAGACCTGTCATGATCTGGGCTGTGGGGCTTCCCTCAGCCACCTGAGGTCGCTGGTTTCCCTGCACTGCACTTCCCTGATTGTACACCTGTCTTGTCATTAGCACTCATCTAAGCTCTCACCTGTTCACAATTACCTGGTCTATAAGAACTCTCATTTCCCACTACTCATGCTGGCTGCATTGTCTTCGAGTGTGTTTCTGTTCTGTTTATTTTTTGATCTTAGATTCCAGTTGTGTTGTGCCGTGTTGGCCTTTGGTTTATGTTCATTTGTGTTTTGTTTAATTAAAATCCCTTCCCTGCATTTGGACCCAGACCTCCTTTTGCCCGTGACAGAATGCAGCCAGCACCGATGGGCCCAGCGGGGAGGAATTTTTTTTTTAGGGAGGCGGCGACCACCCGCTCTGTTCCCGAAACGGCGGGGATGTCCTTCGAGGCGGCGTCGGCCGCTCGTTTCGAGTTCATCTATGCCTGTCTGGCGAGGATGGACACCTGTAGGGCAGAGGCTGCGCAGATGCGGCCCTGCTTTCTGGCGGGGGCGGAGACGCTCTTCCGCGGGCAGGCGGCGGCGACCGCTATCTCCGTTCCTGACGCGGCGGCGACCGCTCTCTCTGTTCCTGATGCGGCGGCGACCGCTCTCTCCTGTCCGGACGCGGCGGCGACCGCTCTCTCTGTTCCTGACGCGGCGGCGACCGCTATCTCCTGTCCGGACGCGGCGGCGACCGCTCTCTCTGTTCCTGACGCGGCGGCGACCGCTATCTCCTGTCCGGACGCGCCGGTGACCGCGCTTGTTGTTCTGGAAGCGGCGGTGACCGCGCTCTCTGTTCCTGACGCGGCGGCGACCGCTATCTCCTGTCCGGACGCGGCGGCGACCGCCCTCTCTGTTCCGGACGCGGCGGTGACCGCTATCCCCGTTCCGGACGCGGCGGTGACCGCTATCCCCGTTCCGGACGCGGCGGTGACCGCTATCCCCGTTCCGGACGCGGCGGTGACCGCTATCCCCGTTCCGGATGCGGCGGCGACCGCTATCTCTGTTCCAGACGCGGCGGTGACCGCGCTTGTTGTTCTGGAAGCGGCGGTGACCGCGCTCTCTGTTCCTGACGCGACGGTGACCGCGGACGTTCCACTGGTGGCGAGGCCAGCTCACGTTCCCCTGGCGGCAGTGTCCACTGACGTTCCTCCGCTGCACGGGCCTGGCCCGCCATCCCTCCCCCTGATGCACCTTCCACCGTTCCTCCTCCCTCCAGACTTTTTTTTTTGGGAACGTCTGGAAGCCGTTCCCTTGAGAGGGGGTACTGTCATGATCTGGGCTGTGGGGCTTCCCTCAGCCACCTGAGGTCGCTGGTTTCCCTGCACTGCACTTCCCTGATTGTACACCTGTCTTGTCATTAGCACTCATCTAAGCTCTCACCTGTTCACAATTACCTGGTCTATAAGAACTCTCATTTCCCACTACTCATGCTGGCTGCATTGTCTTCGAGTGTGTTTCTGTTCTGTTTATTTTTTGATCTTAGATTCCAGTTGTGTTGTGCCGTGTTGGCCTTTGGTTTATGTTCATTTGTGTTTTGTTTAATTAAAATCCCTTCCCTGCATTTGGACCCAGACCTCCTTTTGCCCGTGACAAGACCTGCTCATGAATTGAATTATCATTGCTCTTGAGCTCCTTCCCTGCTCTTTTTGACCCAGTCTATGAACAATGTCCACATCGACCTGGCATCTCTCCTTTAGCTCTGGAGCTACTGAACCACAAATTTCAATCACCAGATGCTTGAGATCCTCATCAGTTTTTTCGGGGACACCGTGCAGCCTCAGATTCCTCCTCCGCCGATATCTTTCTGCTTCGATGACTTTACGTTCAAGCTCAGCAACTTTTTGTTCATGTGACTTGGTGATTTTTTTCACAACCTTCATTTCGTCTTTTAAGTCCTTAACTTCATTTTAGTGTGAAATCAATGGATGATTCCCCGAACTCTCATTAATTTTCTTGGATAAGAGAGTTATAATGTTCTCTTGCATCTCAAGAAGCGACGGCTCGTCGTTCGTCTTTTTGGATCGAGGTTTCTCTGATGTGTCATCCATATCTGACATACGCGGAAGATCTTTCTCGAAGGTGTATGAGTGATCTGCCAAACTAATATCACCAATCCCTTCATCTCAACTTTTTGGTGTCTCTGTAGATTTCAGTGTATTAAAAGCAGCCTTTTCTTTTAGTTTAACAGTGCCGTCAGAGCTGCGAATCATACTTGGTTTCATTTTGTGAGAGAACATTCACATACGATCAAAGGGGAACGATTCTAAAACCTATCGTCTGGTTGATAATCCAACGTAAAATACAATTAGACCATAGAGTATGACACTGGACTTCTTCCTTCAAAAATATTCGGAAAAAAACACCCCTAAGGCGTCCGCACTTAAAACAGACTATCCACCTTGGCCGCCATCTTGCCAGCCGCCTTGCCAACAGACTTGTGTTAGGTACATTAAAAAAAAATTTGATTGGAATAAAATTTGGATGACACCTCATAAGTATTGCATCACAAATAAAGTGAAAGAAGTTTCATATAAAATTTTCCATCGAGTTCACCCAGGTTAAATCGCTTTAAGCGTTTAAGGTGAACATTGAAGACACCTGTGTTTTTTGTAAAGTTTCCCCTGAAACTATGAATCACTTATTTTGGGAATGTCCTAAGTCACAAATATTTTGGAAAGAGCTGAATAATTATATACAACAAAAAGCTATGATTTCTGTGCATTTTGTAGAAGTTGATATTATGCTAAAATGTTTTTCACTTGATGGTGACAAGAGTTTTATATTTATTCTTGATTTGATTATTATAGTTGCCCGTTACTATATTCATAAAGCCAAATGGAATGATAGATTTTGAACAATTTAAAGCTGATATTAAAATATATTTGGAGACAATAGAAAAAAGTTAAAATCTAAAAGCAAAAAAGACTATACAGCTGTTTAATAAGTACAAGATGTTTATATAAAAAGCCTTTCTCTTGTATTATTATTATTATTATTATTATTATTCTTTTTATGTTTTATTTTTATTTATTTTTTACTTTTATTAATTTATTGTATTCTTTTATACATGTATACGTGCATTGCCCCTGACATGTAAGGATATATGTGCTCTTGTATGTAAAATATATTGTTGTATTTGTATGTAGTTGTTTTTCGTTAAAGTTCAATAAAAAAAAAAAAAAACTTAATGTACCTAACAGATATTATTTGATCAAAACACAATTTTCTCAGGTTTTTGCTCAAAATGTTGCTTTTTTATGAAATTTACCTACATTACAGTGTTGGTTTAAAAAAGAATGCATGAAGCTAGAATAAAACTGACTGATTGATTGATTTGCATGTTCAGATATTCAAACAGCAATTTTGGGGGTCATGAATTTGTAGTGAAAATGATCAAAAATGCCTGCAGTGGCTGACAATGTTTTTCAAAGATGCTGGTGGGGGAAAAGTTAAGCAAGCATTCTAAAACCCCTGCAAACACTTTTAAACTAGAGGAAAAAAACTGCTTTTGTGCATGTGCATACAGCACTGAAGTGTATGTGTGTGTGTGTGTGTGTGTAGATTTGTTTACCTGAGAATGTCATGCTCCGATAAATTGCATATCAGTCTTTAATTTATAGTTGCAGAAACTTATTTTGCAGCAGCTTGTGTTCTTCCCAAGTGCCCTTTTGTTCAGGTGTCACAAGCAAACAGATGTACAGATATGAGCATAATTTGTTTGTCAAGTTAATGTAACAGTGACAGCTATATTAAGCAGTGTTTCTTCAACTATGGGCACTTTGGGCCATAGATACTAATAAACTACTGTAAAAAATGCTTTTCACATCCTCACTATTTATTTAGTTTGCCTAATAAGAATTTGCAATAGTGTATTCATACACTGAAAAAAAGGTGCAAAAACAAGTGTTTGACATAGAAACAATGCTAGTAAATTTTATAGATAATTACACAGGATCGCCAAGTAACACAAAATTTTACATGAAACGTTAAAATAGAAAGACTTAAATAACATTTTCTTGTAAAATTTACTCCAGTAATCTTTATTTTATCCACAACTTGATTTTTTTGCAGTGTACATACCAGAGGATTTTTGACAGTTTCGTTATTTTGCATGAACATGCATCTCAAATGATATATTATGTTTAGCAACATTGTGCGGTGCAAATAATTTCACACTTTCTGTTTGGATGTGCAAAAACAAACAGCTTAATTGCTTAATAGCTTAATTGCAAATGACACAAGCACATTAACTACTGAAATATATTTGAAACTGTTCATTGCAGTGGAAGTGATGCCAAAAATGTAGAAATGTATTTCTGAAATGTATAAATAGTGTTTAATTTTATATGCAGCAAGTAGTAAAAAATAAATGACAAAGAGTTTGAGTAAAGTTTTCAAGTTGTAATGTGACCTCATATAACAATAAGAAAGAAATATAACACCCTGGGAGATAAAAGTTGCAGAAACTCCTTTAAAACTCAAATGGAATAGTTTTAAAGTGTAAGAATCTGTCTCAGCTCATTCATGCTGTCTACTGTCAGTATTCAGTCATATAAACTGACAGTCAGCCTCCTCTCCTGAGCTCATCCATATTCATAAAAAGCATGTCATGAGCCTCAGAACATCAAGTCTGCTGAGTTTTTTTTGGCGCCTCAACTACAGATTAAGTCTCACTTTCTTTGGAAGAAAATATACAAAGAAAATACATTTCCAGGCATGTCCAACTATGTGAATGCAACAAACAGGTGGTATAGAGGTTCATTATTTTGTCCATTGATTTTGTGTTAGTAAACGTCTCTTCCTTTTACATCTCTATTTACGTTCACAAACATATAATCCATGCTGGATTTATGATATGTTTTGATGCCCCTGAAACTCCTGGCTGACAGACAGTACAAGTGACTGGATCAGGAGTGTGTCAGAACCGTTTGTGTCAATGCCAGCAGCGCGAGTCTGGCAATGGTGATATGCACGCTTGCATTTCTCACCAACATCATCTCAGCTGTACAGACAGTCTCTTCACTCGTACATGCTCCATTAACACTACGTTCAACCCGCCAGCAAAGACCACTGAAGCAGCACAGCGTATGGTGAATCATTTACATAAGATAAACACTGCCCAGATAAGTAACTGACTACTTTACTGGACTAGTAAAGATAAATAGATCCAAAATGGGCACTTGTGAGCTATTAATCAATCAATCAATCAATCGATTGAATGATTGATCAGTCACTTTTTATGATGCCACCTTCTCATGGATGTGTGTAGAACAGTTAGCAGAAGCTAGAGATTATGGTTTATAAAGTTTGAAATATAGATATTTTTCTTACACAAATACATCAATTCGCTTCAAAAGGCCTTTATTAACCCCCGGAGCCATGTGGAGCTCTTTTTATGATGGATGGATCCACTTTATTGTACTTCAAAACACACATTGTACTTGTACACACAAAACACACAATCTCAACACACATTCAGTGCTATTATAAACCTTTTTTTTTAGATTTTATTTTTGGTGTTTTTATGCCTTTATTTAGATAGGACAGTGTAGGTGGACAGGAAGCGAAGTGGGAGAGAGAGAAGGGGGGTGGGATCACAAAAGGTCCACGAGGATTCGAACTCGGGACGCCCGCAGCTCAACGGTACAATATGTTGGTGCGTTAACTACGAGGTTATTGGCGCTGACAAGCCAGGACATTTTTACTATAACTCCAACTGTATTCGTCTGAAATACGAAATGACCTAGGATGACTTGAGGGCGAGTAAATCATGTGCTAATTTTCATTTTTGGGTGAACTATTCCTTTAATATAGGAAACGAAGACAACTTGAAACTGGGTATTTGCCTAGTAGACAAAAGTATATGGAAAGAATAGTATGTCCAAAATCACAGTACTCAAAGCAATAGGTGGATCAGGCCCGGATTGGTTAGTTGGGAGCACTGGGAGAATTCCCGGTGGGCTGATCTGTGTTTTTTTTCTTTTTTTTTTTTTTTGTGTTGTTATGCCACTGGCATTGAAATATCGATGCTGTCCTTAGGCTGCCTGCACTTACAGCTGCACCACTCTTTTTATGTATTATTTTACCACAGCCCCAGTCTTTTTATTAATTATTTTACTGCAGCCCCACTCTTTTTATTAATCATTTTCTCGCAGCCCAATCGCAGGGTTGCCAGCTGTTCGGTATAATACACCCGTGAGTTTGAAATTCCAAAATGCAGTTTCAATCCAGCTTCAAAGCCCATCTGAGGAAGAAGGGCCTTATCTAGCTTTTCTAGAATCCTACATTGCTGCAGAAGTACTAACCCAGTGTTTACAAAGTGAACGTGCAAAGAAGGTCAAACGCCCTTTACAAAAAAAAAAAAAGGTAAAACAGTGCACAGAGTATGCATGCATATCGCAGAGACAAGCAAGACAAGCATTTGTGGTTAAAAAGTGTATAACTTGTCATTTTTTTTTTTAAAAATAGCCATTCGTTTTGGAAGTTCAAACTTACGGGCATCGTAAAAGTATATGGAGAAAACTCCTGAACTGTTTTCCTCAAAAAACATAATTTCTTTACAACTGAAGTAAGAAAGAAATGAATATCTTGGATGACAAGGGGTGAGATAATTATCTGTACATTTTTGTTCTGGAAGTGAGCTAATCATTTAAGGCATCAAAGAAATGCCCCTAATGAAAGCTATATGGAACGCAGTTTGTCCCGTATTCGCAAGCAAAATTCTCTGCCGGTTGCTCCCACTCACAGCGAACAGGGCCCGTGCTACTGGAAATCCCTTCCACCATATATGGTCAATACAGTTAGGGTACGTTGAAAAACTCCTGTCTCGTTTTCTTCTTCAACTTCAAAATCGTCCTACATTGATGCAGAAATACTGACACAGGAAGGAAAGGAAAGGAAAGCAAAGGAAAGTAAAGGAAAGGAAAGGAAAGGAAAGGAAAGGACGTGACTTGTGGCCAAGTATGGTGACCCATACTCGGAATTTGTGCTCTGCATTTAACCCATCCAAGTGCACACACACAGTAGTGAGAAGTGATCAAACACACACACACACCGTGAACAAACACCCGGAGCAGTGTTTACAAAGTGAACGTGCAAAGAATATCAAACACCCTTTACAAAAAAGAGGTAAAACAGTGATGTAGGATGATTTTGAAGTTGAAGAAAAAAACAAGACGGGAGTTTTTTGACCTGTATTGACCCAGATTACACAGACTGCGCATGAGCATCGTCGAGACGAGAGAAGAAGAGTTTTTAGGTTAAAAAGTATATAAATTGTGAATTTGTTTAGAAAATGACCGATCGTTTTGCTGGATAAGACCCTTCTTCCTCGGCTGGGATCATTTAGAGCCATTTGAAGCTGCATTTAAACTACATTTTGGAAGTTCAAACTTGGGGCACCATTGAAGTCCACTTTTATAGAGAAAAATGTTTTCCTCAAGAAACATAATTTCTTTACGACTGAAGAAAGAAAGACACAAACATCTTGGATGATTGGCACCCCTAATGATGACGTAATTATCTTTTGACTCCCCGATAATGGCACCTTGCAAAAAAAAAGCCAGTTGTTGGAGATATGCCAGCTAAAATACAATGAATTACAAGGCTGTAGAGATCAGTGCACTACTGCAGACAATCTGAGGTTTTAATTGCAATTTTAATAGGCCGATGGTCAGTCATGAACTGAAGTGGGCTGCTCTAAGGCATGAAACTCCAGGGCTGAAAATAAGTCTCACTCTGGCCCTGTGATGGATGACCTATTATTTTCGGTGAGATTCTGAAGTGTGCATCCAGTGGAAACAATACTATCCCATGAGGCCACAGGAAAGGATTTGGACCCAGCCATTGCCTTACAAAGCAAACATATCTGGGATTTAGTTTTTGAAGGTTGTACTTGACACACAAACATCAACATACCTCAGCAAATGTAAAAAGATGAGCTCTCAACATCACAGCACAACACATAACAACATAAAAGAGTGCTGGAATTCATGCTGGGAACTCAGAAACCACTGCTGAAAAAAAAACAGCTAAAAACCAGCCTAAGCTGGTTGGCTGGTCTTAGCTGGTTTAAGCTGGTAATGCAGGTTTTAGCTGGTTGTTCCAGTTGGTCTCCTACACTCTTAAAAATAAAGGTGCTTTAAAAGGTTCTTCACAGCGATGCCACTGAGGAACCATTTTTGGTTCCACAAAGAACCTTTCAGTCAAAGGTTCTTTAAAGAATCATCTCTTTCTTACCTTTTTTATAATCTGAAGAACCTTCTTTTGCCACAAAGAACCTTTTGGGAAACAGAAAGGTTCTTCAGAAGTTAAAGGTTCTTTATGGATCTATTTAAACAAAAAAGGTTCTTCTATGGCATCGTGAATTTTTAAGCCTGACCAGCTAAGAGCAGTCTTTTGTCTTAATGTAGTCTTTTGTACATTTCTAATTCTCTTTCACCTATCGAGTGCAATAAAAGTGATGTACAAATGTGGTGCTTTCCCATTTTCGGCCTGGTTTTCAGTCAGGGCTAATGTGATAGTGGAGGACTAAATGACTGCAGGTTTATCTGCTCTGATGGCAAAACTGCCACACTCTGCTACTGTGGGTAAGACTTTTTTAGTTTTTTTGTTAAATTGAATTCTGTCCTGTAAATGAGATCTGTTTATCATGCTTTGCTGCGTTTGGTCAGAGTGTTTACTCTGTGTGGCGGCGGGGTGACCCTTTTAGTGTGTACACAGCTGCTCTGGTATGCCTTTATTTACAAGGCAATCCTGGCTCAATTAATTTCTTATCGCTGAAGGCTTCTTTTTGAAGTTGCATGGCACTGTGGGATGAGCTCTAGTGAGCATTCATGATGGCTTTTTCATAAAGTATTCCTATAAATTAGACTAAAAAGTTTCCTCAGTTCAAGCTGGTGTTTCTGGATTATGGATGTTTGCACAACTCATTGCACAAATGAGAATGCTTCGAGTTGGCTGAAAGCTTATTAGGAAAGCAAATGAATATGGCTGTTTTAGCCTTGTGATCACTTTGAAAGTGCATTTCAGTTGTGAGAATATGCTGGTGTTGGTCATCTGGGTGTCTTGGACAGGTTGAAACCACTGTCCTGATATCATCCTGAAGAAATAAACCTCATTAAATTAATCAAATTCTTCAAAATAAAATCTTATTAATTCATTATTCTTTTAACAAAACATCAAACTTATAAATTAAATAAATAAATTAATATATTCAGTACTACAACGTTATTCCATGGCATTTTTAGAGTCTTTAAATGCAGCATTTGATGAAAATATATAGAACTATATATATAAATATATAAATATATAGAATATAAAGGGTTCTATCATGTGGTAAATATTTGGAATCTCAATGAACTGTTGTATTTTGTGTGTAAATTATGTTAGAAGCATGTTAGCAACATGCTAGAAACATGCCAGCACCTTGCTAATCATGCTATAAACATGCTAGCAACATGCTAACTTTCTAATCATGCTAGAAACATGCTAGTATCTTGCTAATCATGCTATAAACATGCTAGCAACTTGCTAATCATGCTATAAACATGCTAGCAACATGCTAACTTTCTAATCATGCTAGAAACATGCTAGAAACATGCTAGTATCTTGCTAATCATGTTATAAACATGCTGGCAACTTGCTAATCATGCTAGAAACATGGTAGTTTCTTGCTAATCATGTTAGAACATACTAGCAACATATTAGCAACACGCTAATCATGATAGAAATATGTTAGAATTTTTTTATTAGTCATGCTAGCTACTTGCTAATCATGCTAAAATTATACTAGCAACATGTTAGCAACATGTTAATCATGATATAAATATGCTAATAACTTGGTAATCATACTAGCCACTTGCTAATCATACTAGAAATATGCTAACAACTTGCTAATCATGGTAAAATCATGCTAGCAACTTGTTAATCATGCTAGAAACATGCTAGCAACATGCTACTAACTTGTTAATCATGCTAGAAACATGCTAGCAATTTGTTAATCATGCTAGAAAAGTGCTAGCAACATGCTAGTAACTTGCTTATCATGCTAGAAATATGTTAATCATGTTAGAATCATACTAGCAACATGTTAGCAACATGCTAGAAACATGCTAGCAACTTGCTAATCCTGTTAAAATCATGTTTTTTAAAACTTTTAACTTTTCAAACTTTTTCAAAATTTATGGTCCGGCTTTCTCAAGCCAACTTTGTCTTGACAAAATTATTTATCTAGTTATTATTACAAAAATGTTTTAACAAAACATAACTTTTAACACAACTTATAAATTAAATAGCTAAATTTAATATATTCAGTACTACAAGGTTATTCCATGGCATTTTTAGAGTCTTTAAATGCAACATTTGATGAAAGTTATAAGAGTTTTCAAAAACCATACACTCTTAGAAGAGAAGGTTCTATATAGAACCATAAAGGGTTCTGTCATGTGGTACATATTTGGAACCCCTTCTTATTTTGTGTGTAAATCAATGGCTACCATCAACAGTTTGGTTACCACCATTCCTCAAAATATCTTCTTTTATGTTTAATAGAAGAAACACGGGTTTGAAACAACCTGAGGGTTAACTGTTCATTCAAGATCACATTCATTTCACAACCCATTATTTCTGGAGTCCTCTGTCTGTGTATACCCATGAACGGTACATTACAATAAAAAGGCTTGTTTTTGTTTGTGTCCAATTTAATATGTCCCTTACCCTCAGGGTCTGATCTCTATAAAATCAAATAGTGTTTTGTTCAGAACAGAATCTCATTTTAGCTGGACATATTTTTGGCTATGTAGCTATTTTATTTTTATTTACTTGTTTATTTATTTATTTTTTTTTTTTTTAAATTAAATTCCCATACCTTTACCAATACCAATATGCGATTGCATGCAGAGTAGTTCCAGCTGAAGGTGAATCGCTTCTGTGAGATACTGTAATAACTTTCCACAGCCGTTTGCTCACACTGTTGATTTATGGGATGCAGAAGTTGGTATCGTATAGACTAAATATTGTTCCACAGAGCAGCAGAATTAAAATCAGACAATTAGAGCTCGGTTCCTGAAGGACATTGTTATAATGATGCAGAACAGTATTATTCAATGAAAAAACAGAAACCTAATTCAATTAATTTTATGCAAATGTGACCCTGGACGACAAAACCAGTCATAAGGGTCATTTTTTTAAAAATTGAGATTTATACATAATCTGAAAGCTGAGTAAATAAGCTTTCCACTGTCCAACTGAAGTTCTTAGTAATGCATATTACTGATCAAAAATTAGGTTTCGAGATGTTTATGGTTATGAAATTTACTAAATATCTTCATGGAACATGATCTTTACTTAACGATTTTGACATAAAAGAAAAATTAATCATTTTGATCCATATAATGTATTGTTGGCTATTGCTACAAATATACCTGTGCTACTTAAGACTGGTTTTGTGGTTACATATATTATTTAATATTATTAAATCAACCTAAATATATTATGTTGCTACACCAGGAAACTCAATTTAAAGACAAGATCGGGTAGAAACAGCTTGTTAGGATAACAATTGCAGGTGACCACTATAGCAAATGTTCACTGAGATGAAGGTTTAAAGTATCTCTCAAACATATTAAAGCTTCCAGTAAGTATTCCTATAAATCAGACATTCATTTACTTTTGTTAATCTTCAAGAGAAACTTTTGTTCTTTACTGTTTATATAATCATTCTAATTATATGATTCAATTATCACCTTTTTTATGTGATTATAAAGCATTCAAGAAGTAAATGTAATCTTTGTTTGCTCGCTTTTTATTTGCTCACTTAAAATGTACATGTTAATCAGTTTATAAGAAAAGATCTCATAAGTTATTATTCAGAGGAATTATGTACTGTACACTGAACACCACATAAAATAATGAGAACATAAAAATAAGAATGACATTTCTGTTCTAACATTATGTAAAAGAGACATATTATGCCTGTTTTTACAACATGTAATATAAGTTTCAGGTGTTTCCAAGAATGCGTCTGTGAAGTTTCAGTTCAAAATATCTTATAGGTCATTTATTATATCGTTAAAAAAAAAGCCCATTTTGAGTGGAAGCAGAAACATACTGTTTTCGTGCATGTCTCTTTAAATGCAAATGAGCTGCTGCTCCCCGCCCCCTTTTAAACAACAGGGCTGTGCCTTTATAGCTCATATCTCAGATACTCTGCCAAAAAAACATCTGTTTGGTTTTGATTATCATCTCCATCGTGCTGAAATCATGCGGCATGCAAGTACTAAACAAGTTCTCTGTAATATTAAGCTTGCGCTTAAACATTCAAATACACACAAGTTTAGGTTAAAAACACATGTGTGTGAAGGTAAATAGCTAGGAAAGTAAATAAATACAGTAAATACAGTAAATAAATCCAGTGGTGTCTTGTCTCCTCTGAGGCTGGGACTAAATAGTGTTCTGTGTTCGTCTGTACAGTCAACGACTGAACAGTTAGCATGCTTTGCTTGAACTTTTGCCATGGCTTCATAACTGTTATGCTTGCGAAAACAAAACGATGGTACCATGGGTGGAAACGGTAATATTATAATAAGATCTCCTTTCCACGTCACAGGGGGGAGCAAAATCTGAGCTGCTTGTTTTTTTCACATGCTTGCAGAGAAAGGCTTACCAAAACAAAGCTACTGGGTTGTCCTTTTTTTTTTTTTAATACATTTTCTGGGTTGGTAGATGTACTGGGGACCTGATTATAGCACTTAAATATGGAAACTCGGAGTGGGATATGTAAAACAATATTTATCTTGACTGACTACACAACTAATATTTAAAATAAGAATCTTATTTGTCAAACATTTTTCTCATTTGTTTGCAATACTGTATGTCCCTTTTGTCTCTAAGTATGTTTACACAGCTGAGGCTTTATAGACTGTTTTCTTGTAGGATAATGCTTTTCATGCGAGTTTAGATTTAATTCTTCATAGTCGCTGCCGTCGTCAGCACATAAAAGACAGCCAGGTGCTAATTAGCACAAGATGCACATGAGAGTGGATAATGCCATCACAGGCCCTGAGTCAACAATAATCTGCATACTCAACACTTCATGTGGGATGAGGAACGTCAAACTAGAGCCAACCACTTGTGATTATAATCAATCAGTATAATGTGATTTCCCATACCCAAACATAAGGGAGACTAAGTAACTGTAGCACATTAAACTGGTCAATCACACTTAATGTAATGGCAGCTATTTCACAGCCTTCCTGGGTGAGTGTCACAGTGCTTATTATATAACTTTTATAAGCACAACTACTAAATAAAACAAAGATTACTAAAGTATGTTTTACAAGAAAATATTATTTCAGTCTATCTACTTTCATATTTAATTCAAAGCTAATTTTTTGAGAAGTTTACGAGCAATTTTGTGTAAAATGGAAAAAAAAAAATCTTTTTTTTTTTTTTTTTAAATGTATGAACAGCATGTTTTTAAACTGAATCTTCATGCCAATTTTATTAGTTAAAAGTTACAAAGTCCTATAACCTACATGAAAGACTTCTTAAATAGTATTTTGCAGGCCTTGATCTGTCATGGGAAATTTTAGTAAATTATACAGCAAAGCATGTTCAGAGTAAAACTCATTTGCAAGCCATAATGATGTCAGATTTGACTTCCTTATGAGTTTTCAATGTTTTCAATGATTCAATTTAAATCTAATAATCTCATATGCCCAGTAAAGTCATTGAAATTCATTGTCTGTCGAGTGGGAATTCAAGAGAGATACCAACTTACCATATGATGCAAATACATTTTAGCTTAGTTTTGAGGTCTGGTGTATAATGTTGAAACTGTGTAATAAGCATCACTGAAATAAAAACTGAAGTCTGTTCTTGACTAGACTGCCAGTACTATTTCAGTAAAAACATTTAGGAACATTTAAGATATAATGTACAGTGAATATAATATAGCTTAATTCAAGAAGTTTATTTTAAAATAATACCTTTAAATTATTGTGTTTACAAGGCTATTAAATATTGATTAGAACTGTATTATGTGAGAGATGATACCAGAAACAAAACAAAACAAAACAAAAAAGAACACAGTTATATAGGAAATTGGCAGACTGTGGGAAATTCTACTGAAAAGTCACATTTATATATAAATATTAATAACTCATTTAGCTCTTATTCAAATAATTACTGTTAGTTCCAGTCCAGTCCCTGTAGAATTTGCCCCAGTCAGCCAATTTTCTACATAGTTGTGCTAGTATGGTATCATTGTCATATTCTTACTTACACACACACACACACACACACACACACACACACACACACACACGCATACTGTCAATGAATGGTGTGTACAAGGAGCAGGACTGGAGAATCAGAGAGCGATTGAAACACAAAATACTTTAATAAACAAACTTAGAAACCAGGAGACAGAGAAAACACACCTTAACATAACGGAGATTGGACAACAAGAGACTAAGGGAATACAACTTATAAAGGGAACCAAACAAGACTAATGACCTAACGCACCTGAAACCAATGAGAACAAATGGCAAGCAGGAAACAGAGACAATTAAGTAGGTAACCCAAAGAAAAGCAAACTAAGAGTCCGTAGATATCAAACTAAAAGTTGAAGAACTGTGACAGTTTGCCCCTTCCCGGGAAGGCGCGTCCTGTGCCGTAATAATTCTACCAGGGAGGGGGGTGGGCGGCCTGGAGGCTGGTCCAGGACAGAGAAAAGGAAGGCCTCCAGGGTGGATCAGACAGTTCAGGAGGCCATGGCAGAGCAGACAGTCCTAGGAACCATGGCAAAGAGGGGAGCTCTGGAAGCCATGGTGGAGCAGGGAACTCAGGAGGCCATGGCGAAGCTGCCTCTGTGGCCTTGGCCTCGGCCTGGCCACTGTGACTATGGGCATATGCCCCATTTTATTGGGGGAATTTAGGGGTTTACGAGGGCACTCTTGAAGGCACTGGAGGGCGCTCTGGAGGAGTGTGCACTGAAGAGCTGTACAGGACTAGTGGAGGCACTATACGCAGGCTTTATTCAACGTAATGGTCAGACAGGCAAATGTTCAGATACCAGAGAAACACAGTGTCAGAGGGCAAAACACAATCGTAGTCGGTAAACAGGCTGGAGGTCGGGCACGCGGCTAGCAAACGTAAATCAGAAAACTGTCCAAAAGTCCGAAAGGCAGGCAGCAGAGAATCAGAGACGAGGAACAAACTGGGTCACAACAAGCAGGCAAAACAGAATATAAACGCCCAGAATTGTTAACCGTGGTTGAACAAGACTTTGCGAGGAGGCAGGGAAAACAGACTGCTTAAATAGGTCAGTGGATTGGTTACAGGTGCACCGGGAAATCAGTGCCAGGTACGGGGCTGATGGGAGTGTGTGGAGGTGAGTGTGGATAACCATACCCACTGACCAGGACTGTACTCAGGGCCAGGACGGCGGTGACGATCAGCCTGTTCTTTCTGACGATGAATGGCATGCTGGAGGTGAACATGAGCCTGATTCCAGGTCTCCTCACATCTGCTTAACCAGTTGTTAACTGCTGGGACATTGGTGGGCTCACCAGACCAGGGAAATAGGGGCGGTTGAAATCCAAGGATATTTTGGAAAGGGGTCAGACCAGTAGAGGGTTTTTGTATGGAGTTCTGGGCATACTCAGCCCACATCAGGAAGCGACTCCAGTCGTTCTGGTTTTGACTGCAATAGGATCGAAGGAAACGGATGAGTTCTTGGTTTAATCTTTCAGTTTGACCATTAGCCTGAGGATAACCAGACGTTAAACTAATGTTGACATCAAGCATCTTAAAGAATGCCGACCATACACGAGATGTGAACTGGGGACCTCTAACGGAAACTATATCTTCTCGAAGGCCGTAGAAACGAAACACCAGATTGCATAGGTGTTCGGCTGTCTGCAGGGAGTGGGAAGTTTGGGTAGGGGTATGAGTCGACAGGCTTTGGAGAATCTGTTAATGACAGTGAGAATGGTTGTATTACTGTTGGAGGCTGGTAGATCGGTGATGAAGTCAATTGCGATATGAGACCAGGGACATTGTGGAATGGGAAGAGGTTGAAGTAGACCAGCTGGTAGTAGTCGTGAGGGTTTCTGAGCATTACAGATTTGACACTGGCGGACATACAAAGTGGCATCCTTAGATGGAGTCGGCCACCAAAATCGGTTTTGCAGGAGGTGGATGGTGGCATTGACGCCAGGATGGCCTAAACTGGGCAGTGAATGGACGTATTCTAGGGCTCGACTTCGGAGGGTTTCAGGGACAAAGACCTTACCTAGAGGACAATCGGCTGGAACCTCAGATTGAGAGTTAGCTTGCTCAATTTCTGTCATAAAGTCCCACTAGACCGGGGCAACGATGAAATCAGGGGACAAGACTGTCTCAGGGGGTTGTTAAGATTGATCAGGTTCAAATTGTCTGGAAAGGGCGTCAGTATTTTTGGAACCGGGACGGTATGTGACTACGAAGTTGAATCGAGTGAAAAACAGTGACCAGCGCGCCTGCCTGGGGTTGAGTCTTTTGGCCGTCTTCAGATATTCCAGGTTTTTGTGATCAGTCAAGACTGTGAACGGGTGCATAGCTCCCTCCAACCAGTGACGCCATTCTTCAAAAGCAACTTTCATGGCCAAGAGTTCCCAGTCACCAACATCATAATTCCTTTTAGCCGCATTTAATTTCCTGGAATAAAAGGCACATGGATACAGTTTTGCAGGTGTACCTTGTCTTTGGGACAGGACAGCTCCTAGACCTGTGTTGGAGGTGTCGACTTCAACGACGAAGGGGAGTTCAGGGTTTGGATGGTGCAGAATGGGAGCAGTGACAAATCGCTGTTTGAGCTGTTCAAAGGCCTGAATGGCTGCACTGGACCACTTGAGATGACGGTTTCCTTTCTTGACCATGGAGGTTAGTGGGTTAGCAACAGAGCTGAAGTTCCTGATGAAACACCGGTAGAAGTTGGCAAAACCAAGAAAGCGTTGTAGTTCCCTTAGGGTAGAGGGTTGTGACCAATTAAGAACTGATTTGACCTTGTGTGTTCGTCCATGGCGACTCCCTCCGGGCCAATGACGTACCCCAAGAAAGTAGTGGCAGTCTTGTGAATTTCGCATTTCTCTGCTTTGGCGTATAGTTGATGTTGTATGAGCGGACGTCCATCTATCGCCTCCACTGTTAAAGGAGAGGAGCAGCTGATTAGGGGAATATTATTTTGATGAGCAAATTCTTTAGACATAAAGTTTCCTGCTGATCCTGAATCCAACAAGGCAGTGGTAGTGATATGATGATCATTTACAGTCATGGTAATGGGTACAGTTACACACAGGTCTGGATTGAGAGTGTCAACAGAAACTCTCACCGGCGTCTGAGACTCAGGGTGCGGCCGTGAGGGACAGGAGACTCGAAGGTGACCAGATTGTCCACAATATAGGCATAGACGTTGGGTTAGACAACGATTTCTCTCCTCCGCTGACAGATGAAATGAATTCACTTGCATGGGTTCTGTCTCGTCTGTCATTGCAGGGACATTGAATCGGCGGGTGCGGCGAGGGCCGGGTTTTCGTGACCTGATGAGATTATCAATCTGTATAGCGAGTTCGATAAATTGATTTAAATCTCTTACTTCATCACGACAGACCAGTTCCGATTGTAATTCATGGTTTAAACCTCTTCTGAACAATACTTTAAGTGTGTCATCGATCCACGAAGTTTGTGCGGCAAGAGTGTGAAAAGCGAGAGCATATTCAGCCGTGGTCATTTTCCCCTGCGAGAGTTCTAGCAAATGGTCGCCAGCATTCTTGCCCTCTTTAGGATAATCAAATACATCACGGAAGCGTTGCAAAAATATTTTGAATGTAGGAAAAGTACTTCCATCCTCTTTCCACACCGCCGTAATTCACTCTAGTGCTTTGCCAGTAAGCAATGAACGAACAAATGCGATCTTACCAGCCTCGGTGGAATACAGCATCGGTAGTTGATCCACAAACAGAGAACATTGTAGTATAAATACTTTACATTTCGTCGGGTCGGCGTCAGACTTTTCCGGGAATGCCAAGCGTGGACTCACTTGTGATGGCGTCTCTGGAGCGTGTGCAGCGGCGGTGTTAGCTTGCGTCGCGGCCATCGCTGGTGGGGAAACTTGGAGGTTCTGAAGCGCCTTAACTAGTTCCACCGTGAGCGACGTGAGGCGATTCAGCTGGTGTTGATGTGCCGCAAGTTGATTAGCCTGCACAGACAGCACTGAAGACAGGTAAGAAATAGCCGCTGGATCTTGAGATGGCGAAGTCTTCTGTAACAAGGCATCACTCGAAGTGGGATCCATAAGCAGGCTTTATTCAACGTCATGGTCAGGCAAATGTTCAGATACCAGAGAAACACAGTGTCAGAGGGCAAAACACAATCGTAGTCAGTAAACAGGCTGGAGGTCGGGGCAGGCGGCTAGCAAACATAAATCAGAAAACTGTCCAAAAGTCTGAAAGGCAGGCAGCAGAGAATCAGAGACGAGGAACAAACTGGGTCACAACAGGCAGGCAAAACAGAATATAAACGTTCAGAATTGTTAATCGTGGTTGAACAAGACTTCGCGAGAAGGCAGGGAAAGCAGACTACTTAAATAGGTCAGTGGATTGGTTACAGGTGCACCGGGAAATCAGTGCCAGGTACGGGGCTGATGGGAGATGTAGTGTGGAGGTGAGTGTGTGTGAGAGAGTCAATATTCGGGCGATGGAGCCCTCTGATGGTCGGAGGAGGGAATCACGGAGTTCGTCTCTGTGACATAATCATTGCTTCCTGTAACCATGAATGAGTTTCTTACACCTCTCTACTGGAATTTTGGACCACTCTACTTTTGCAAACTGCTCCAGGTCATTCAGATTTGATGGATGTCTTTTCCCAACTGCTGTTTTGAGATCTCTCCACAGGTGTTCTATGGGATTCAGATCTGGACTCACTGCTGGCCATTTCAGAACTCTCCAGCACTTTGTTTGTAACAATTTCTGAGTGCTTTTTGAAGTGTGTTTCAGGTCATTGTTCTGCTGGAAGACCCATGACCTTAGGTGGAGATGCAGCTTTTCTAACACTTGCCACTACGTTGCACCCCAAAATTCTTTGGTAATCATTAGATTTCATGATACCGTTCACACAGTCAAGGTATCCAGTGCCAGAAGCAGCAAAGCAACCCCAAACCTCCAACATGTTTGACTTTAGGGACTGTGTTGTTTACTTTGAAGGCCTTATTTCTTTTTCTGTAAACAGTGCCATGATGTCCTTTACCAAAAAGCTCTACTTTTGTCTCATCTGTCCACAGTACGTTCTCCCAGAAGGATTGTGGTTTTGTCACGTAAGTTTTGGCAAACTCTAGTCTTGCTTTTTTATGCCTTTGTGTCAGCAGTGGTGTCCTCCTGGGTCTCCTACCATAGGGTCCCTTTTCATTCAGATGCGACGGATAATGCAATCTGACACTGTTGTACCCTGTGTCTGCAGATCAGCTTGAATTTGTTTGGAAGTTAATCGGGGTTCTTTATCCACCATTCAAACAATCCTTTGTTGTAATTTTTCATTAATTTTGCTCTTCCGTCAACATTCAGGGAGGTTAGCTACAGTGCCATGAGCTATAAACCTCTTTATGATATTGCGCACAGTGGACACACGAACATTACGATCTCTGGAGATGGACTTGTAGCCTTGAGATTGTCTATGTTTTCCCACAATTTTTTCCCACAAGTCTTTACACTTCTTTCCATTTTAACTGGTTGCAAGTGTGATATAGTACTATATTGCCCACACCTGTTACTTGCCACAGGTGTGTCTAAATGCAAATTACAGGAGCATCACATGCTTGAAAAGCAATTATTTCTTACAATTTTGACAAGGTGTCAAATAATTTTGTCCAGTCTATTTTTGAGTTCTGTGTGAAATTTTATCAAGTTTGAATTCAAATGAAATCAATAGTACCCTCAGTTAAAGCTGTAATAATGGCCATTCAATGCAGATTTAGCAAACTACCCAGTCTGCATTATGGTTTGTTTCAACATTTTTTTGCTGTGTTAAGCAATGTAGCAATCACAGACATATCTGTTGATTTCTTGAATCAGAGGCATTTAAGTTAGAATCCACTCACCCCTTAAATTGCCTGAGTTTTTGTTGAGGTAATGTTATTCTGTTCAGCACGAATCATCTCATTATAATAAAGTAGACGCAATATAAGTAAGAGAGATTCAAACTTCATTGGGTAGACAGAGCACTTTCACTAATTTAAGAAGCACCCTCAGTGAGTTGATTCTAGAGCTAGGCCTGACCACTCCCACCTCCCCCTGCTCCCCTGAATGCAATTTCAATGGAGTGGACCCCATACCAGATTGGGATAGTTTTGAATAGACCTGGCAACCCTGCAATGCAGTATTAAGGAGCAAATTCTCAGCAATGTTTTCGACTTATGAACTTGCACATTCTTTGTCTTAAAGCAAATACAAATACCAGACAGACACGTAAATAACATTAAAAACTTGATTTTCCCCACAGGTGGTCTTTATACAATTATACAATTATTTCTGCTGCATGTATTCCAAAAGATGGCAGGACCCAGCATCTTTGAGTTCGTAATAAAAACATATATTAGAGATGACCCCAATTCTCCTGTACACAGTCACGACTCACGACTTTTTTAGCACATCTTATCAGTGAAAGTTTTCAGAAGCTATGGCAACCATATGGTTTGTTGGTTTTTCATATTGTGGCTGCAGCAGTGCAGTGGATGTTTCCTGCGGTGCCTTTGTGTAGTAAAGATCTGGCTCTTTTGTGTCCTAAAATGTGTTTCCTCTTCTGTTTAGCAGGTATAAGCTAGTGCTCGGGCACCTCATGAAATCTCAGCATTAATGCTGCTCTGCAGTGGTACAACCCCGCAAACATCAGGACGCACGTAACTCCACTGCCGACTCTTTGAAGCAGCGATAAGTGTCGCCATGGGCAACGAGACCATGTGTGGTGGCTCTGCACACTGCCTCTCTCTTAAGGGCTACAGACTTCTGAAAATCAACCTTTCTAAACATGTCACTAATTTTTATTTCAGACAGAGTGTCCATTTGTTACACAGTGAGCCTTCGACAATAACCAACCTTCCATTTAGACCTTGTTTTTTTCCCCCCTTCCTTTCTATTTAACACTGGTGTACAGCGTGTCTAGTGGACGACTGCTGACTGGATTCATTTTAGTCCTTTGTGCATTAGATTCTTGGAAGAACCATTTATTCTTTTTTTCTTTTCATTTCTCCAGTCCACTGTGTCTTATAAGCTTTCAGTGTGCAAACCACTTCTTGAGTTTTGTTTCTTAGCTTTGTAGGAGACTAATGCAACTTAGGCTCATTGGAAATACGTGCCTCTATATACATTTCTGCAAACCTGAAAAAATGAACACTGGAGGCAGTACAACTTTTATTCCTTTTCACACATCACTTTTGCACTTTATTCACAAAAAAATCACTTTTGCATTTGTTAACACTATTGTTTAGGTTTAGGTTTGGGTTTGGTGTAGGGGACATTTCCAATACGATAGAGCATTAACGTTTAGTGGCACGCCCCAGATATTTGAATTCTGAACATCTGCAATACCTATCTCAAGCAGCATAATAAAAACGCAGCAATACGTGCCTGTACCAACGTAATAAATACGTGCCACAGTCACGTATTGAACGTGTTTTAGCGCAACTCTCTGGACATTTCACTTTGAAACTGCCGTGAAATGTGCAGTAAGGTACGTAATTATGGTGTTGCAGAAATGTATGTAGAGGCATGTATTTCCAATGAGCCTGGGTTGGACTAGTGAGTGTTAGAGTCATGTTTTTTTCTTTTTCTTTCATTTTTTATTGCAGAAGACTGAGAAAGAAGTGCATTTCAAATATGCACTTCTTTCCATACAGAAATCCTAAAGTGGACAGTTTCTGCAAGCTCCTAAATGGTCAAAAAGCTGAGAGCGTGGAAATTGCCAAATCAGTTTGAAATACAACCAGTTAGATTCTGAAGGGTTGGTAGAAGGATAGTTATGCCATAGTGCATTGCATCATAGGTTTCTTTTGATTGCATACTGGAATATCACTTTTGCAAACCCTTGTGAAAAAGAAGTGCTTTTGTAGTGTACTTCAAATCTTAAAAGTATGGTTTAAAAAAAACTCTATTTGCAGAAAAAAATATAACATTAATGAAATAAAAAAGAGAGGGTTCACTTTCATGGCTGTTTCTTAACACACTGAAATGCACTTTTAAAAAGTGCATGGGTAACACTTTACAATAAGGTTCATTAGTTAATATTAGCTGACAACGTTAGTTAACATGAACTAAGAATGAACAATACTTCTACTGCATTTATTAATTTTAGTTAATGTTAATTTGAGCATTTACTAATGCATTATTCAAATCACAAGTTGTGTTTGTTAACATTAGTTAATGCACTGTGAACTAACATTAGCCCACAATGAATGGCTATTTTTATTAATCAACATTAACAAAGATTAACAATGTAATAAATGTTTTGCTCATTGTTTGTACATGTTGGTTAATGTTAACAAATGACACCTTATTGTAAAGTGTTACCTGCATGTTAATTTCAAATTATAAAATAAAATAATGTAAAAAATGTAAGTCCATTTTAAATCTAGTTTTACTAATCTTTTGTTGTGCATTTTAACTGTAGTATATAGTTTGATATTACATTTGAGGTTATTATATTTTTAAATGTGCTAAAATGCAACTTCTTTACAAATGTGTAATTACAAAGTGTTAATGGAAATAACATTAAAGTATGTTTTAGTTTATCATAAATGCTTGCCAGTACATTCAGCACTTTAACCATATGTCGGAGACAATATGAAAATGTACATAAAGATGGACTTAAGCTCTACTTAGGTAGGTAAAATAATCACTGTACAAGTTCAGGTTATTGCATTCTGTATACATTTAGACTATAAAACATTTTAATTTAATTGCATTAGCATTTTTTTCATTATGCTAAATTGTACTTTCTTTTTCACAAGGGGGATCTATGCTTTTTCATCTTTGTCCTACTGTAAAGACATCCTCATTACAAATCAATGCATTCTTTCATGCAGCATAAACTGTGTAGGTGCTCCAAAGTGTTTTTGCTGACGGATGTGTTACTAGACTCAAGTATATAGGCTGAGCTCATGTCTCTTGTTGACAGAGATACAGTGTGACCCAGCTGAACATGTTTCTAGACCTATTATTTTTTTCCACAGTAGGCTGGTACATTTTATGAAATGTAGACTAATTCTTAAAACTTTGAATCATTATTATACTGTTCACAGTTATACATAACACACGCTCTTTGAGAGGTAATGAAAATATGTATAATCTGCTTTAATAACTAACAATAGAGTACAAAAAAGGAGATGAAAAATAGTAATTGTACAAAGTTTGAAGTAGAAAATGCCCTGAAACATGTTGGTCTCCCTTATTATCTTTCTCTTGAAAGTTCTGCTGCTTTAAGATGACAACTATACAGCACAGTTTTCCTGTAAATGACATGAAAAGATTTTCTGTACATAACATGAATTTTGGTCTGTTCTTTCTCACACAAAGTCTGTTCTTTCTCACACAAAGCAAACATGGAATAGAGTATAAATGGAGATATATGGAGCACTTTTCTTATGCTTTTTGGAGCTTGTATGGCAAAGAGCAGCATGAGCATTCTGCTAAACATCTCTTTTTGGTTTTCACTGAAGAAATACAATCATATGTGTTTGAAACAACATAAGGGTGAATAAATTTTTTCACTTTTCAAATGTATTATTCCAAATTATTTTCACTTTCTGGTGAACCAGTGAAATGACAAAACTTATTATAGTTATAAAATGTTAATGACATTATTACAGTATATACTGTAATTTTATATAAATTCACAGGTTCATTGCCATTTAACTTGTCATGTCTCTTTTCATTTTTCAGTTTTTTTATTTGTACACTAAAAATGCTGGGTTAAAAACAGCCCAACTTGGGTTATTTGGCAACCCAGCGCTGGGTAAATATTGGACAGAACACATGCTGGGTTATTTTTACCCAGCTGGTTGGGTTAAATGTTTTTACCAAACATGAGTTGTTTTATTTAAGTCAGCTATTGTTTAAAAATTATTATATTGCTGACTTAAAATGGACTGGAACTTATAAAAAACACACAGAATTACTAGAGGCAACAGCAATATGTACTATGTAATATGTAATATGAACATGTATTATTAAGCAAGAACACATGGACAAAATAGAGAAATTGAATTTATTTGGGTGAATAAAGCATAGTTTACAATATTAAATAAATTTAAACTAATTTAACAAGCATTTTAGACTTAAAAATGTAACACTTAAAAGTAGCATTTTAATTTTAGTGTATTTAACTGTTCTCTGTAATTGCTTATCAGTGCTATGCTAATTCTTGTGCCAGTGTGTCGCCAAAATCTGAGCCAGTGAAGGGCTGCTGTTTGCAGACCGCAGTCTCGCGTTTCACTCGTAGCTGAAAAATGCCGTGACTGACTCCAAAACCTGCCCATAAACAAACAGTACTGACATTAGAGAACATATTTTATGATTAAACTCAGTACAATAACAAATAAAATCCATTTATTTTATGCAAGGAAAAAGGCGCTGCTGACATCTCATCCTTGTATGTTGTGTTACATAATATAATTTACAGCACAGTGGAGACTTTATAAATGAAATAAAATTTATACAAACCTTAATTTTGCTGAAGAAGTGCACCAAATCGGCGGCACCAAGAACCACTCTCTCCTGTAGAGGACTCAAAAGCCAGACCTCTGACTGTAACTCAGCAGCTGGGTTGTTTCGTTAGAGACACGCTCGACTGAAATATAACCTAGTGTTAAAAATGACCCATCACAGAAAAACTCCTGGATAAAAATATTAAAAACAATCCAATAAAGTGACCCAATGGGCTGAACCCAGCATTTGGGTTAAAAAATAACCCAGAATTTTTTTTAGAGTGTAGATGTCAATACTCAATAATATTTAGGGATACCAAACTATAGAATGGTTTATCCCATCCGGCAAAAATGTTCTTCTTTAATGCTATAAAAGATGCTTACAAGGCTATTTTATTGCTGCTATGTTTTCTAACTTCTTCTTGTTTATGTACACTACCAGTCACTTTTCAAGTTTTTGAAAAGTAAGTTTTTTAATGTTTTTTAAAGTGTTTCTCTCTTCTGCTTACCAAGCCTGTATTTATTTGATCCAAAGTACAGCAAAATCAGTAAAATTGTGAAATATGTTTACTATTTAAAAATAACTGTTTTCTATTTGAATATATTTTAAAATGTAAATTATTCCTGTGATTTCAAAGTTGAATTACTCCAGTCACATGATCCTTCAGAAATAATTCTAATGTTCTGATTTGCTGCTCATATATATTATTATTATTATTATTATTATTATCATTATTATGTTGAAAACAGGGTTCTTTGAGTAGAAAGTTCAGAACAACAGCATTTATTTGAAATAGAAATCTTTTGTAAATGCTGATCTTTGGATCTTTCCATTTCACAAAGAATCCTGAAAAAAAAATGTACTCAGCTGTTTTAAATATTGATAATAATTCCTGATTTCTGAAGGATCATGTGACACTGAAGACAGGAGTAATGATGCTGAAAAATCAACTTTTATTATAGGAATAAATTACTTTTCAAAAAATTTTAAATAGTAAAAATATTTCACAATATTACTGCTTTTGCTGTATTTTGGATCAAATAAATGCAGGATTGGTGAGCATTTTAAACTTTAAAAAATACTTTTGACTGGTAGTATATTTTGTGTCTTTAGTGTTTGCTGTGTTAGTGTATTTTATCTTTGGTTCTTGATATATGCTGTTATATTTTTGTATGTTAATTTAACTCTCTTATTATTTTCATAAATATTTTTTAGATGGAGGTTTTACATAAACCCTTGGATTATCTGCCTTTCCCTGCATTGTTAATGTCACACCCCTGTGGACTGTTTTGTTGGTTTTTCCCTCCTGTGTCCTTATTTGGTCCTTCCTGTTCCATTGCTTGTTAAGTGTTCATTGGTTAATTTCCCACACCTGTCTTTGTAATTGTTCACACCCCTGTATAAGACTGTTTCTGTTCAGTGGTTTTTGTTCGTTCTTAATGTCATTTATGTATGGTTATGTCGTGTTGGCATGTGCTTTTCCCCGCTGTTCCTGTTCCCTGGTTGGATTCTCTATTAAAGTATGTTTGCGTTATATTTCCTCGTCCCTGCTACTCCATCCCGCACACAACGTCTGACAGTTTAAGGACTGTGTTTTTGTTTTTTATTGTACATATTTTAAACTGTGCAAATAAACTCAAACTAAAAATGGGTAAATGAAATATAGGCTATAGGCTACTGTACATTTATGAATATTTAATGCTTATTGCATACATTTCAGAGTTCATACATTAAATATTAAATGCACATTAATTGTTATTTATGCAGATATATATATGTATATATATATATCTTACCTTGCAAATATGGACACATTATTACATTAACCACTGGTGGTTTACACATACGTTTCTGCGTTATTAGCTCTAGCTAGGATTCTTCCCACACAAATGATTTTGACATTACTTGTGGCGATGTGTGATGAAGGGTCACATGCTTCAGGCTGTTATCATCGCTTCATATTGAAGGTCACAGCAAAGCTTTCAAATAGTGCTTTGTGTACCTCATGCCCTGAAGCAGGAACGACGTGCAAAAATGATGATGGCTTGACCGCGGTAAGAAACATCAAAGGAAGAGTCCGCAGGGAAAGAACACTCACAGAGACGGCTGCTGCTGCTGCAAATGAAAGGGGAATGTTTACTCTTTTTATTACGTTGACATAACTCACATGATGTCTTCTCCGGAGAACGTTCATCAGAAGCCCAGACACAGAGCGAAGCAGCGTTTCTAGGAAATGTAATCACCTTCTTATTATGGATCGTGCTTTATCTGTAGAAGAAGCTGAAAAGTGTATTTAGTAGAGGACATGACTTCAATGTGATAGACATTGGTGTAGTCGTGCTCAGCAGGGACCTTAGAAAGAAAGACATATTGACTGGAATACACAATCTCATTAGAGCTTTAAATGAGATTCTGCTCTATTAAGAGAAGCAGCTGCAATTTCATCAAGTTTACCAGAGCGTTGAATTCTCCAAAGTTGAGTTTTAAGGGGAAAAACCAATAGAAGAGTTTCAGAACCAGAACATCGAATGATTGTAATTGGTTTGAAATAAAAAATCCTGACTGCAACGACATCGACGCAATCCAGTTTCAGAGTGAGTGTCAAATTCCTCCGGCTCCACTCTACACTGCCTCTTTTATCATGAAAGGCTCTTTCTTCTATTATCATGTCATCTCCGAAATGGAAAATGATTATTTAATTCATTTCATGGCTTTATTACTCTACCAGCGGGAGTCTGTGAACCTCATAATGGAATAACCAAGAACGACCTTTCTGTATAATGTAAACCGTAGTGTTTTTACAAGTAATGGATAGAGCTAATAATACAGATCTATCATATTATAATGATGTGAATATGTTCTAGCAAAATCATATTCATGCACTGAATATGACTGGTCAAGCTCTGACCCAATTAAGATAATAATTCTCACTTTTAACTAGTTGCTTAGTAGCATGCATTATTAGTAAGCTATAAAACACATCATGACCATACTTTAGATTGTTAGTCCTATCCCATATTTAAACTTAACAACTGCTTTACTAGCAAATTAGAAGTTTTTTGAAGCAAATTTAAACAATAGATGTCTATTTAAAAAGCAAAGCATTCACAGATGAATATGACAAAAAGTGTTTGATTTAAAAAGACTGACTAATGTGTTTTTACACACTCCTTTCATGGTTTACAGTGATTTATATCAGCTGATGCTTCATGGACAAGAAGAACATTCATCTTAAATGATTAATGATATAAGCTGATCTCGAAGGATATATCTAAAGATGAAACTCTAGATGGCGCAGTCCGATAGGTCTAACTCAGTCTGACATAATGACATCATCACATGGCACAGCTGATTGGTTCTTTTTATATCAGCAGCCAATGATCTCACTGCTCAACTTTCAAATACTTGGCTAGTGCTTGCTGTAGCAGTAGCTTCAGAAACCCTCCACCTTCCCCAGCTCCACTTGTATAAATCTGCTACAGGGTGATTTTATGTATGCTATATATGGGGTTATTTCATAAATGTTATATGTGCAGCAGCATTTTGTGAATGTATTGGCAGTAGCAAGTCTCAGTACTTGCTCTGCTGCAGAAGCGGCAGCACAGCAGATCTATTCCACCTAGACCAAACACATTAAAAGAAAAACTCCACTTCCAGAACCACAATTTACAAATAATTTACTCGCCCCCTTGTCATCCAAGATGTTCATGTCTTTCTGTCTTCAGTTGTATAGAAATTAGGGTTTTTGAGGAAAGCATTTCAGGATTTTTCTCCGTGTAATGGACTTCATTGTTGCCCCGATCTTGAACTTCCAAAATGTAGTTTAAATGCAGCTTCAAAGGGCTCTAAACGATCCCAGCCGGTGAAGAAGGGTCTTATCTAGTGAAACGATCGGTCATTTTTTTCGAAAAAAAAAAATTGTATACTTTTTAAGCACAAAAGCTTGTGTAGCACAGGCTCTGGGATGCACGTCCACGATGTTATGAATTAGTGATGGGTGGTTCTTGAACGATTCTTTCATTTTGAACAAATCTTCAGTGTGACTCGGGAAGATCCCGAGACTCAAAGGTCCGAGTCAGTAAAATGATCCGAACTTCCCATCACTACTACGAATCACGTATAAGGTCATCGTCTGTGTACTGAGTATGGCGAAAAATTCCATCTTATTTTCTCCTACAACTTGAGAGGAGGACATCGTTGTACCTTTTTGTTTGTAAACAGCATTTGACTTGCTTGCACTTTCTTAGTCTTTGCGCGTTCACTTTGTAAACACTGGGTCTGTGGTTCCGCCTACGTTCGGCGTGACCTTTCGACGTGATTCAATAGTACGTGAACGCGCATCCCAGAGCCTGTACTACATGAGCTTTTGTGCTTAAAAAGTGTAAAAAAATGAAAAAAAAAAACGAAAACAATGGCCGATCGTTTTGCTAGATAAGACCCTTCTTCCTCGGCTGGGATTGTTTAGAGTCCTTTGAAACTGCATTTCAACTACATTTTGGAAGTTCAAAATCAGGGCACCAATGAAGTCCATTATATGGAGAAAAATCCTGAAATGCTTTCCTCAAAAACCATAATTTCTTCACGACTGAAGAAAGAAAGACATGAACATCTTGGATGACAAGGGGGTGAGTAAATTAATTGTTGTTCTGGAAGTGGACTTCTCCTTTACCATTGTCATGTACATTACCATGCTAAACCCTTAGAGTTGTCATGATAGAAATACATTTCAATTCACTAATTTCAGTGTTATTTATCAGGTAGAAGTCTATTGGAATTCTATGCATGGCGTTTAAAGGGACAGTTTTCTCAAAAATGAAAATTCTGTCATCATTTACTCACCCTTACTCATGTTGTTTCTAACTTGAGTTTCTTAAAGTATGAGTTTCTTTATTCTTTCTTCTGTTCAGAGTACTAAATAAACAAATAATGTTGGTAACCAAACAGTTGCCGGTAGCCATTGACTTTTTTGTTTTTTTCATACTACAGTAGTTAATGGCAACCTTCAGCTGTTTGGTTACCAACATTTTTCAAAATATCTGGTTTTGTGTTTTGCAGAAAAAGAAATTCAAACATGTTTGGAACAACATAAGGGTGAGTAAATGTTAGAATTATTCTATTAAAAAATCGAATACCATAGAATTTGTTAAAGGGAACCCTTAGACTTTTATGGCTTAATATAACATAAATGATGTCTCTTACTAAAATATGTAGTAGAAAACCCATGAAAGATTTACGTTAATTAAAAAATCCATTATTTTGATGACTTCAGATGGTTGCGCTCAGTGGGCTACTGGCTGTACCTCTTGTTATTTTTACAGCAACTCAGTTTGTAAAATAAAATACTGATACAATGACCACAGCCACTGAAAGAGCTTATAGCTGGTAATGGATATAAGCGTAGGCTTAAACCAAATGCCATATTATTGATTTTTTTTTCTCCACAAGGAGTCTAAACACCCCAAATATAGAATGAAACCAAAGGCATCAGGACTAAAGTGGAGAGAACAAAGACTTATTGCTAGGAAATTGCTTCTTATTGCTTCTCTTGTTGCTCTTCTACTGGAAAAAAATTACAACCAAAAGCCATTGACATTGTATCAGTATTTTATTTTCCGAGTTGTGTTGCGGTAAAAATAGCAACAGGTAGCACCAGTAGCTCCCATTTGCAACCATTTGACGTCATAATGGCACCCCTATAGTCCAAATTATGTATTAAAACAATGTGGATTTTTAAAATAACATAAGTCTTCCATGGGTTTTCTACTACATATTTCAGCAAAAGACATAATTGAAGTTATATTAAGCCATACAAGTCTTAATACCCAGGGTTCCCTTTAAAGAACTGTACCTTTAATGTCAAAGGCAAGGGATGTAAATATAGGATATATGTCTGAACAAAAATGTCCAGTTTCATAATTTACAAAATGTCAGTGTGGTCAGTCAGTCCTAAAAAATGAAATAAAGGCTATTTTGTTATATCATGACACATGAAAACTTTTGCTATTAGTAGCAAAACAGAATTACTTTTACTTTTTTAATATAATATGTATTTAAAACATATCCATTTTGTAAACTGATGCATAAAAAGGTTACTTCCATGTAACAATGAAAAACTGACACAAGAAATAGCTTCATTCTTATAGTTTAATTATACATGCAACCAATTACATGAAAATAAGATATTACACAGCATAACACAGAGCATTTATCACAGTGTGAGGAGCAGTACTGCTGTTCACTCAGATCAAAATGACTTACCAGCTGTTTCACCCAATACAAAAATGAGAAACACGTGTTTTTGAAACATTAATGTCTGTATTGAGTGACACTTTGGATGTTTGGATTTTTATTTATTTATTTATTTTAATTATAGTATTATTTGTCTAATCATTGTCTTTCTATGTGAAACCACTCCAGAGCAAATTATTTTGT
This sequence comes from Labeo catla, assembly GCA_012976165.1. Taxonomy (NCBI): domain Eukaryota; kingdom Metazoa; phylum Chordata; class Actinopteri; order Cypriniformes; family Cyprinidae; genus Labeo; species Labeo catla. The sequence continues at coordinate 1,735,426 of VONZ01000038.1, forward strand.
GTGGAATGGGATTCAAGCTGTTTTCAGTGAAACAGCAAGGGGTTTAGAGATAGATTGTCATCGATTCTTCATGGAGAGCCAGCAGACCTGAGCAGTTAATGTACCACAGCGAGACCGGGAGGACAGATCAGACAACCTCCAGGTCATTTTGACAGCATGAAGCACAGTGAAGGCACATTCAACGATTACCATCATGAGCCCGTTTAAGGAGAGATGGCATTTCACTTGAGAGACAAGACTGAAATGATCTGAGCCACTTTGAGCCAAAGTGAAGAGGGAAAAATCAAGCTGACGAACAGCCAAACTGAGCATATTTAGACAGTTCAAGCAATACCAGAGACGAAATACTTACATTTTTAAACTCTGACTTCATTAGAAGTGAATACAAGACAAGAATCAACCAGAATACTACAGGAATCCAACTGTAAGTTATATATATATATATATATATATATATAAAACATTTCATAGAATTTACATAGCATAACCAGCCTCGCATATGAAATCTAATGTACATTTTGTAGGCTGTTGGATAATAGTTTCTAGAGGAAGACAGGGCTAGTTGTCACAACAGTTATGTCTTATTTACTTTAAGTCAAAAGCCGATTAAACTGTTTTCTTTAAACCTCTATAACATATAGTTTAAAACATTCATACAGTAAATGTTGATTTTCATTTTATCCGACGAACAAAAATGTTGATATTTCTGCTATATCTGTTGGATAAATGAAGTTGTCAAATTTTGTTAAAGGTGACTTTGGATGCAAAATTCACTTTTACATGGTGTTTGCATCCACCCTGCATTAATGATTAAAATCCATTCAGTCTCCAAAAAACCTAAACAGTCTCAGTTATCAAGCAGTTTTGATTTTCTGAGCAATATGATGTCATATTGATCAAGCCCCGCCCACAGCTCCTGACAGACTGTCCTGTATTTGCATATTTCCACCAGTTGTACGTGTCACCAAATACACCAAATACAGAAGATAGGGGCAGGGTCAGCACAGCTCATTATCATTTAAAGAGACATGCACCAAAACTGGTTGCTGTGAACAGAGCTGTTTTTGACATGGTAAAAAGGGTGTCGTTTAACATGACTATTAAGGAATTTTAGCCAAAGTATGTTGCAGACATTTCACAAAGATCCTAAAGAATCATACCAACTTGTGAAAAATGGGCAGCTTCATGAATTGCTTCATATTTCTTAATATACACTCTAAGGGTAAAAAAAGGTACAAAAGCTGTCAGTGACACAGTACCTTTTACCCCTAAAGCATGCATATTAGCAGGTACAGGTACATATTAGCAGGAATTTATTATAACAGATACCCCCCTGAGAAATATTCACTGCAGAAATTAGTGTGACAACTAGCCCTTGTCTTCTGAATATATCAATATAATTGCATTTGGTCAACCAGGTTAAAAAAACAGGTGCATGTAGTCTAGGTTAACGTGGTTTGTAGTCATTACACATTGATTAATCAATGGAAGCCTGCATGTAATTTAGTCCTCATTTTATTTCTGGTTATTTGTTAGCCTTCACTGTTAGCGACTGATTGAACACAGCAAAAACAACCAACAAAACACTTGCTTTTACCTCCCATCTGTACATATTTACTTATTCAGTGGCTGTAGACGGTAAGCAGCATAATGACAAACAACAAAAACACAGATTCTCACCCTGAAACTTCATAGCAAAAACATTTTTTTAAAGCCATAGAAATTAATGTCATTTGAAGGGTCAGTGGTAAATACATCGAATGAGAATAACTGCAGACCCCCATCTTCAAGTACACATTCGTGCTTACTATAATAATATATAAATTGCCAGCATATCCACAAATGCTTTAATTGTGATGACAAGTCAGCAATACTAATGATGTTTTGCTTTTTATTTCAGTAGTTGCACAGTATAATAAGGCAGAGCTTATTTTCTCTGGTATGCTTTTTTGTATCAATTTATAAGTCTGTTTTTTATTTTGTTGCTGCAGCTACATAAATACACGGACATTATTATACAGGCATATGTGGAACATTTCGATTTCATCTATTACAAAACTCCTGATGCCTTTACAGACGGTAGAAAAATTGGTATTGACATGATAGGCCTTGAAACCTTAAGCAGACTCTTTTTTTTTTTTTAATAGCATGACAGTAAACCCATTTTTGCCACAGTTAGTCTGCCTCCATTTTCTTATATAAGTGTACTTCATGTTCTGTCTTGCAATGTCTGTATATAAATTGAAGACTGCCGGCATTGAATTTCATCTTGGGACTCAATAGAGTGGCTCACACTTTCTCACTTTCAATGCCAACCACAGAGCGCGTTCAGCAATGTAAATTGCATGCATTATTACAGTATCATCTTACCTACACAATATGACAACAGGCTGTTTTGCATTGTTAATTTGACAAATGATTGCACTTGTTTTTTCCCACAGACTTTGATCGACGGCTCCTGCGTATCCCTGGAGACTGTGATGTTAAATCAGGTCGTCTGTTGAGGATTAAATTGTTCCATAGTTCTAAGGCCTCCTTAATTCTCCAGCAATATCTACATATATTATCAACAACTGTTTCATTAGGCATTCTGTTGTGCATTGAAGACTTCTTGATTAATCAGCTTTTTGCAAGTTTCTTAAAAGAGTTTGCATGATAGAAGATAAAAAGCGAGTAGATGGTATCATCACACAAATCTGATTTTCCTTCTAGATCAAAACAGGGTTGGGACTTTCTTCTTAGACTTCTTAAATTCTTGTGAAATGACAATCCATCTCTCATTTGTTGGGTTTTTAAACTACCTGGACATTCCAAAGACGTTCCTCAGGCTGTAGCAGCAGATGATTTCCTTAAGTGTTTTCCGCATCTCCTGACTCCTGAAAGCGTAAATGAGTGGGTCGATGACCGAGTTGCACATAATGAGGATGAGGTACATGTTGAAATGCGACATAAAGCACATGCAGTAGAGGTTTCTGGGACAGGAGATCATGAGGATGAGGTGGAGAAAGAATGGAGCCCAGCAGACGATGAAGATCCCCAGAAGAATGGTCAGGGTGACGGCTGCCTTCATGCTGGCTCTTTGGTGGATGGAGTTGTAGCCTGGCAGGGCGGCGATGCGTTTGACGTGAGAACGCGCTAGCATAAACATGTGGCTGTAGAGGGAGGCCATGAGCGCGAGCATGATGAAGAACATGGAGACCAAGCACACAATGACAGATGTGTTGTCGGAATAGATAATGAAGACAATTCCACAGCCGGTGCAGAAGGTCCAAATCCCGCCGATGATTAGCGCTGCCCTGCGCACGGTCATGATATTATGATATCGTAAAGCGTAAAAAATTGTGACGTAGCGATCAACGGCTATAGCTAGAAGACTACACATGGATGCCACCACAGAGATGCAGATCATAGAATCAAAAACATTGTCCATCTGTCTGATGAAATGGTCCTCCACCACCAGCTGGCGGTTGGTGAGTAAGTAGATGACGATGGTCTCCCAAGCATTGGAGACGCTCACCAGCATGTCGGCCACGGCCAGGCTGCAGACGAAGAAGTACATTGGCGAGTGTAGGTTTTTGTTTTTCACTATGGCGCAGATGACCAGGATGTTCTCTAGTAGACTGACGATGCCGAGGATGAGGAACACCTCGGTGGCAATGTTGAGCTGCTCACATGCTTTGGGCTTGGTGTGGGATGGGGTCTCGGTGGCATTGAGGAGGTACGAGATGGGACTGGAGTTGACATGGATGGCCCAAAGGGACAGGGTGGCCTCTGAAGCATTCATCTTGCATGAGAGATTCAGTGGAAATGTTGAAGGCTTTTCTTGGAGTCACTGGCTTGGTGGGTAGGGCATCTTTAACCTGAGTGAAATGAAACAGATAATGTTTAATCTAGGAAGAGTATCATAAAGGGTTACTCCACCCCAAAATGAAAATGTTATTAATCACTTACCCCCATGTCGTTCCAAACCCGTAAAAGCTTTGTTCATCTTCGGAACACAATTTGAGATATTTTGGATGAAAACCGGGAGGTTTGTGACTGTCCCATTGACTACCAAGTAAATACCACTGTCAAGATCCAGAAAATGATGAAAGACATCGTCAAAATAGTCCATCTGCCATCAGTGGTTCAATCTGAATTTTATGGTTTCTTTGTACACAAAGAAAAAAAAATAAGGATTTTATTCCACAATTCGTCTCTATTTTGGGCAGGTATCTGCTGGACACAAACTGCGTACACCGTTCTGTGTTAGCCGCACCACACAGATACGTTTTCTATATATATATATATATATGCTTTGATTTTGATTATGCTTTGAAACAGCATATCCGTGTGATGCAGCTGACACAGAGCGGTGTACGCAGTTTGCGTCCAGTGGATACTCTCCAAAATGGCGCTACGCTGACGTAGAGGAGACAAATTGTTGAATAAAATCCTTGTTTTTTTCTTTGCGTACAAAAAATACTCTCGTCGCTTCATAATATTCAGATCGAACCACTGATGGCAGATGGACTATTTTGTCGATGTCTTTCATACTTTTCTGGGCCTTGACAGTGGTATTGGCAGTCAATGGGACAGTCACAAACCTCCCGGTTTTCATCCAAAATATCTTAAATTGTGTTTCAAAGATGAACAAAGCTTTTATGGGTTTGGAACGACATAGGAGTAAGTGATTAATGACAACACTTTCATTTTGGGGTGGAGTAACCCTTTAAAAATGAAGGTTCTTTATTGGCATTGATGGTTCCATGAAGAATTTTTAACAAACATTTCTATTGCACAAAAGGTTCTTCAGATGATTCAAATGTTCTTCACACACTAAGAACAAACTGGTTATTTTGAGAACTGTACACTGAAAGATTCTTTGGGGAACCAAAAACGGTTTCTCTATGAAATCACAGACCCAGGATCATTGAAAGTATAAACTTGTGGCAACATTTCGGCCACACCGATTTTAGTCCAGCCCCTCCAGCCCTTTTTCTGGTTGCATTCGCACAGGACTCTAAAGGAACTCTAAAGCAGCCAATGGTGACATCTTTATTCGTGGCATGATAACACTTTAGAATACAGATCCATCATTAGTAAATAACTACACAGGAACAAATGACTAATGCACTATTAACATTTTAATAACTACTATTAACTAATAAGAAACTCTGATTAACGAATCAGTAAGTAATAGTGCTCAGTTGAACATGGTAGTTTACTATTAGCTAATCAGTAACTACTATTTTTTCATATCTCCCAGAGAACTACTAAGAACTACTATATACACATGCTCATAATTAATGTAAATGATGCAAAATGTATAATTAATTCTAAAGCAAAGATCAATGGTAACCCACTAGTAATGACTAGTGACTAATGACTATAATTATTTGGATCCGTATTCTAAAGTGAAGACTAAGATAACTCCTTAGTAATGATTAAAGTAAATGCCACTGTACTAGAATGTTAATAGTGCATTAGTCATTTGTTCCTGTGTAGTTATTCACTAATGACGGATCTGTATTCTAAAGTGTTACCCATGGCATTTACAAACATCAACAACCTGTGAATGGAGGACCCCATGATAGGAGCTGTTTTTGTTGTGTGTCGCGGGTTTCGTGATAACGGAGATGGGATGTTCACACAATTCACGCAATTGAAAGAGTATGAAAATCTGAATAAATCTCCTATGAGAACTTGTAGTGTTACATATCATCAAGGCTGAGAAAAAAAACCCAATGCTGCAGACAATAGGTCAAGTTTTTGCTGTTTTCAATGTTTGTGGAGTAAATATTTTCACATGACTATTTAAATATGCAGCGCACACTTACGTCACTGGTAGTTCCTATAGTACTGTTTTAGACCTTACTCTGCATTAGGAGCTAATTAATGGCTCGTTTCCATCGAGTAGTACGGTTCAGTATGGTTCAGTACAGTACAGTACGGTATGCAATTTTTACCATTTCCATTGTTAGAAGTCATGAATAGTACCTAGCACAGCAAAATGTACCAAAAGAGTGGAGCTAAACTCTCTTCAGAACATTGATTCGTTGACTAGAATTGTCACTTGTGTATGCTACAAGGGGATAAAGCGTCTCCTTCACTCGTTTCGCTATGCTGTTCATGCAAGCTGGGCTTATTCACATCTTTGTGCATCTGGTTTTATGTTTTAACACAGACAATAGCTATTTCTCAGTATGCGTTCTTGTCTGTTCTTGTGGGATTGTGAAATGTCATTGCCAAAAAACCTGCATAATTTTCAAAATATTACTGCTATTGCATCATGAAATGTTGTTTACATTATATTTTTATTTTGAACTTTACCGTAGTACAGTGCTGACTTTGTAGTATACGTTTGACTGAATTGTTTGCTTTTGTCTTTATTTCCTCTTATATAAGCCTCTTTTACTTTGTACTTGTACTTTTATAATGGCTATTATTGTTCATTAAAACTGACATTTAACAAAAAGAGGCAGAGTTGTGCTTTATGTCAAGAAACGGCTATTGTCGCGCTTTATCGTTGATTGCTACTTTACCACACCTATCATGTAAGGGCAAGCTGGATCAGGGTGTACATTCCTGAATCATACCGTTCTGTACTGACTATTACCGCTCAGGGGAATCGAGCCATTAGTTCCTTCAAACAGAGTTCCTAGAACTAAATACATTCCTAGTTCCTGCAGAGCGAACTTCTGCCAATAGTTATAGGAACTATGAAAGGTTCCTACTGTGCGAAAGCCCCTTATTATATACTTTACTGTACATTTAATGGCAGTTTCAAAGAGCACTAGTGAATGGCACTAAAATGCGCTTTAAATATGTGACCACGTTTTTATTACGTTGGTACAGGCACACATTGCAGCGTTTTTTCATTATATTTTTATTGCAACATTATTTTAAGTTGGTTCAGTATTCCTGCGATTCATAATTCCAATGTCTTGGGAGTGTCTCTAAATGGTTAATGCTCTATTGTGTTGTAAAATAAGAAACCTGCTACACTAAACCCAACATTAAACTTACCCAATAGTGTAATAGTGTAATGTGCAAAAGTGCAAAAGTGTTCTCTGATGCAACCGTGTTATATTAATTTCCTTATGCATGGGTTTCAGCTGTTTTGTCGAATCATAGTTTCACATGATTTGTACCAGAGCTCTTCACCGTAAAAGCAATGCCGTATTGGGTGAGCTACAGAGCAAAGTTATTGTGTTAAAAAACAACCAAACAGATTAAGCTGTGGGGGAGATTGAGGTAAGATGAGTCATTTTTTACTTATGTGGTCCTCAAGATAAGGAAAAATGAGGCAAAAGTACAATGAATGTATCTAAAGTAATTTCAGGATGTTTCCTATCATTTTTAAATAACCAAAATGTATCTATGACAAAAGAGTTCTAGAAACATGGCTTCTTAAAAAAAAGGTGTTTCCATGACTCAGTTTGGTTAAGGGTAAGTTGTCAATAGTCATAAAATCAAAAATTGTAAAAAGTCATAAAATCAACAAACATAAAATCAGCCAAATGAAGTTTAAATTTCAGTCTTTGAATTTTGAACTTTGATATTGTTTACATTTCTGAAACAATATGTTAAATACCACAGTTGAATACTTAAAAACAGACTAAGCAAAGAGTTTGCTGAGAAAAATAAAATAAAAACTGAATAAGATTGAAAGAGTAAATGTCACTGAAGCTCACTGAACTAAACATTTTAGTCTATTCTTGGCAGGTAGCATTCTGCAATGTCGAACAGGCCATTGGGGACTACAGGTGGAAATAAATATATGATTATAATGTGATGAAAAGCATCTTCAGAGATATGCCACTTTGGAAAGAAACTAGCTTACCAATTCAGGCTAATAGTTAGCTAAATGATTTTTCTCCTTTTTACAGTCCGGCAGACATGGTTCCAAAATACAAGGTCGCATGGCAGTTAAAGTGCACAGCTGCCAAGATTGGTCAACTTACCCCACTGGCTCAACTTACCCCACTATATGTGATGCTAACGTTCAAAAGTATCAGATTTCAAATCTTGCTGCATGTTGAAATTGTTGTTTTGAAGTCATAACATAACATAGTGTGCGAAAATTAGGCTTTCTAAGTCGAAACTCAGGCTATGTTAATCATACTTTGTGTGAAAAAGTGAAAAAGTATAAAAGTTGGAGTCTTACTGCCTCATTTCAATTGGAAAATGCAGGGATAAATATACTGTAGGTATGTTTTTAAAGTGGTCTCTGTGTAAACCCTTTGGAATGTTTATTTTTAAGTGTATATTGGAAAATGTAAGTGGTGCTCACTCATGCAAAGCTTGCATCTTGAATAGGACGTTGTGGTTAACAGGACATCGCTGTTTGGTTCCTATGGTGTTCTGAGTGGTTACTAGGTGATTGCTTACTCGTTCAAATGAAAAGTATCCACCCTCTGATATAGTAGATATGCCTTGAAACCTTTCATCACTGAAAGCCCATAGGAATTTTATCCTGTTGAACCATCTATCAGGCAAAAATGGTAATCTGATCACTTAGAAAAGTAATAGCTCACTTTTCCTCAAAAAGCCTCATGATTCGAGGAATCATTTACGTGCGAGGCAAAAAAGGCTACAGATGGAGTTGGAACAGAAAGTTCCTATGAATCAGAAGGCAATCAGTGGTATTTTGCTTCTGGTGCCTTTATTGTTTAAGATGTGCATTTCAAACGTCTTAATTATCCATCATAATTCATAGGGCACAGAGGAATCATTCGCTGTGAAATCTTACTGTTATAATGAAATTGCTTCAATTAAATACACACAAGTATGATTAACAGAATATATAATTAATATAATTCATCCATCCACCTACGGACAATTATTGTCTCCAATTCTGCATGTTTCTGGACTGTGGGGGAAACCAGAGCACCCAAATGAAAACCACCCACGCAGACAGAGGGAAAACATGCAAAGTCCACACAGAAAGGCCTCAGGCTCAGCTGGGACTTAAACCAAAGACCTTCTGGCTGTGAGGGAAAGGCCACCACAACCACCCACATTCAGATGTATCTCTTTGGCTGGGATTCATCTATTTGATTCGTTTATATTATTATTTTATTTCATTTTATCTTATTATTTTATTTAATTAAATTGTCAAAATGCATACATGTACATAGAGCATTTGAGGTATGTAGAATATTTCACACTAATGACACTAGTTTGGGGTCGTTTTTGAAGTCTCTCATGCTGCAAGTCTAGTTGATCAAACACAGTAATACTGTAAAATATTATTGTAATTTAAAATGACAGTTTTTTTGTAATATATTTTAAAATGTAATTTATTCCTGTGATTAAAGCTGAATTTTTAGCATAATTACTCCAGTGTTCAGTCTAACATGATCTTTCGGAAATAATTCTAATATGCTGATTTGCTGCTCAAGAAACAATGATTATCAATGTTAAAAACAGTTGTGCTGCTTCATATTTTTTTAAAAATGTTTTTGCAGAATAGGTAGTCCAAAAAAACAGATTAAAAATGTCTTCACAATCACTTTTGATTAATTAATTTAATGCTGCCTAATATATTGATGCCTCATTTTCCTGTACATGCTAAATGCATCTAATATATGCATCTACATATTAGCATTAATGTCCTATAAAGTGTCTCTTTTCTTCCTTTTTCAAATCCTCTAAATTTAATTCACAGAAGCAGTGAAGCTCACCTTAGTATACCTCACTAAAAGAGCATAACGATCACAGAGAATTCAGGATGAAAACCAAATTGCTAACAGAAGCTCCACTGTATGGTGTTTTGAAAAAAGGTGTTATTTTCTAGCTTTCCTGGATGTCGCCCACATCCGGAGGACAAACCTTTGATCACACACAGAGCCAGACTTTACCTAATTACACTTATGAATTCGTCTCCTGCACTAATTCATCATCTCCCTCTCACTTTAATCTTTGAGATAGCACTTTAAAAGGCTGATAACAAAACGATCACACCCCAAGGTTCTCCAGCCACCGCGCGACATGCAATCTAAGCACTACGCACATCCTCAAAAGCATATGATCATACGTTTCGTGACAGATGGCCAGTGTGGTTTTGAAACAAACCCATTGTTCAGAAAATCAGCCCTCCAAGTATGTTACCAGTGAATTACTTTTCCCGTGAAAAAGGAGATTTATTGTGCCTACTGGTGAGCATTGCTCAGGTCTCTGGATAAAGGATCCTCTATTTGAATGTGTGCGTCAGAAGGCTTTTGCTCAATAGTGTTCGTCTACTATCTGCTGATAACGCTACAGTAAATGAGTCACTGCAAGGCAGAACAGAGAAACAAGACAGTAAGAAGTACACAGATTCACAGCCAAATCAAAGGACTGTATTGACAGGCTGATGGTGGGAGAACAGTAAATAATGAGGGCGGGAAGTCTAACAGAAACACAGAAATTACGAAATCTGTTGTGTTACAGTCTTTCCATCCTACTAATGACTTCCTACAGCACCTGAACATTTCAGAATAGTTCAGATTATGAGTGAATGAGCCTTGCATACTGTTCAGGGTTGCCAGGTTTATCGCAACAAAACCTGCCCAATTGCTACTCAAAACTAGCCCAAAACGAGCACAACCACATTTAGAGGGGGTCCCCCGGTAAAAATTGCATCCCTGGGGGTAAATATCACATTATTGGAGCAGTTCAACCTGTGGACATGAAAAACAATCCGCGGCAACAATGTTTAAAAAGCCCAACAGACTTGGCAACACTGAATCTGTTAATGCTAAATTAACACACTAATTTTTGCAATATTAATTTAATTTAAATTTAAATTTGTAATTTTTCATTTGTATATTTAGTCAATATGTGACTCTGGCTCACAAAACCAGTCATAAGTAGCATGGGTATATTTGCAGCAATAGCCAACAATAAATTGTATGGGTCAAAAAAAAAAAAAAAGTGCATATTCAGTACTATTTTTATATATGTGCTGCAGGCATGAATAATACTTAAAGTCATGTAGCTTGTTAAAAAAAAGTGAAAATCAAGCATAAATCCTATAGATTTACACTGAAAACTGTATGAGGATGCAAACAAAATAGAGACTGTGGTTAGAGAACAGACTATCAATGTGCAGAACAAAGCAATAAATGAAGGAATATGGTGTTATATAACAGTGTCATATTATAATAACTGTCGAAAAGTCCTTTAAGTATAAGGTCATTTGTGAAATGCACTGCAGTGGTGACTCACGCTCACGGCATCAATAAACTACAGTGAATTTAAGTGTAAGAGAGTAGTCTGTTTCATTTTAACAAGTGAGACTATAGCAAACACCGACTTAAAGGCACATTTAACATTTGTGATTTGAACAGGCAAGGCCTGTTCTTGTCAGTTTTTTCATTAAATACACTTGCAGTCTGAGGAAAATTATATTGGTCCTGGAACATGTCGTACAGAATACTTAAAAGGTTAGCTACGCTCTCAGAAAAAAGGTACAAAAGCTTTTCTTTTATATCTTTTCAAAAGGTACATATTTGTACCTTATTTACCCCTGAAGGGTGCACATAAACACATTAAAGGTACATATTAGTACCTAGTACCTAAGTAGTACATCATTGTACCTTTCGATAAGGTACCGCCCCAGTGACAGCTTTTGTATTTTATTTTCTGAGAGCGTATGATGCAAATTACATATTTTGAGTTTATTCTATAGTTTGATGGACAAAAGATATATTTTCAAAGGAGGCAGAGGTGTGCATAATGATAAGTGGCCAACAACATTACACAAAGAACAACTGTAAATATATGTCTCTGTGGGAATATTTTCATTGCAAACTTGAACAACAACGTCAGGTTAAATAAATGAAATAAATAAATAAATCCTCACAGGTTCCAGGTGGCAGAAGAGAAAATCTGTGATAGATTCTAGCCTAGTGCAAACACCTTAATATCGAGATTTGACATTTCAAAGGATTTCATGTTTTTTTCCCCCTCCCCAGAAATGTGTCATCAGTAGATAAAAGCAAAGTCTACCCACTTCCATTGGGACTTACTCATACATCCAGTGCTCAAAAATTCATTTTGGTTGGATTTAGTCAAATAAGAAATAAAACTTTAATGTATCATCATTTAATTTAGTGGCTTTCTTAGTCTTTGATGTAAGTGATCTGATGATCTAGAGCTTCAGATAACAGTCATTTTCAGAAATTTTACTTTATACTCAGATTTGGCAGGGGAAAAAATGCAGTTTGTTCATTCCTGTTACATTCAGTTCACTTAAAGAAGAAGTCCATTTCCAAAACAAAGATTCACATGTAATGTACTCACCCCCTTGTCATCCAAGATGTTCATGTCTTTCTTTCTTCAGTCATAAAGAAATTGTTTCTGAGGAAAACACTTACATTTTTCTTCATATAATGGACTGATATGGTGCCTCAATTTTGAACTTCCAAAATGCAGTTTAAATGTGGCTTCAAATGATCCCAAATGCGGTTGTAAACGATTCCAGCCGAGAAAGAAGGGTCTTATCTAGTGAAAGGATCAGTTATTCTCATAAAAATAATACAATTCATATACTCTTTAATGTCAAACGCTCATCTTGTTATACTCTGCCTGGACAGTTTCTGTTCTGGTTCATGACAGTTAGGGTATGTCGAAAAACTCCCATCTCATGTTCTCCCTCAACTTCAAAATCATCCTATATCGCTGTTTTACCTTTTTTGTTAAGGGTGTCTTTGCAAAGACTGGGTCAGTACTTCTGCAGTGATGTAAGATGACTTTGAAATGATTTTTGAAGTTAAGGGAGAAAATACGATTGCAGTTTTCAGTATTAATGAATTTACTTACCCTCATGTCATCCAAGTTGTTCATGTGTTTTTTTTTCTTCAGTTAAAAAGAAATTAAGATTTTTGAGGAAAACATTCCAGGATTTTTCTCCATATGTGACCCTGGACCACAAAACCAGTCATAAGGGTTCATTTTTCAAAATTGAGATTTATACAACATCTGAAAGCTGAATAAATAAGCTTTCCACTGATGTATGGTTTGTTAGGATAGGACAATATTTGTTCGAGATACAACTATTTGAAAATCTGGAATATGAAGGTGCAAAAAAAATCGAAATACTGAGAAAATCACCTTTAAAGTTGTCCTAATTAAGTTCTTAGCAATGCACATTACAAATCAAAAAATAGGTTTTGATATATTTACGGTAGGAAATTTACAAAATATCTTTATGGAACATGATCTTTACTTAAAATCCTAATGATTTTTGTCATAAAAGAAAAATCAATAGTTTTAACACATACAATGTATTTTTGGCTATTGCTACAAATAAACCCGTGCTACTTAAGACTGGTTTTGTGGTCCAGGGTCACATATAGTAGATTCAGTGGGAATTAATGGGTTGAAGGCCCAAATCGCAGTTTCAGTGGAGCTTTGAAGGGTTCTAAACAATCCCAGCTGAGGAATAAGGGTCTTATCTAGCAAAACAATCTGACATTTTCTAAAAAATAAAATAAAATAAAATAAAATAAAATTGATGTACTTCCCAAACACAAATGCTCGTCTTGCACTAGCTCAATCTCATGCATTATGTAATCATGTTGGAAAGGTCACACGTGACATAGGTGGAAGTACCGACCCAGTGTTTACAAAGCAAATGTGCAAAGAAAGTCAAATGCCCTTTACAAAAAAGGTAAAACAGCAGTATCAGATGAGTAGAAAAGGAGGTGGAGACAAAAACCCAAACGTTGTTGTTGCTTTGAAGACATGCATGCGCATAGATCTAGTAGAAGACGAGAATTTGTAATTTTTTTTAGAAAATGACAGTTTCGCTGGATAAGACCCTTATTCCTCAGTTGGGATTGTGTAGAGCCCTTTGAAGCTGCATTTAAACTGCAGTTTGGACCATCAACCCTTTGGGCCCCTTTGAAGTCCACTATATGGAAATCCTGGGATGTTTTTCTCAAAAACCTTAATTTCTTTTCAACTGAAGAAAGAAAGAAATGAACATCTTGGGTGATATAGGGGTGAATAAATTATCAGGAATGTTTTATTCTGGAAGTGAACTAATCATTTAATTGTTTTTAACATGCTATAGACCAATTATAGGTTTGTAAACATTCTGGATGCGCATGAAAACCCGGGAGAGATAACCTTTAGGCTAGAGAATGACACAGATACTGTACAAAATAGTTTGATTTAAAAGGATTATAGATTATATTGATTACATGTCATTTTCAAAATGTTCTTCACATTACAAGAGCTTGTCACCCAGCGATAAGCATTATTATTCAATGAAATAATGGGATAGTCTTACAGATCCAAAATAGGGATGACATTTTTGTGGGCAGTTCAAGTTGCAGTCTATGGAGCCATTGAATAAAAGAATAAAAAATGGTAAATTTGATTTTATATTTCAAAATTCTGACTTTATTCTCGCAATACTGAGATTATATCTCACAATTCTAAGGAAAAACAACTCATCATTCTTTCAGAATTAACAAAATTACTCGCTTTGAGTTAAATCAAGTTATAAACTCAGAATTAGCCTATATAAACTTGCATTTGCGAGGAAAAAAAGCCAGAATTGTAAAATAAAATGAATAAATGTTATGTAAAATGTTAATAGTAATAGGTTTACATAATATTTCATGCTTTAACTGTAGGGCTAATACACTACATCCCCTATAAACAACATATGTGAATATTATGTAGACATATTGTTTAAATCAAATGTGCTTTAAAAGTAGAGTAATCATAGCAGTTTTCATCTATAGTATGTCCGTTTAAACATACGTTTAGCTTCAAATGGCGTCTTTGACGACAGTATTCCATAAAAATGATTTGCATTCCGATTTTGACATCAAAAGGCACAAAAATACTTTTTTTCTTTTATTCCATGGATTTTACCCATTTACCTCCACTTGTTACCAGTGTTTTTCTGTAATCACTATGCACACGCATGCTGCAAGTGACGTAACTGTGACGTCTACTCCAAATTGGTCTATAGTTGTTTTAGTTTGTTAAATAGACTTCAGCTAATCGAGTGGAAATGTTTTCTTAATTTACGTTCATTGAGAACTATTTTGATTGTGTGTGTCTAATGCCTATGCCATTACATGCTTTTAAGAGTCCTCTAAAACAGATACTGTCAGAGTACGTGATTAATTATGAGTGTCAGTGTGGGCAGATGGTGTAGTTACAGCAGCTACAAAGGGGAATAACACAGCCATGCTGACCAACAAAACCCTGACCCCGTAAAAAGAAGAAGCCCAGCACCGCTGGGACATGCTACTATGTTAATAAACTACATCTGATTCAACATATTTGTTGAGTATATTATGCTCTAACTTAAGTCATTAACTTCAAACTCGTACATTTGTAAATCTGCGATTATAGGCAATATTAGCACAAATGCCCACTTCAAATGTCCACTGGAAATAGCACCTACCAGCTTTGATTGTTCTTAAAGTAGTGTGATTTTGGTCTGACTTTTTCTAGTTTTCAAAGAAAATGCTGGGTTTGAAAAAACCATATTTTTGCTAGATAACAGTATTTTAGTGCTAGAAATAGCCGTCAGGCTGCATTTTTGTACACTTAGAGGGCAACTGCATCTTTTTCACTTTTAAAATAAATGGCTTTCCCTTCTTTTATATATGTATATGTTTTTTTTGTTGTTGTTGTTGTTCTAACCCACTGGACAGATTTGCTCCCACTTGTGGAAAAACAAACTCTAAACTCTTAGGTCAATTTACTGATAATAAATATGATTTGTGTTTGTTCAAAAATAGTTTGCTCTTGGGTTTATCTGACGTAGCTCTAAATACAGAGCAGAAATATGTGTCCTTAAGGAGCTTTTGCTTCTTTACGTAAAGCCTGTTTGTTTTTTTTACTTGAGACTTTATTATGTGTTATTTATTTATTTAAGTGATTAACAATAAGTGTCTGAGAACATTAACTCTGTTTTCCATAATGAAGTTCTTTCTGGCATGTACACAAACAGTTCTCTGTTTAATTGTTTGTACATCCAGCCGGTTGTTATTGCAAAATAAAGCGGTTTATTTTGTGATGTGAATTTAAATCAGTCTTTAAAAGAGGACATCTTAGAACAATAGGAGGAATTTCCTAATCAACTTCACTGTAAAAAACAATTTGTTGAGTCAACTTAAAATAATTTTGTAACCTGGCTGTCTTAAAATTTTAAGTTCAGTCAACTCAAAAAAGGTTTATTCAACTTGAAATGTTAAATTATACTAAGTCACAACTTAGATATTTGAGTTGAATCAACTTAAAATTTTAAGGCAGCTGGGTTACTTACCCATCTGTTAAGTTTAGCAAACACAAATATCTAAGTTGTTCCTTAGTAGAACTTAACATTTCAAGTTGACTAAACTTATTTTAGTTGACTGAACTTAAAATTTTAAGGCAGCAGGGTAACAAATTATTTTAAGCTGACTCAGCAAATTGTTTTTTTTATTTTTTACAGTATATGTATATTAAACCCAAAATTTAAAACTGTAAAAGAAGTGATCAAGTGTTTCAGGAAAGAAAGAACAAAAGCCACAAGGATCCACCTGGAAAATTAAATGTTTCCAATATAAATAAAACCCCAGCTTGTTGTATCCAATTTGGTCCATGCACTACATTAAGGTAAAGCATTGAAAAATAAATAAATAAATAAATAAATAATTATTTTCCAGTTTGAGAAACCAATTTAAAAAATTTGTAACAAAATAAAAACAATACAAAAATGTGTTGACAGCAAAAGCTTTGTGGTAAAAAATAAAATAGAAAATAAAAACACCACAGAAAAAAAAAAAACACAAAACAGCATCTAATGCATTTATTTAAATATGGCTTTAAATAAAACATTTCTGCCCTAAATTTTGCTCTGAATCCTTGTGAGAACTTAAAAATAGCAGACGGTTTCAGGATCCTCATTAGAAAGTTGTGTTTTGACAGCAGACATACTTTCTATTCACCCCGATGTTCACTCTTTCTCTCCTTGCATAGTTTGTACTTTACCTGAATTCAGACTCTTCCCACATTAATTCAGCTCCTCAAGAGTTCGGAACGGATTTCATACATTGACACACATACATTCTTCAGCAAGGATCTAATTGGTCTGTTCTGCTCTGTGTAGTGCATGTGAATCTCGGAGGCCTCTGGGAGCCCACACAAAGACTGCGATTGATCTGCCCGCATCATGCATTTCTCACTGCAATGAATCAAATTCAAATACAGAATCGTTTTATGATCTCGTGGCCTGTTCTCAGGGGTGAGACGTTTCTGGAAATTGTGTTATTTAAGAAAGCTTATAACACACGTTTCAACTATTCATCAACTGCAGCAAAAGCATGCTGTCTGTGGTGCGCTGGAGGATGAATCACTGACCTCCACAACACACTAATGCTGATGAATAAATATTGCTTTTTTACAAGCAAAACTTTTATGATGTGTGGTTGGACGCAGACTGTGGGTCTGATGTTTTCATATTATCTTTCCTTGGGGAGAAATGTAGTGTTCTTAACTGTAGCTTGCTTCATACCTTAAAAGTATATATACAGTGCCCTCCATTAATATTGGCACCCTTGGTAAATATGAGCAAAGGTGGCTGTAAGAATAAATCTGCACTGTTTATCCTTTTAATCTTTCATTCAAAAAATTCACAATATTCTAACCTATCATTTAAGTAAAACCATGGCAAGCAGGGGGAAAATCTCTTTATGAAATAAATGTTTTTCTGTAGTTCATGTTGACCACAATTATTGGCACCCAATTATTGCAATGTCCTTTATTCAGGATGACAGCTCTGTGTTTTCTTCTTTAATGCCTGAAGAGTTTGGAGAACACCTGACAAGAGATCAGAGACCATTCCTTCATACAGAAACTCTTCAGATCCTTTAGTTTCCCAGCTCCATGCTGGTGCTTCTTCTCTTCAGTTCACCTCACGCATTTTCTATAAAGTTCAGGTCAGGCAACTGGGACGGCCATGGCAGAAGCTTCATTTTATGCTCAATGACACATTTTTGTGTTGATTTTGATGTTTGATTTGGATCACTGTCCTGATGGAAGATCCAACCACAGCTCATTATAGAACCTCTAACAGATGCAGTCAGGTTTACATATTTTATCTGTTGGTATTTGCTAGAATCCATGATGCCATGTATCTGAACAAGATGTCCAGGACCTCTGGCAGGAAAATAAGCCCACAACATTAAAGATCCAGCAGTATATTTAACCGTGGGCATGGGGTACTTTTTGTACCAAACCTATCTTGAGTGTTTGCTGCCAGAAAGCTTTTTTTTAGTTTCATCTGACCACAGAAGCCATTCCCATTTGAAATTCAAGTTGTGTCTGACAACTGAATATGCTGGAGTTTGTTTTTGGATGAGCAAGGAGGATTTTTCTTGAAACCCTCCTGAACAACATGTGGTGACGTAGGGGCTGTTTGAATTTTTTTTTAGTCTTTTGACCCCAAGACTCAACTAATCTCTGCAATTCTCCTACTGTGATCCTTGGAGAGTCTTTGGACACTTAAACTGTCCTCCTCACCATGCATTAGGACGATATAGACACACATCCTTTTCCAGGCAGATTTGTAACATCTTTAGTTTAATTTGAATTCTTAATTATTGTCCTAATGATGGAAATTGGGATTTTCAATGTTTTAGCTCTTTTCTTACAGCCACTTTCTATTTTGTGAAGCTCAACAATCTTGTTCTGCACATCAGAACTATATTATTTGGTTTTATTCCTTGTGATGGATGATTAAGGAAATTTGGCCTTTGTGCTCCTCATATTTATAATCCTGTGAAACAGGAAGTTATTGCTGGACAATATCATACTCCTAGTCATTCTAGTGTGCTAAATAAATGCAAATATGAATGGGAATATACTTCAGAGATATTTTACTCGTTATAATTTCTAAGGGTGCCAATAATTGTGCCCAACATGCATATGAGAAAAACATTTATTTCATAACGTAAGTTTCACTCCACTTTTAATTGTTTTACTTCAATGAAAGGTTAGCATTTTGTGAATTTTTTGAATGTAAGATCATAAAGATAAACAAAGCAGATTTATTTTCATAGCCGTCTTTGCTCATATTTACCAAGGGTGCCAATATTAGTGGAGGGCACTGTATGTATATGTATATATATATATATATGCTGGTTGTATTTATATCATCAGTGGAAGGCATAGGACCATAAAATGTTTATCCAATCATGTTCCCCAAGGGCAAAGATAGGCTGTCCTGTAATTACAAATATATTTATATATATGACATACTGTACATGTATGATTAAAAATGACATTAAAATATATTTCAGTTTGCTACAAATCCTTGTCACTATATTCAGCAGTACACACTGTAAAAAACTATTTGTTGAGTCAACTTAAAATAATTTGTTACCCGGCTGCCTTAAAATTTTAAGTTCAGTCATCTTGAAACGTTAAGTCGTACTAAGTGACAACTTAGATATTTGAGTTGATTCAACTTATAATTGTAAGGCAGCTGGGTAGCAAGCCCAGCTTTTAAGTTTAACAAACCAATTTTTTTTGTTTAGTCAACTCAAATATCTAAGTTGTCTCTTAGTACAACTTAACATTTCCGGTTGATTAAACTTATTTGAGTTGACTGAACTTAAAACAAGTTAGAACTTAACATTTAAGGCAGTAGGATAATTATTTTATGTTGACTCAAAAAATTTAGTTTTTATGTTATAGTTTTTTACAGTGCACTTATTCACCATATTTCAAAGACAACAGAATTATGAAATTACATATAAAGATGTACTTAAGTCCCATTTAAGTGCTATAATTAAGTACCTATATTAAGTCAATAAAACACTCTATATTTATAATGATGTGTAATTGCATTAAATGTCAATTTAAACTATAACAAATGTGTAATACTTTTTAAAGGGTTACCAACTTGTCTTTTTGTCAGAAATGCTTTATAGTGACAATTCATCAAAACCATAGCTAATGATGTTTGTGCTGTTGTTTTTCCCTCCGAAAAGGATGTCACTTCCTGAAAATCCAAAAAATGCTACAATTTGATCACCAAAACAACATCTGTTTTAAATAATTGATATAATTATTATTTTTTTTAAATTGTATTATTATAAAGTACTTCTGAATTCTGAGCTACTATAAAATCTATAACTATAACTATAAATACATTTCAATTCATTCTTTCTGATAAAATAATACATATACTAAAAAGTATTAACAATGTAAAAATATTCTATATATAAATGAAGATGAAAGATGCAAAAACCCAACCCAAGTCCACATGAGACTTTTCTGTCAAATTATCTTTTTAATCAGGTTTCTCTAAAAATATCATTGGACATTTTAAAAGAGAAGTTCACTTCCAGAACAAAAATCGACAGATAACTTACTCACCCCAAGTGAGTAACTTGTCATCCAAGTTTGTGTCTTTCTTTCTTCAGTCGTAAAGAAATTATGTTTTTTGAGGAAAACATTTCAGGATTTTTCTCCATATAATGGACTGATATGGTGCCCCAAGTTTGAACTTCCAAAATGCAGTTTAAATGCAGCTTCGAATGATCCCAAATGTGGTTGTAAACAATCCCAGCCAAGGAAGAAGGGTCTTATCTAACGAAACGATCGGTTATTTTCATTTAAAAAATACAAGTTAGGGTATGTCGAAAAACTCCTATCGTATTTTATCCCTCAACTTTAAAAATCATTTTAAAATCATCCTACGTCACTGCAGAAGTACTGACCCAGTCTTTGCAAAGTGAACATGCAAAGAAGATCAAACACCCTTAACAAAAAAGGTCAAACAGCGATATAGGATGATTTTGAAGTTGAGGGAGAACATGAGATGGGAGTTTTTCGACATACACTAACTGTCATGAACCAGGCAGAGTAAGACAAGATGAGCGTTTGGCATTAAGAAGTATATAAATTGTATTATTTTCATGAAAATAACCGATCGTTTCGCTAGATAAGACCCTTCTTCCTTGGCTGGGATCGTTTACAACTGCATTTGGGATCGTTTGAAGCCACATTTAAACTGCATTTTGGAAGTTCAAACTATATCAGTCCATTATATTACATCTTGGATGACTAGGGGGTGAGTACATTATCTATACATTTTTGTTCTGGAAGTGGGCTTCTCCTTAAAAAAATCAAAAACTTATTAATAACTTTGCATTGCCATTAAAGTGAAATTACTGAATCTCTTAAAATCTTAGAAATCTTAGACAGACTTAGAGGTGTTTTTTGTATTGCTTTTTCCTATTGCTTTATAAAGCATAAACCACTTGAGGTTTACATGTAAACAATTCTACTGAAGGTAAGGGGTTTTCTTAGAGAAAACTAATATGTGTTGCATTTTTTAAAATAATGTTTAAGGGTAAATCCAGGCAAATGTCAACCATGAAAAAAAAATTAAGTTTTTAGCAAAGGGTTTTATTTGACTGATAGCACAGATGTCAACATTTGGTGGTGAGGTCTCTCTTAAAGTTTTTAAAGTTTTTTTTTTTTTTTTAGTGCATGAATTTCCATAGTCTGGTAAGTGCTACTTTCAGGCTTGTCACATACATGCATATTCCTCATAAATAGACAACTCAAAATGAAAATAAAGTAATAATTATATGTTCTGTGAAGAGCCATCGCTTCTCTATTTGTTGGGTATTATTTGTGCATTTTAATTTGCAGAAATAATTTGCAGTATGTAGCCTCTCAAAAACTGTCCTTTTTGTCACATCCATAACGCATGATTATTTCCCTTTTAAACAAAAAAATTGTGCATAGACTGATATTTTTCTGACGTTCAGACTCTATCAACAAGGGTTTATTAAAATATAAACAGATGGTTCGGTATATTGGTAACACATACGTTCTCTAAGCATTTATATGTCACATCCATAACGCTGGATTTGTCCTTGGCAGAAACAATTTATATAATATATTAAGCTGTAAACAGACAGGTAGCATGAATATATGCTGTAGAAATGATCCACCTTATAATTACATGTAATTCACAAGCACAAAGATGTAAATGAATGTGTGGGAATGATTTTAGCTCAATGTCCCCTTAAATTAACCTTGATGCACATGAGCACACACACCCAATGTGTCATATGAGAAGTTATAATAACCGGTCTGTGCGTCATCTGTTTCAGATCATCGTGGTCACAGAGTTATGAAAGCGCTGAGGTCTCCTCACATTTAGCGGCTCATTTTTGTTGTGTGCTGCTGCCACAAACACTAAGCTCATTTACAGATCAATGAGGGGACTTTTCGGATGATGCCTCGGAATATTTTACAGTGAATGTATTTATTGTCTGTTGTGTCTTGTTGTTGATAAACATACGCAGAACAGCTTGCTCTCTAAAGAGAGCTTCAAAATGTCCTGGTGTGACACTTCATGAATAAAACATGTTGGGAACACCTTGTGCTCCACCAGCCTAATGACGGTGAGACCTCGCTTCTGAGTGCTGGGATAATGAACTGCCTTGTTTACTCTTCACAATCCTTAACCTCTCAGCTTATGCTCTTCAATTCACATAGAAAATAAAAGCAGATGTATAGAATGGATGAATCGCAGACTAGCACCATGGGAAGTCTTTACAACAAGCTTGAAAAATGGTAATCAGGGTACATTTCTATTCAGTGCGATATCTAAAACATTTTAAGGTGTGCTTATGAGTTTTTGATGGAAAATGCAACGCATACACCTCGCACTTGAATTTCAAATAACCCTGTGGGATGAATGGGCAAATAGCTGTTTCAATCTATTGTCTAACTAGCTGTGTTTTTCTGGCAAGAGCAAAACATTCAAATGAGCAAGAAACTATTTTCACTACACTGTTTTCTGAAAACCTCATTTCAAAGTCTACAGATGTGACTGAAGTATGGAAGTAAAGCCATTTTTAATGCAATATTCAAGTCAACATTATTGACAATACACTGCTAGCATGTGCTATTAAATAATATATATTTTTTAATTAACTAAAAATACATTTTACCTTGTACCACCCTTTTGAAAAAGAACACATTAGCATACTTTTAAAGAGTAATTATTATGGAAATTATATACTTTAAAATAAATGATATACTTGAAAGAATATATACTTAAAGTGGTCATCGGATGCCTATTTTCCACAAGTTGATATGATTCTTTAGGGTCTTAATGCAAAGTCTATAACATAGTTTGGTTAAAAATTCTCAATGGTTGTGTAAAAAAACACCCTTTTTACCTTGTCAAAATGAGCTCTGCAAAAATCATTCCATTCTGAGGGGTTGTTCCTTTAAATGCAAATGAGCTCTGCTCGCCCCGCCCCTCTCTTCTCGCTGCTGCTCTGAGAGATTACTTTAGCCGTATTTAGCTGCGTTAAGCCGCGAAACTTGCTAACTAGCATGTTATTAGGAAAGGTGATTGCAGAGATTCATAAAAAAACCCCTTATACTCACTTCTGCTGTAGGTGAAGCTGAATCACGAATGATTTGCGCGAACATAGACACATTTATGTAGATCAGGAGGCGCATTCTCTTCACAAACAAACGTAATCCACTGCATCTTCAGCAGCTCAGATGTCGGGAGTAAATGACGACCACTATGTTCATTATTACATCCAGCAACACAACACCTCAATCGTTCAATCGGATATATTCTTGTCTAATTTACACCCCTGCTCCCGCATCGAAACAATGGAGGCCGGACTGTTACAGCTGATCTGAGGTAAGACGCTCATGTCAATCAACTATCATGAGAGTGACCAGACTGCCAACACACATTAATGTTCAAACAACATGTAAAAGTGAAGTTTGCATCCGATGACCCCTTTAAATGTGAACTGAGTGTAATTTAATTGCATGTTAATTGCAGTTCAGTGAAAATGTATTATAGCTTACATTTATACTAAATGTAATTAGCGGAATTAACTTGGAGTGCTTCTTTAGTAGGACGTATGTACATCTTTTTATGTAATTTCATAATTTCTTGTATTGTCACTGAAATATGGTTAAAGTGTGCTGAATGTACTCACAAGCATTTATGATAAACTAAAATATATTTTAAATGTAATTTCTATTGAAACCTGTTATGTATTTAAATATATTTGTAATTACAATTTTTTTTTATAATAATTAGTAAAATATTTAATGCAAAAATGAATAACGCACTGTAATTAAAATGAGCTTTCGTATGGTAGTTAACACATCAAAATAACTGCACTTCATTAAAACAACAAAATATTATTAAAACACAATGATTTAAATGTACTTTAAATTAAAACATTTAATTTGATTTGATATGACAGGTAAAAATAAAGTATACTTGAATGCACTAAAAAATACTTAAATGCAAGCAAGTACATTCTTATATGTTGTTCTAAATAAAACTGTAAAACTTATACACTATAAATACACTAATTAAAAGTATATTTCTACTTCAGTGGTCCAGGGGGGCTCCGACCAGTCTGGTGTGACCACCATTTGCCTCACGCAGTACAACACATCTCCTTCGCATAAAGTTGATCAGGTTGTTGATTGTGGCCTGTGGAATGTTGGTCCACTCCTCTTCAATGGCTGTGCGAAGTTGCTTGATATTGGCTGGAACTGGAACACGCTGTCGTATACGCCGATCCAGAGCATCCCAAACATGCTCAATGGGTGACATGTCCGGTGAGTATGCTGGCCATGCAAGAACTGGGATGTTTTCATCTTCCAGGAATTGTGTACAGATCCTTGCAACATGGGGTCCTGCATTATCATGCTGCAACATGAGGTGATGGTCGTGGATGAATGGCACAACAATGGGCCTCAGGATCTCGTCACAGTGTCTCTGTGCATTCAATGCCATCAATACAATGCACCTGTGTTCGTTGTCCATACCATAACCCCACCACCACCATGGGCCACTCGATTCACAACGTTGACATCAGCAAACCACTCACCCACACGACTCCATACATGCTGTCTGCCATCTACCCTGTACAGTGAAAACCGGAATTCATCCATAAAGAGAACACCTCTCCAAAGTGCCAGACACCATTGAATGTGCCCACTCAAGTCGGTTACGATGATAAACCGCAGTCAGGTCAAGACCCCACTGAGGACAACGAGCATGCAGATGAGCTTCCCTGAGATGGTTTTTGACAGTTTGTACAGAAATTCTTTGGTTATGCAAACCGATTGTTGCAGCAGCTGTCCAGGTGGCTGGTCTCAGACGATCTTGGAGGTGAAGATGCTGGATGTGGAGGTCCTGGGCTGGTGTGGTTACACGTGGTCTTTGTAGGCCGGTTGGATGTACAGCCAAATTCTCTGAAATGCCTTTGGAGATGGCTTATGGTGTACACAGAAAAAGTCTTAGATTTTTGAGTTTAGCTCATGAAAAATGTGGGCAAAAACAAAAGTGTTGCGTTTATAATTTTGGTCAGTGTAGTACACAATAGGTGTAATTTTAGAATGTGTACCAAAATTCACAATTTAGCATACTTTTAGCATAAAGTACTTGAAGTGCTAAATTTTTAATGTGGAACAAAGTGCTACTAATGACGTAGTAATAGTGTACTTGATTGTAAAGACACCATAAACATGTAGTTAAGTATATCATATAAATGGAATATGAACATAATTACAGTACATTTAAAATGAATTATTTAATCCATAAAAATATGTGGCCAATGCATTAGAACATACATTAGGATACATTTTGTATATATTCATTATATATTAATTATACATTATATTTTATGTAATTAATAAGTGTATTTTTCTATGTATGATGGGTATATTTAAAAGGGTATGAAAGATGTTTTAATTGTACTACAAGAGGTAACTAAATCCTTTTTTTTTAGCAGAGAAAGTATGTTAAAAGCACATTTTATTTCATATTGTCCCAAAATTGCACAGCTGAGTACACTTACAGTAGATGTTCCTAAGATTATCTTCAGAAGTAGGCTACTAAAGAACAATTAACTATATTAAGTACAAAATTAGTGCACAAAAATAGAGCACTTTCAGTACATTATAGAAGTGTACTTAAATAAAGTGTATTTTACTGCACTTTTTTTTTTCACCTGAGATGACAAAGTGCACTTTTTAAAAGTGTGTAAAAAACAGGAAAGTGAATGCACTGCACCTAAATGCCCTTTTTATTTCATTAACATTAAATTATCCGCAAAAATATATTTTTAATATTAGAAGTATACACTGCAAGTGCACATCCAATACAATAAAACACTTTTTCTCAAGGGTGTGTTGCCTTTTACATGTTTGCTGTTTCATGAATTGTATTATTATATGGATTTACAAAACAAGAATAAAGAAAAGATGCAATGCACTCTAACAAGTAACCTAGCTCAGGTTACTTTATTTGTAGCCAGGTTATTCCACAAAATCGGTGCCTTTTCCACTTGGAAAAACTGAAAAATAAAGTTTAATCAATATTTTTTTAAATATCCATGAAATGAAAACACCTTTAAATTACAAGAAATTGTATTGTGCCATCTCAGGCTATGCAATTTGTTATTTTACGACTATTTTTCTACCTAAAGAAACATGTTGTGTTTTAAGTCTTGGAATCCTGGTTGAGAGATGATGTAACCTCCTAGAAATGATGTCACTTGAACGTGCCATTATTTTACAAGGGTTTTTTGATGAGGGTAACAGGGCTGACATAAAATCAAGGGACACCAATAAAATGATTTATATTTTATAGAAGAAAAAAAAATGCATACTTATGCCAAAACATTGCTTAACAATGTGACTGTATTTAGAACAATATGCAAATTAGATTTTTTAAATACATTTTTGCCTTCATTTCACAAATTAAATCTCATAAAAAATCATAGTGAGGGACAGTCCAAAAACCTTACCCATACCAGCATAAACGCAGTTTAACTTATTTAAAATAATATTTAATTGACTTTTTTATTTAATGTTGATGAAAGCATACATAGTATTGTTATGATTTTAAACTGCATATTTATTTGTTGTTTTTTTAAATCTATTTTTGGTTATTTCTTAGGGACGCAAAAAGCACAGATTTTGTGGAATGACCCAGCCATAGGTAGATTTGGTTTGCAATGTATTTCCAATGAGTTCATACACACGTTTAACAACACAGACAGAGGACAGCAAAATAAATCTGATAAAAGTGCTCCAAATTCCCCTCACCACTTGCAATATCTGTGACTTGTTCAACTGAGTAACAGCTGCCGGAACAAAGCTGTTTTTATATCTCTCTGTTCTGCACTGTGAGACTACAAAGCTTCGTCCAGAATGAAAAAGAAGCTGGAATTCACTGCACAAAGGAGTCGTCCTTTAAGATCGAGCCATTCATCCACTGTAACTGTCTGATATACAGAGACGCTGGACTAAGCTACGACTCCCCAGTCAGCCTACTAAATCATCTAACAAAATATTTTTCTTCTTTAAAGATAGATTTACAAACTGAGACACTAAAGAAAAAGATAAAAATTGATTAAATAATAACACGAGGATAAAGTCATTATGGCTTTGTCAATGTGAAAATGGGAAAGTGCCCATTTTTCATAATTAGCTTCAGTTTATTTAAGATATTCAAGATATTTACAGGATTTCACACATTCTATGTGTGAGGAAACTGTTGTTGTCAAAAGATTTTACAGTAAATGCATGTGATAATGCCACATTTATTAACTAGAATCATGCATAGAATAAGCTGCAATGTGCTACATATTTGCTATTTGGAGACAAACTGAGCATCTCAAAATCAGTTTAAAAATATCCCAGATGCACATTTTGGCCATTTTTCTTGCATAACACTGAACAGTGAGTCTTCACATGGCATTTATCAGTGTTGTGATGCAGATCTGTGTTGATTCCCCAAGGCTCATTAAAGCAGGAAGCGTCTGAATCAGACCCATGGATTTAAACCCCACCTCCAAATAAACAGCCTTTATCTAGGGCTACATGGATGTTTATTGCTTTTTCTTAAATAAGCTCAGAGGACCTTCTTGACCTTCAGTCAAGCCTAACGTTCGTGCTGTGGTTTATGTCTATGCACCACTGCAGCAGACACACACAGAGAGAGCGAGAAAGATGTGGTATGATCTGCACACACACCCACGCAGCTCTGACTCAATCCCACGAACACGCTCTGCAATGCCTAATGCTGGATGCGTCTCAAACCCAGTGATCCACCTACCAGCATTTTGCCATCAGAGGTGCTTTCCAAGTCAGTAGATCTCACATTCTCAACATCTATTTATGCCGCCCTTACAAAGACAATACAAAAAGCACATAAATATGACAGATAGACAGACAGACAAACACACACACACACAAACACAGCTGAACTGACTCACATCGCATGTACTGTATAATGGTCGAGAGTATGCTGTCTATTAGCACTGAAATGTCAAATTAGAGATAATTTGGACCATTTGCTTCAATTTTGCAAAAAAACCAATTGCAATCAATTTTTAAAAAGCCAGTTTAGTTGAGGCATTGCTCAATAGCTTTCCCAAATGTCCCTCTGCAGTGTTTCATGTCACTTTTGTACTGAAATCAATATTTATTAAGGAATATTTTTGCATTGGATGTTGCGTGTCAGCATTCTTACAGTAGATCAATTTCCAAGCACTTCACAAATTGATTGCACTAAATCATTATCACTGATCAGTATTTTTCCCAGAAGTCCTTAAGCTGCATTATTTTCATAGTGACAAATACAATTGTTTTTAATTGTTACATAGATTTTGTCAAATGTTGTCACTGTGCTGCATCTAACATGTTACTGTCCATCAGTTATCATCTTGTGAAGTGAAAAGCTGCTTGTTTGTAAGAAACAAATCTGTCATTAAGGCGTTTTAACTTCAAATAATCCAATGAAAACATCCATGTCTTGTCCTCTCACATTAAAATCCACCAACATATTTATTTAGAACTGTTTTAGACTGTTTTTACTTGTAAACAGTGCTTGATCTGTGCATATTTCTTTCCTAACAAGATGACTTTTCACTGGAGAAAACATTATTACAGATAGAGGACTCGTATTTTAGCCAGAAGCAATGGTTTGAAGTTTTGTTACAAACATGCAGCTTTTTTGATTAAGTTACGCAGATTGCATACAGTTTTGTCACTGTGCTGCATCTGGCATGTCATTATTTCATAAAAACAATGTGAAATAGCATATATATTTGTTGCTGTTAAGATATTTTAGATTGGGTCATATTCTGCATCATATATGGTTCAAACATGTGACATCACTGTTTTTCTCCCAAACAAATAATCGATTCTCAATTCGACTTGGTCATTCATTCGCTCTTCTCTTTATTCGCTAATTTTGCTAACTGCATGGAGTAGAAAGGTCTGCAAGTGATTAACTTTTATTTAAATGAGTGTACACAACTCACAATATAACCTAGGGGAGAGCGGGGTAAGTTGAGCCAGTGGGTAAGTTGACCCACCCCCTGTATCTTGGCAACTGTACACTTTTACTGTCATGTGACCTTGTATTTTTGAATCACACATGATTTCTGCCAGATTGTGAAAAGGAGAAACACATGGGAGGAGTGGAAGGCACCCATTTACTTTAAAAACAGTGTCTGGCTCGTCAAAGTACAATTTTAGCATAACAGATATAATGGCTCAAAGCAAATTTATCCAGGTCTAAAAATATTTATGATGCATACAGGTTTTTTAGCAACATATAAAACCATGCAAATCATTTAGCTAAAATATTAGACTGAATTGGTAAGCTAGCTAGCTTTTTTTTTTCCAAAATGCCAGCTATGGGGCAAAGTGAGCCAAATGATGTGAGGTAAGTTGAGCCAGCTCTTTAACTTACCCCACCCAAAAGTACTGAAGTTGAGTTAAATATCTGAAGTATAAACTGGAATTTAAAGTGATATTACACAACTGGTTTAGTTTATTTGATATGGACAGTGTACAAGTGCACCAAATCCTTCTCTGAAAACCAGAAGATGTATATCTTTCCACCTATAGTCTCTAATGTTCGACATTACAGATAAACTGCAAATTCAAGAATCTTTTGACTAAAATGTTTATTCATTTCAGCGACATTTATTTCTTAATTCTAATTCTGTGTTTGTTTATGTATTTATTTATTTATTTAACAACAAACTTTCTGTTTAGTCTGTTTTTGGGAAAGCTAAACTTTCGTGTTCAACATATTGTTTCAGAAATGCAAAAAAAATTAAAGAAAGAAAAAATGAAACTTCATTTGATTGTTTTTATTTTGTTTAAGTTAGCTTTAAGAAAAGAACTATGACTGTTTGTCAAATTAAACTTAAATTTAATTTGCTAATTAAAAATCATTTTTAAAATTCTTTTTCTTTTTTTTTTTATTCAGTTCTTTAAAATGTCACATTTTGAATCAGGTTCAGTCAGATAGTCAGTTTAAGCCTAGATGGTGCATCTTACCCACTGTCTCAGGTCAACTTACCCCTAACCTGGGGCAAATTGAGCCACAGGAACACTTTATTTATAAGAAGCCATATTTTGAGAACTCTTCGTCCTTGATACATTCAGATCATTTAAATTGATAGGAAACATCCTGAAATTACTTTAGATGCTTTTCCCTTATCTTGAGGACCACATAAGTAAAAGGTGGCTCATCTTACCCCACTCTCCCCTACTGTATAGACTATATTACGACAACACTATGGTTTTACTATAGTAAAAGTGCATGTT
The DNA here is from genome assembly GCA_012976165.1 of Labeo catla. NCBI lineage: Eukaryota > Metazoa > Chordata > Actinopteri > Cypriniformes > Cyprinidae > Labeo > Labeo catla. The sequence goes on from VONZ01000038.1 coordinate 1,766,059, forward strand.
TTTGCCGTATTGAGCTTACCATTTGTATTGACAATTAAGGTCTTGTAATGTTTCAGTCTTTTATTTGCATATTATCCATATTATGTACTTCAGTTAACGAAGAAGCAGGGCTAAGTAAGCGTGAACTCTGTGAACATCACTCAGGGCGTACACTGTACTGAACAAAAGTGAAGAAAAGCAGACGAGTGTTGCATATCCTCTCACTCCACTCCTACATTACCACTTCAGCCATATTTTAAATGTCAGAAATAGTAAGAGTGCTACTCCGAATTCAGCCACTGAAACAGATCCAGCGATTCACCGTCTCCTCAATCGATAAGACTGAGTCATTTGCGCATGGGACTTTGCTGCTAAGTAGCAGCTTGTTAGGTTTTGAGACATATCCACAATCAACACCCTTAATTTTTAGCAACAGTATAACAACAAAAACTGAATTCAGTCTTTGAAAACAGCTTTCGATCTTTGAACATACCGAGTTCAAGAAAACAATCTATTAGCGCCAAAGGATGAGTCACGAACCAAAATATCCGGTTTATAGCTTTACACAACATTATTACACAAGCAGCAGAAAACCATAAAATATGAAAGTTATTTAGTTCAAATATAGCATAAATTTGTCAGATTTTATTTTAGCTATATACTAAGTTACCTGTCGGAGAGCAATGCTGGGATAATTAGTAAACTACATAAACTGCACTCAACATACAACATACAAAACCGGCGGTTGATTCTTATGACGCATCCGTAGGATGCATGTAACAGTGTATTTTCGGGTTTTCCAGGTTTGAAAAGTTAGAAATAGCATTTAATGCCGTTAAATGACAGGAAAGTATACCTATAGTAGATTGAATTTTGATGAATGGACGTTGAATGAGATTTCAGCACTAGTAAGCGGACAGCGCCGAATCAATGAGAGATCTGCATCATTGTCACTTATTCAGTAGATGAATGAATGGACAAAATACGGTCTGATGTGGTAAAGCCGACATGCAGAGTCCACATAGTTAACAAGCTTACTAAACACAGCCATTCAGCATTTCCCAGTGCTCTATTCATGCAAACGATATGGTGATGCTTTTGCCTTTGACATGGTTGAAACAACGAATGAACAAATAAATATTCTTCATCACGGTGCAAAAAACGAAAACATATACATCTGCCAGAATAATGTTGCATAAGTTTCGGTGGGACGTAGCGCACCTCAGACACATTTAGGCACGGCAGAAATGACAAAGCTAAAGTTTAGTAATTGACTCACTTGAATGGAGCAGGAGTGCTGAATCTGTTCACCGCTGAGAATCTCAAAGACCGTGAGTTTATTTCAGTCCAGAGGCGTTTATTTGCGCTGGAGGAGGATGTTTGAAGATCTCCATGAAGAACGGGGCTCCGCTGCATCAGATGCATATATAGGATCGGGAACAGCGACAGCTCCACCTCCAAAGCTTCTGAAGCTTTCAGAGCTTCCTCACACTATACAGGAACCAGGCTGTATTAAACACTGGAATCAGAATCAAGTGTGTTTTCCATATTGTAAAATCAAAATGCTAGCGACTTTCCAGAAAAGAGCTGGGTGAAATATTTCTTATTAATTTTCTTTTGAGTCGGATATAGCTATATTTTTCTTATTTAAAAATTCAATTTTTGTCTACGTTTAATATAATAAGCTTGTTTTTCTTTCTATACCATTTGTGGCACCAGATGGAAATGCAATAATGACAAGTGAATAATATCAAAATGCACAATTTTTGCCCAAAATAATAATAATAAAAACGTTTTAATAATAAAATCAGTTTCTTTACTGCATGTTGAATGGAAGAAGACTAAAGAAGATGCAAGCAATTCAGTCATTCAAAGATAAATGTGGATTCAACAAAGAAAAATAATTAAGCTGATCATTTAAAAGCAGGCATGATAGCTGGCAGAACATAAAGGGGTCATCGGATGCAAAGTTCACTTTTACATGTTGTTTGAACATTAATGTGTGTTGGCAGTGTATGTATAAATCTATCCTATAATGAAAAAATCCATGCAGTGGTTTTTAATTAATCTGTAAAAATAATATCCTCTTTTTCAAATCGAGCCATTCTCAGATGCCTGTCGGTGTGGTGTCACCCACAGAGGCCGCTCCCATAATAGTTAATTGGCGTGAGCATCTTACACTCTTAAAAATAAAGGTGCTTGAAAAGGTTCTTCACAGCGATGCCATAGAAGAACCAGTTTTGGTTCCTCAAAGAACCATTCAGTCAAAGATTCTTTAAAGAATCATCTCTCTCTTACCTTTTTATAATCTGAAGAACCTTCTTTCTAAGTTTCTTCAGATGTTAAAGGTTCTTTATGGAACCATTTAGACAAAAAATGTTCTTCTATGGCATTGTGAAGCACCTTTATTTTTAAGAGTGTACCTCAGACCCACCTTAAATCAGTTGTAACAGTCCGACCTCCATTGTTTCGATGCCGGAGCTGGGATGGGGTTTTTTTATGAATCTTTGCGATCACCTTTCCTAATAACATGCCAGTTAGCAAGTTTAGTGGCTAAATGTGTCTAAAGTAAACAGGCTCGTCACTCCACAGAGAGAAGAGAGGGGCGGGGCGAGCAGAGCTGATTTTGGCAAGGTAAAAAGGCTGTTTTACACAACCATTGAGAATTTTTAAGTATATTATAGACTTTTCATTAAGACCCTAAAGAATCATATCAGCTTGTGAAAAATGGGCATCCGATGACCCCTTTAAAGGGATGGTTCAACCAAAAATAAAAATGTGCTGAAAATTGACTCACCCTCAGGCGATTCAAGATGTAGATGAGTTTGTGTCTTCATGGAAACAGATCTGGAGAAATAAGTGATAAGGGATTATAAGGGATTACATGACTTGCTCACCAATGGATCCTCTGCAGTGAATGGGTGCCGTCAGAATGAGAGTCCAAATACCTGAAAAAAACATCACAATAATCCACTCCAGTCTAGCAATTAACACTTTGTAAGGCAAAAAGCTGTGTGTTACTAAGAAACAAATCCATCAAGATGTTTTAACTTAAGTTTTTAATTCAGAATAATGCTTCCTCCAGTGAAAAAAAGTCACTTTTCCTGTTTTCTTCTTACATAATTTGTTTACAAATAAATAAATAAAAAACTGTTGTTTTAGACTGTTTTGGCTTGTAAAAGGTGCTTGATCTGTGCATATTTTTCTCCTGATTCATACAAGATGACTTTATTTACAAAATACCTAAATGATGAATTTGTTTCTTACAAACACAGTTTTTCACTTCTCTGGACATCAATTGCTGGACTGGAGTGATGTGGATTACTTGTGGATTATTGTGATGTTTTTATCAGCTCAGCTATTTGGACTCTCATTCTGATGGCACCCATCCACTGCAAAGGATCCATTGTTGAGCAAGTGATGTAAAGCTATATTTCTCCAAAGTTAGACTTCATTACTCTGCATTTTCCCCACAGAAATACATAAATAACAGTGATTTGTGATTTGAGACATAGTGTATACATCTACAAATATGGCTTATTTATTAGTCTGTTTTACTAATCTCACATCAAACTAAGTTATCAGAAAATATTTATATCACCCACATTTGTGATAACATGAGAAAGATAGACACCGGTGATGGTATTTTTGTCTTGAAATCCCTGCATTAATTCTTGAAGTTTATTTTAGGATAGGACTATTTGAGGTCATCCAGATGCATCTGATGAATGACAGCTCAGGATCAACATGTGAGAAATATGCTTACACTGAACTCATGACTGTTTTTTTATAAAAGGCGCATTGAGAAGGCAGTATCAGTATCAGTATCAGTATCATCTCTGTTACCACTGCCTGAACAAATTCCAATAAATCCCACATTAACTGTGAAAGACAATTACTAATTACAGAAGCTAAAAAAAAACAAGGGCTGTCTCTTCGATTTAAAAAACACTTACATGCATAACACCAAATGTAAATTGTGATTATGGTTCCCCACAGGCTGTCAGCTAATAAGAAACTTGTGATTGCAGTCACAAGTTAGTTCTTTTTAAGTTTTTGTGATGCATAAATAACTCCTTTTAAAGATTCCTTGTAAAAATATTCCAAAATTAACCACTGTGCCTGTGAAGTTCTTCCAAAAATGATTATTCAGAATTTTTATTAAGGAATAAATGTTTACGTAACACTTTCTAAAAAAATAAGATTGCATTAAATATGTTTTTATCTGCGACAAATGAGTTATCGACCGTATATGGATAGGAATGTGTAGATTGCACTCTTTGTATGTTTCAGTATGCAGAAATGTTTTTGATGTTGCCTTTTGATGTTGTCATTATACTTTTTTCTCCAGCTTTATGGCTTTGTGTTTTCATATATATTTTTACACAGAACATTTTCCCTTCAAATGGCATACTATATGGTCCTTTTTTATTATATCTGAAAATAAAGAGGCAAAGTTTATGTCAGTAGCATAGTTCCAAGCTCTTTCGATGCTTTCTAAGGCACTGGTGAAGTTATTTTTAGTGTTCCCTAGGGCGGACAGACAATTTCCTTCATCAATAACCTCCATTTCCTTTGGATTTGATTAATCCTTTCATGTCCAAGAGGAACACAATGTTACACACTACACAAACTACCGCATATGCTCTTCACATGAGATTACATAGTATATTAATGTATGGTTGAACTTAAAGGTTACACTTTATTTTGATAGTCCGCTTAGAACATTCTACTAACTATAAGTAACTTTGCAACTACATGTCAACTAATGCTCATTAATTTGCAACTACATGTCTACTAACTCTCAGAGCAGACTGTTAGGTTAGGTTTAGGGTTAGTAGAATAAGTTGACATATACTTGCAAAGTTTAGAAGTGTGTTAGAAGATATTAAGCAGACAGTCTACTAATACTCTAATGACTAGTTAACATGCAGTTGCGAAGTTACTTACTGTTAGTAGAATGTCTAAAGTGGACTATCAAAATAAAGTGTTACCAACTTAAAATATAGATTCTGTTTTGTGATAAAATAAATGAATAAATAAATAACTGGCAATTTGTCTTTGACTTTTTTCTTTACATGAGTTTTAATAAGTGTAAAAGCAGATTACTGGAAAAAAGGAACAGCTGCCCAGCTATACATGCACACACACACACACACAAACACACACATTAACAATGTAATAATCTTTTATTTATTAAAGCAGAGTATGAATCTCATCAAGTTGGTGTTTTTAAGCTTTGTACATTTATACATTTATAAAAAGGCAGTAACAATTTAACAATATATGTTATTTGTGAAATTTTGTTCAGCTATTCTTTTTAATAGTTAACTTTGAACTATTTTTGAATTTTTTGTATAATATCTGTCATTAAAGCTTGGTAAATATTGGTCACAGATGCAGATATTTGCTTTAAAACAGAAAAAAAAACAGTTTGCCATTTTAAGTTTTATTTTGATGTAACAAAGTGGTTATATTTAAGTGTATGATTTTTTTTTTTAATTAGTCTTATATATTGTTCATTCAGACTGATTTGCAAACACAGGACATACACAAACACAAGAGGTGGGATTAATCACATGAACCAATCACAGCCGAACATATCCAATAATATCACAATTGAGGCATTGTCTCCTCTCACTTAATTTATCCTCCATTCATTCTCAATTACCCACCATTAAACCCACCGCACGCTTTAGGGCTGGGGTGTCAAAGTCAGCCCCTGGAGGGCCACAGCCCTGCAGAGTTTAGCTTCAACCCTAATTAAACACACCTGATCCAGCTAAGTCCTTTAGGCTTATTTGAAAACTACATGGTTTGTGTGTTGGAGCAGGGTTAGAACTAAACTCTGCAGGGCTGTGGCCCTCTCTAGGAACTGACTTTGACACCCCTGCTTTAGAGGGTCTGTTAAAACTCAGTGAGCTCGGGGGAGGTGAGAGACGTTGACTCATGCTATAATTTTACCTGCTGGTGTCACTGATGAACAATGTTTCTTTAAAAAAAAATAGTGATTTACAAATTTTTTAATGGCATATTATGATATTTTGTTTTATTTTTGTACTCAAATGTCACTGCTTCCCTTGCCTTCCTAGAGGAAACGCCCCATTTAGTGTAGATTGTGAGCAGAGCCACACTTTGGCCTTGTAATAAATCACGCATTATAAATGAGGGAAAAAATAAAACCCATCCCGTTTCTCCACTTACAATATGTTTTGTGCCAAACTGTGCTATAAAAATATTTTGATGTTGAAGGTCAGTTCAAAAATCCCACTAATCATATTAGTCATAGCCAATACTTTTGTACAAATTAGAAACTGATTGCAATAATTTCTTTACAGTACAGACTAAGCTTGACATTTTCCAAACCTCTTGTCCATGTAGGGTTGTGGATCTTTGACACATGCTTAAACAATAAATTATAATGTCATTGCTTTAAATATAATACATTGTGGGGGAAAAAGACACAGTATACTCAAAAATTCTCATTACAGATACAAGAAAATAATTAAATAAACTAAAGAATTCAGTGCCAAATGAGATCCCTACAAGTCAATCATTGAAAATGTAAACATAAATAAACAAACAAATAAATAAGTCACATGTGTCCCCAGAATGTGTTTGTGAATTTTCAGCTCAAAATACCCCACATATCATTTATTATATAATTTTGAAAATGCCTATTCTGAGTGGAAGCAGAAACACGCTGTTTTGTGCGTGTCCCTTTAAATGCAAATGAGCTGCTACTCCCCACCCCCTTTTCCAGAACAGATCTGTGCAAAATCTGTTTGAGTTTGATTATTATGTCTATTACACTGATAACATTGGTTTTAAAGCCATATCAGTTTAAACTTCTGATTTACATTTTTCTGAGAGCACACATCCGAAGCACGCACACAGAAAGCAGCTGTCACACAGCATGTGAGTACTAAACTGAGTTCTAAATCAGTGGTTCTTAATCCTGGTCCTGGGGGCCCCCTGATCTGCACATTTTGCATGTCTCCCTTATTTAACACACTGGATTGAGATCATCAGCTCGTTAGTTCATGTCTTTCTTTCTTCACTCATAAAGAAATTATTTTTTTTGAGGAAGACATTTCAGGATTTTTCTTCATATAGTGGACTTCAGTGGTGCCCTGAGTTCGAACTTCCAAAATGCAGTTTAAATGCGGCTTCAAATGATCCTAACCGGCAGAGCAGAACTATGACATCAGCAAACAAGAAATATTAGCTCTCAAACTGGCATTGGAAAAATGGTGCCATTGGCTGGAGAGAGCCAGCCACCCATTCAAAGTTATCACAGATCATCATAACCTTGTATACCTCAGAGAAGCAAACCGCCTGAACCCTCGTCAAGCCAGATGTGCATTCTTCACCCGGTTTAACTTCGCAGTGACTTATCATCCAGGATCAAAGAATCAAAAAGCTGATGCACCTTCCTGTATCCATGCCCCTGACCAACCCAACTGTCTACCAGAACCTATTCTCCCTCCGGCCATCACTGTCAGTCCCATCCAATGGGCCCTAGATGACCAAATCATCAAGGCTACCTTTACTGAACCTGCTCCACCAGGAGGTCCTGAAGGACAAACCTATGTCCCATATATGTCTCTATGTCCCATCGACATCCAGGCAGCCAACAAACCCTCTCGCTCATCCGCAACCAATATCGGTGGCCTGGCATGTCCCAGGAATTTAACAGGTCGCCAACCCAGGTCACACCTAGGAGTGGACTTCATCTCAAACCTGCCCACTTCGGAAGTACACAAACACTAGATAAGTCTTAACTGTGCCATGCTAACACTCCATTATAAATTTACCTGTGTTTTCTCTGGGTGTTTCCTTCAATAATGTCCTGTGAACTATCGTCCTGTTTCCTGTGCTTCAGTGGTTGGTGACAGTTGTGAGTAGGGATGTCACAATATTCAATATAACATTGCTTCATTCGGTACGACATGCACGGTTCAATACGTGCTTGTGAATTGGAGAAGGGTCTGGCTGCAGACATGCACCTGCACTCTTAGACGCTTGCACTCTCAGACAACTGCATTTCCGGAAGTGACATCACTTGCAGTCTATTTTATTTTTACTTTATTTTATTTATTTATTTATTTTAATTGAATCTCTCAACATTTTACAACAGTAGCCAGGTGGTGAAGACAAGAAAAAATAAACTAAATTACAATGTCACTCCCAATCGCCACTTGCACTCTCTGCTACCTGCGACGTCACTTGCAATCCACACAAATCGTGCGTGTTGCCAATAGAGACAAGACGCTGTGGTCGTTAAACGATTAAAACTAATTTAATAGCATAACGTACAGGGTCCTGCAAGCGGAAGTGCAGGCGTCTGAGAGTGCAGATGCATGACTGCAGCCAGTCCCTATTGGTGAATTGTGGTATTACGGTTTTGCATTTAAATAACTTCCTTGTTTTATTTCTCTCGGAATTTGCTGTATGTTGCCCGTGATTTCACATGCTGAAATGAGGAAACGCTTCCCCGCTTATATTTGAAAAAGCAACACACACAAAGCATCTTCCATTCTAATGACATGCAATGACAAGCCTTTCTAAACCAGTTGTCCAACAAAAGAGTTACAAACACAAAAGTTATAAAAAAACATTATAACTTGTTTTTAATTCACAACATCAGTCGAGTGTTTGAAATAACTTCCTCATGTGATCTAATGTGGATTCTTATCATATAATGAGGCAGACAGTAAATGCTATACTCATATTCTATGTATGTTGATTAGAAATGGCTTATGAAAATACACGAGATGTCTTGAAGAATACAGATAAACCATATATTATTGCAGTTGAGTGTTTATTGTTCTTACATTTCATCATTCAAAACGTTTAACATTATATCTTGTTTTTATTCAGTTACAGCAATAGCGATGCCTTTATTCATATTAGAGAAGCTGGAACAGAACGTAATTAGTGCTAGTTCTTTGACGCATATGTGGATTTTCTGCACGAGGGCGCCCTCTGGTGTCCAATATGAATGAAATTCTATTCCACTCTATTTTGCGTAAAGGTTGCTAAAAAATTATACCTCTCTCAAAAGAAAAATTAAGCTGTATTGCTGTATGAACTGTATTGCTGTTTATGATTTGTGGGGATTAACAAAAAAGGAGCAGTCGTTTTTTATCATTACAGGGTATTTGTGTACACACACTGCCAACACACATTTATACTCAAACCACATGTGAAAGTGAATTTTGCATAATAGGTGCCCTTAAAATATATAAAGTTATATATTTATATACAAATATATTGATATAATAAATATTTGTTTACAGTTTCTGTTCACACCTTGCCTTGACATAAAAGAGTTTTAATCAACAAACTGATTACAGCATCAACCAAATCAAACAATGCAACCACATCAGTTATTCATGCTATGATGTTTTCTGGGAAGATGGAGAATTCATTATGTTGGATTGACACAATAATCTCTTCATTTGGAATTATTCAAGTTGTACATTTAACAACAATACAACACAGAAATAACATATCTGAGAATATAGTTTAACATGAGTTTTTATCTGTAAATTTGCTCATATATATATATATATATATATATATATGAAACTCCAAGCCCCTGTATGCTGGATAAAATCTAATTACTTTTGTTCCAGCTAGTATATGCCCTTATCACTGTAGGTGACTCTCAGTGCCATGACACAGAACTAGACTGAGAGGAATCATTATTAATGTGGCATCAGGCACAAGATCATTAAACATGCACTGCTGGGTTGATGAAGTTTTTGAGAACATAAAAGAAATGAAGCGAAGCTGCGGTCTGAACCTACATATCACGGACAGTGCTTATTAATGGATGGTCCTTAATAGCACACAGAGTCTGGACGTGTGATGTGTCGTGATGTGCTCTTAATCGAAACCAGTCTCTTTAATGAAATACTTAGGGTGTACACAAAACAGGCTGTGAGATTTAATCAGTGCAAATCTAGCTGCCAGACATACAAACAAAGCTGCTGTTACCTGCAAATTCACTGAAAAGAGAAGCAAACAGTCTACATTTTAATAAGATGTTAGTGATATAAGGAAGATGCATGATAAGACAGTAAAACAACAGAGAACCTGCCCTATAGCAAAATATTTCCTGTCCTCACCACAAAAATCATTATCCGTTTTTATTTTTAATAATTTACTTTTTTGGTTAACTAATTGGTTTGTAGTTTTCAACATATATTTGACACACAGCAAAACAGAATTTAACAAAATCTGCAACATCAATGAATACATCATTGCCTTGTGAAAAAGAAATAAACTTTGGCATATATATTTTTTTAATTAGTACTTACTATGAAAATACATTTTAAAAGAGTATTTTAAGTGTGAACCATAAAATCTAATACAAATGAATACAAAAAAAAGTTGTCATCAGTGCACAGATAGTCTGGACTGCATTCATTCTTTGTCTCCTTTATGGCCCAGGAAATGAAGGCCACATTTTGAGGAGCATTTAAAATGAGACAGTCTTCGTCGTGCCGCTGTGACGCATTCAGTCAAAGAATGCAGCCTTCAGCGAATGAGCTAGTCATATAATTCACTCTCTGAGTACACCTAAGTGGCCTTTTTTATTTCATACTATATTATCTGCATGTTTTTATAAAAAAATACATACTTTTAAGATTTGAAGTACACTACGAAATCGCATTCAATACAATTAAGCACAAAAAAAAAACAGACGTTGGTTGTAGAAAATTGATAAATGAAATGGGGCCTCTCTCACACTGGCCCCAGATCAGCTTCGTAACAACACTACAAAACTTCCACAATACCCGAGGACGGCTGCTTCTGCTTTATGATGTTAAGATGAACTGCTGTGAACTAGTCTATCTGAAGATCACAGCAGTCAAGTGATGTTTCTGTTTGATCTCCCTATAATAGCCTTATTGTTTTCCAGAACTTTCACAAAACCCCAGGAACATTCAAAGTTAAGATTGTCATTATATATGGTTGGATATATGCATGGATCACAAGAAATCTGTTCTTCTTTATTTAATATTTAGAATGTTTTGTATCGTATTCCAAGCTGCTGATGTACTTTGCGGACCTTACAAGACAGTATTGAGCTAAGGTATAAATCACATTAACACCACAAACTAGTGCATTAGAGAACAATATGGAAGAGAAACACATTGTTATTGTTTCTGATTGTTATTGTTTCTTTTTTTCTCTCTCTCCATTAAGCACCTGCTGTTTTCTCACTTTTAATGCCATGTGTTCTTAAACACAGAGGTCAACTGCGCATTATTAAGAATTATGAACAAACTTCAGACGCTTTCCCTAAGTGCACATTTAAAAGATAATGACCCTGACACTCCTAAACATAATTAATTTCCTACAGAGCAAAATTAATTACATTTCACAATGACAGAAGACAGTGTGTTGACCGTGAACCATGCGCAGAATCATTTGACAGAATCTTGTACATCACCAAGCGCACAATATAACTAATTGGCTTCACACAAAGGAAACCAAAAGGATCCCAAAGGAAGTTGATGGAATCACTTCAGTACATTACAACAGCATTAGCACAGCAGAAAATTATCAGTATAATTAATTAGTTGCCTTGCTGACCGCTTATTAGAGGCTTGACAGCAGGCTGGGAAAACAAGAACGCATGAATGCTGATGAAGGATTAGAATAATTACTACTTTCATTGGAGCTTTTTCATATGTGCAGGAGAGATTTCCTTTCTTCTGTTTTCTGAAGACCGTTTTCTGTGAAGCAATGCACTTTCACCTCGTCAAGAGATGGCGAGAGGTACCTTTGAACCACTTCACAAAGCTGAAGTTCTGGATGCATGCGTAATAAGCACATAATCCTTCCATGACATTCAATTAAATGTACAGTGCTGCTTTGTAGTTCTTATTTTCATCATATGACAACCATGAGAAGAGCTATAGGACAGCTTCTAGTAGAATAACGTGCATCTGGCTATAAAAGATGGTGTCATAAACACTTGCTTTTAAAGAGATAATTGACCAGAAAAATAAAATTCTGTCATCATTTATGCATCCTTATCTCATTACAAAATCTGTATGATGAAAACAAATATAGATATTTTGCAGAATGTTTGTTAAAAAACAATTATGGTAAGCATGGACTTCCATTGTATAAAAAGAAAAAATGCACACATAAGGGCTTTTCACACTGTGCTTACTCTGGGTTATGTTGTTCTAAACACCTCATAAAGTATGTTTTGCGCATGTTAATCAGAATGTTTTGCTTTTTACCCAGGGTTAGCACTGTTTTTGTGATGTTGACCTGGATTGTGGTGCCAAATGTCTACAGTACTAGGGCTTTTCACATTTGAAATAGTTAATCTGGGTCATATTACTACAGGGTTTCTGTGACTGTCCAAAGCATGTGAATGTGAGTCACGAGATTGGCTGTCTGTTGCTAAGCATCTAGCTGTGAAATTCGTTCAGCCGTTCACACAGGGCGCATGAGCATTTTTACATGTAAAGACGCACTCTGTGTGAATGCCCCCTAACACAGCATTCACGCTGTTTCTGACACGATATTAACCCCGCTTCAAAATTAAGCTACCCGAGGTTAAGCGCAGTTTGAAAAGCCATAAAATCATGAGGTGTAGCTCCGCCCATTTTCAGCGATGCACTCCTTGTCTTCTGGTTTGCATTTTCACAGCATTATGGTATGGTCGTACAAAACAATTTTATGAATTCTCTACATTGTGTAGCTATGATATGGGGGTTATCCCCCTCCTTCCTCAAATACTGAAGCCTGATTGCATTGCACCGGCAAATCTTACCCGCCAATGATGAACGAGCACTGAGCTAGGGGCAGAGCCATCCACTATATAGGTCGGTGCCCAGCGTCAATAACTCAGAATCTTTCTTCTTCACGAAGCAAGCATCGAAGACTTCGAAGGCTCAACGTTGACTATGCCTTAAGAGGACACAGCTTCAAAACTCTTCCCCTTCAGCGATCCAGCAAGAAAACGAAGATCTCTATCAAGAAGTGCTGTGCGTGCAAGTGGGCCATTCGAGCTCCCTGATGCGCACGACACGTGTCTTTTGTCTGGGCTGAGCCCATACAGAGGCCGCGCTGAATGGGTCTGACTGTCCTTTCTGTAAGCAGATGAAAGTTAAAACCCTCCGTGCCAGGATTTCTGTAATCTTGAACTGCACAGCGGCTAAGGCTGGCTGCTCACTAGAAGATTTTCAAATCTTAATCGAATTTAAACCATTGGAGACCACAGACATGAAGACAGTTCCAGACGATTTTTAGCCTTATAATCTTCTGAACACACAAACTAGACGATTCGACCAAGTTGCGAGACCACTCACTTGTAGATCGTAGGAACGATTTCACAGAGACTCACAAGATCAAACGTGACTAGAGAAGAAAAACAAATGGAAGACAATCGACGTTGTCAGCTGGTTTTCCTGGTCGGCGTTCTGTTTCCCATCGAAAAACAAAGTATAAAAAAGAAAACGGGTGATGTATTCTGCTTTCGTGGCACTTTTGCGGCTGCCAAGTTTTAGCTATAGAAGCACATAGCATCCGGTAAGTAACGCTTGCTTGCTCTCATTGGCCTATCGCGAGTATCACATCAGAGGCAGCCTGATCAAGAATCCCAAATGTCAAAAATGTTTGATATTTATGATTCGAGCAGTTAAATAATCGTTATGTACAATATAGGATTTTTTGGACAGAAAAACATTTGGAACAAGCCTCAAATTAGGCCATGCCCCCCAATTGTTCGGGGGTGCAAATCGGCTTAAAATTGGCCTTAAAATTGTCTAGTGTGTGGCCAACTTAACCCCTTGCCTCCACCCGTCGTCGCTGTCAAGCCGCGGGAGGAAATTTAGAGGCAGCCATGTGCAGTAGGACCAAGAGGACCACCTGTATCCTACATGTCAATGGCAGCCTCTGGATCGGGTGACTGGTCGACCTGCTTGAAATCTGAGACCTCCCACAGTGAGGCATGCAAGCTGTCCAGGAGTTGGGACTTGACTGGTCGCTCCTGAGCAACCAGCTAAAAACAGGTCGCCGCCCCCCAAGATACCCGCTCCCTTTTTCCCTGAAGTCCACGAGGAGATCTTGCAGTCTTGGCGCTCCACCTATTTGGCCTGAGCCAAAGCCATGGGAACACATATGCTTTCCTCTGACAATGGAGCTAAAGTCACTGCCCATCAAGGAGGCAGTCGTGGCACACATTTGTCTGAACACATGTGGGTGGAAATTCTCAGCCTCAAAACTAGCGCTTTCTTTGTTTTCGGCTTAAGAGATGAAGTCGGCATTGGCTCGTCATCTCCACAGTAGTGGATGCGCCTGTATGCATGTTTCATACGGTTTACATAATATGAGATTATTTGTTTTCTATTTGAATTGGTTCATTTGAAAGTAGACATTTCACTCTCTCAGATGTATTTTCATGTCTGTAAGGCAAGTATACACAGGTTTTCAAAGTTTCACGTTCAAGTTCACAGAGAAAGCGCATCCAGATGGCAGAAAGCGCATCCAGTTTGCCTTATTTTACAAAAGCACAACCTTTTGTTGTTATTGTGAGTGCACACATATAAACGTACAGATTCAAAAGACGTATTACTCTTATCGGTATGACCAAGATCAAGTGACTGCACCGGTGCCTCTATCTGTCATGCAGTGAGCGCACTACTATTCAGCTTTCACACTCCGCACAGACACTTCTACTACATAGGATACATCTTTCAAATGAAAAGCCATGTTTGAGGTTGATGAATAATAGGTGAGCATTTGGATGTCCTGCCCAATGTACTGTATTACCACATAGACCAGCTGTTAATGATCTGTCTGTCACTCACGGACAGCGTGACTGCCACTTCTTGTGGATTTTTTTTTTTTTTTGCAACTAAGTGACTAATAAAATTTTGGATGACCAAGCCTCTTCTCCTCGACTAATAGCTAGCTGACTATTAGGGGGCAGCCCTACAGAGATTCATTCTCTCCTGATAAAGCAGGCAACAGAAGCAGTTCCCCCAGAAAATACGGAAAGCGACCTTTGTAGTAATTTTCAGAGTCTTGTACAAATTCGGACAGCTGAAAGATTCTGAGGTAATGACACTGGGTGCTGACCTACACTGTAAAAAAAAATTAACTCAATGTGTTGAGTCAACTTAAAAAAATTTGTTACCCTGCTGCCTTAAAATTTTTAGTTCAGTCAACTCAAATAAGTTCATTCAGCTTGAAAAATTGTACTACGTGACAATTTAGATATTTGAGTTGACTAAACAAAAAAATTGGTTTGTTAAACTTAAAAGTTGGGCTTGTTACCCAGCTGCCTTAAAATTTTAAGTTGAATGAATTCAAATATCACTTAGTACAACTTAACATTTCAAGTTGACTAAACTTTTTTGAGTTGACTAAACTTAAAATTTTAAGGCAGTCAGGTAACAAATTATTTTAAGTTGAATCAATAAATTGTTTTTTACAGTGTATATAGTGTATGGCTCTGACCCTAGCTTGAGTGCTCATGTGTCATTGGCCAGTAAGACTTACTGGCGCAATGCAATCAGGCTTCAGTATTTGAGAAAGCCAATATAGCGTAGCTACGCAAAGTCTTGTTTCCTCTTTTCAGGAAACCGAGGTTACATACAAACCAGATATGTTTTAAAATCTTCCCTGTCTACTGACATATGTTACATTACAATGCTCATGATAGGCTAACTTTTGTTTACAAAAATATAAAATCCACTTTTATCAACCTTTACTCTTTAACGGTGATGCTATAGAGCTACCACAAAAACGGAAGTTCCAAGACATAAATCTAAAGATGGCTGCGCACTTGTTTCTCTGGCACATAAATTATATACATCTTATTTTTGCAATAAGTGTAACTTCGACATTTGTAAATTTAATGGCTTCCAGTCTCATCCCCGTAGAGCTATTTTTAGCTGTACAAAACAGCTCGCTTTGCTGCTTGATATTGCAATATGTGTCTTACCATATTATCTTAATGTATTATCTTTATTACAAAACACACTGGTTTGTATATGATACACAGTTTGTTGGCATACATATTAAGGATGTCACAATTCTCAATATAATATTGAGATGGCTTGAAGAACACAGATAAACCATATATTATTGCAGACGAGTGTTTAGTGTCCTTACATTTCATCATTCAAAACATTTAACGTTATATCTTGTTTTAATACAGTTACAGCAATAGCAATGCCTTTATCCACATCCCATCAAGCTGGCACAGAACGTCAATGAAACTCATTCTATTTTGCGTAATAACTCAAAAAAAACTATACCACTCTCAAAAGAAAATTAAGCAGACATACACTGAACCACGCTTTTTCAAGTGTACAAAGGTTTATGGAAGTATTTTGTTAATATGTTGCAAAAAAAAAAAAAAAAACACTGAAATGGCAAGATATCAGAACCAAACTGAACCGAAAACCGTGATTAAAAACCGAGGTACGTATTGAACCATGGGCTAACTGTATTGTTGCATCCCTAATGCATATGACATGCAGTTCCATCGTATATACGCACCTACACCACACCCTCAATCCCAACCACTGCATATTTGTATTGTACAAATATGCCATTTCTGCATTTAAATAGTACGCCAGTTAGAAACAGAAACATGCTATTGATGCGCACTTTCACGAGACTGAGACAGTTTAGGTGTTGGGGATCTAATAGAGTATCAGATAATCATATTCAGAAGCATAAATAATGGAAGGAAATTGGTGGGAATCGTTCGCTATGATCGATTTCACTGTAATATGCATGTGTCCGCTTTCTCAGGACTGTAGCATTCATGTGTTCTCAAGGTCTGCAGGGGATTCATCAGACCCTCATGAGAAAGCATCTCAGTACACTGCTGCCTTAACGCACACTGATGAAGCCTGCAGGCAAAATCCAGACTGTGAAGGTGACTCATAAGTGAGCCAGTGTAACTCCAGTCAGCTGACTGAAGATGAGGAGGAGGAGGAGGAGGATGGGAAATAGGGACCTTCCTTTCTGCGTTCTGAGAAACGATTGAGGATTATCGGCTGTATATGTTTTGATCTCCAAGGATATCATGCTTGTCCTTTGTAGAGGACATGTGTTTGGTGTGCATGCCACAAATGAAAAATTTTCCAGAATAGTTTTGGCCATGAGCACATGTCGTCCTTGGTTTTAATAATGGCTGACATCAAAATTGAGCAAACGGTATTGAATAAGAAACAGAAAGTCTGTTGTTGTGTAATTGTCTTGCACTGGGCAGTTTTTTTCATTTATTCAGAAAGCGTTTTGCCTAGAGCTTTGACATTTTGTCGTAAAAAATCTTTGACGTCAGCAGCCATTAGCCATGACAGAGAATTTTTTTATTACAGATTATAATAGTCAGATTTAATAACTCTTATGAAAGCCTATGTTACTTTCATAACACCCAGACGTGGTAATTTCATGGAAGAGATGCTATAATTGTAACAGTGAATAAAAAAGCTCTGTAATGTGATTAGGTAAGACATTTCATGTTATATTTACAACGTGTTCATAAAGCAATAAGAATAAATTAAACATGAAACAGTAACTGTATTACTGTTACATAGAGAGAAAAATCAAGGATTCGGTGTAATATTGCTTCTAAATAGGTCAGATATGTCTCATTAGAAGAAGAAATAACTTTTTACTTTTAACTTGAGTTAACAATCCCAAAACTGCTCAAAACTAAATTGCACTTGTACAGCCATGTGGCGAGTGCTGTTGTGCATTAATTTGTTACATTTAGTGAATATTCTTCTCAAATCAAATTATGAACAATACTCATTATTACAGAGAACAGAATAAAAATATCCGGGAACCTAAAAGATGATTGGTGGGGAGAAAAAACAACATATTTTTGCCTGCAGTGCCTTACACTTCTGATTCCTGAGAAAGCAATTGCTTTACCACTGTTTTGCCTTAAGCTAAATATTTAATTCTTTATGATTCATGAAATGTAGTTGGGCTAATGAAAATGTCTGGTAAATGGTGAGAATGGAAGTACCAAAGCGTGTTGCCGTAATTGGTTTTCTGAATCTCAAGACACAAACATGCCAGAGTTAAAAGCCTTGTCAGCACAAGTAAGTGAATCTCATCAGACCTGTCAGAAATGTTGAAGACACTTTCTTCCAAAGAAACTGACACTGCACTCAGGGTAATCTATATGTAAAAAAATAGGTTACACTTTATTTTAATAGTCCACTTTAGACATTCTAATAACTATAAGTAACTTTGCAACTACATGTCAACTAATTCTCATTCATTTGCAACTGCATGTCTACTAACTCTTAGAGCAGACTGTTAGGTTAGATTTAGGGTTAGTAGAATAAGTTGACATATACTTGCAAAGTTTAGAAGAGTGTAAGAAGATATTAAGCAGACAGTCTACTAATACTCTGACTAGTTGACACGCAGTTGCAAAGTAACTTACTGTTAGTAGAATGTCTAAAGTGGACTATCAAAATAAAGTGTTACCAAAAAATATATACTAACTAGGGGTGTAACGATACATGTATTCGTACCGAACCATCACGGTACGGGCATCTCAGTTCGGTGCATGAGGCCTTACAATGAATACAAGCAATTCACCCTCAATCCAGAAGGGGGAGCCCACAGTAATGCAACTCTGAAGCAGAAAAACGGCGAATGCCAGGAGTTGCGCAAACAAAGCCCACTAGACAGTGACTATGTGCTGATTCTGAACGCGTCTCTCACTGACAAAGGAGTATATTTTAAAGGCTTGCACACTCAACTGTTTGAGAAATGGAGCTTTGTGCTCTTGTATCCTACCTCTCTCATTCGGCACAAATCCAAATATTCCATAATATTTTCTTATTTACGATGTATCCATATGCTAAACTATTTGTACTTCAGTCCCGCTCCTACGGTGACACAGTGAGTCAGGCGCGCTGATGTTTGGTTCACTGCATTTTATTTTGTAACATTACCAACTGCGCTGTCAAGTTAGCATTGCTAGAAACCTGTAACTGATATGTTTTGGGTTTGTGTGCACTGGCACGATTACTTAAACTGTCCTCATACCAGCAAAATCAACTTAAACAAAAAACAAATAGTCGCTTTCTGCCATTTGAGTTTCCTTTCTGTCACAAATCTGAACTGAAACTCAGCAAATATAGGCTACGTTACGTGTCGCACAGTTTTTTCCTCCTTGTCTAACAGTTAACTAAATTAAATACGTCAAGTATTTATTCTTTGTATGTATATATGTACTGCATTTTTTATAGCCTATATGACATTATAATTTGATATAATATTTAGTATTTTCACATGTAGGTGGAAAATTTTTTAATTTGTACTACTGTCTGTTTAAAATAAATGAAAAGTAACCTAACATAGTAGATTTATTTTTTTTTCTGTTGTACCAAAATCGTATCGAACCATGACCCCTGAACTGAGGTACATACCGAACCGTGACATCGGTGTACCATTACACCCGTTATTTACAAATGTTCACCTTTTGATTATTGCTGATGCCTCTAGAAATTATTATAGTCTGATTTTTTATTTACAACCTATTTTGGGTTTATTTTAAGCCAGCCATACAGTAATTTTTAAACAATAGTTGAGTAAAAAAAAAATACCCAGAAGGTTGGGTTAAACATTTAACCCAACAGCTGCAGTTTATGGGTTTGTCCATATTTCAACCAGTGCTGAGTTATTTTTAACACACCATTTTTTAGAGGGAAAATATTTCAAAACAATACAACTGTCATGCCCATGAATGGTCTTTGTGTGTTTTTCTCCCTATTTGCTCCCCGTGGCCTAGTTTTCACTCTTGTTTGATTAGTCATTGTATTCACCGGTGTCTAATTACCCTCGTTTAGTTAGGTACTTATAGTGTGTCTGCCCCCCCGGTGAAAAAAACAGCATATGCTGGTAGGTATGTTTTGATGCTGGTTTAAGCCGATCCTTAGCTGGTTTATGCTGGTCCTTTGCTGGTTTTTGCTGGTCCTTTGCTGGTTTATGCTGGTCATGTTGCTGGTCAAAGACCAGCATGAACCAGCAAAGGACCAGCATAAACCAGCTAAGGACCAGCATAAACCAGCAAAGGACCAGCATAAACCAGCACCAAAACATACCTAAGCAGCATCCCAGCATCAAAACATACCTACCAGCATATGCTGTTTTTTTCACCAGGGCCATTATTCCTTTCTCCGGGGTTGAATGTTTTCATGTCTATGTAATGTGCTACACGTGTCTCCTGCTTGCCCTGTGAAACCCCTTGGTTTGGATTATTAAATACTGTCATTGGTGATTATTCCTTGTGACCTCATTCCTCGCTCCTCGCAGTAGCAATCCTGATAGAACATTGCCCTGTCGACCTCCCAAACACCAATGGACTAAGCTAGAGGGAGGTAATTATCCAGTGTCTGGAGAGTGTCCTGCCCTGATCCAGAGTACAGCCAGACCTAGAGCCCAGCCAACCATCATCCCACTGCACGGAGCCTAAGTCCGGGGCCACCAATGATGAAGAGGCTGAGCCCGCCACAACCGATGAGCCATTGCCGCACGGAGCGACAGAGCTTAGGATTGCCGCGGATGCCGCGGCCACGATGCTGCAAGGGACGTTAGACCAGGTGCGAAAGCCGACTACAATGCCCGCCACAAGGAAAAAAGACATTATGGAGGTAGAACTGTGGAACTCTGAAGGAGAGTTTGCTAGAATTGTAACGGTGAATGAAAAAGCTTTCATGCTAAGGCATTTCATGTTATATTTACAATGTGTTCATAAAGCAACAAGAATAAATTGAACCTGAAATATGCATGCGTGTATTACTGTTACATAGAGAGAAAAATCAAAGATTTTTTCCTCCAGCCTCTGACTCCAGGACTCCGCCTCAGTCCATCGACCCAGCAGCTCCACCATGGCTCCTAGCTCTCTCCGCTCCGCCATGACCCGGCAGTCCCCAGGCTCCCTTGTCCCTCCGGCTCCGCCTTGGTGCTCTGTCTTGGGGCCATCTGTTCCACCTCGGCCCTCTGGGGCCTCCTTGTCAGCCTGACTCATCAGCCCTCCGCCTCAGGCTCCTCCACCACCGATGGTCATCCCCCTGGGGTCGTCTGCCCTTCCTCCTCCATGGCTTCTCCCTCCGTCGGCTCCACCGTGGGTTGACATTACGGCTATGGCCTAGATCCCAGCTAGCACCACCTGCTTCAAGTCTATCTTGTCTCCTCCCTCCATCACCACCCTTGACTCTGTCTGCCGGCCCCCTCCCAGGTGTCTGTCCTCCTCCTGAGCCTCCTCCCAAGTTCCCACCCGTCTCTCCCTATGTTGTTCCTGCGGTGCGATGACGCGTCTTCCCTGAGGGGGGCGATATGTCACACCCATGAACTGTCTGTGTGTGTTTTTTTCCACATGTGCTCCCCGTGACCTAGTTTTTCCTCCAGCCTCTGACTCCAGGACTCCGCCTCAGTCCATCGACCCAGCAGCTCCACCATGGCTCCTAGCTCTCTCCGCTCCACCATGACCCGGCAGTCCCCAGGCTCCCTTGTCCCTCCGGCTCCGCCTTGGTGCTCTGTCTTGGGGCCATCTGTTCCACCTCGGCCCTCTGGGGCCTCCTTGTCAGCCTGACTCATCAGCCCTCCGCCTCAGGCTCCTCCACCACCGATGGTCATCCCCCTGGGGTCGTCTGCCCTTCCTCCTCCATGGCTTCTCCCTCCGTCGGCTCCACCGTGGGTTGACATTACGGCTATGGCCTAGATCCCAGCTAGCACCACCTGCTTCAAGTCTATCTTGTCTCCTCCCTCCATCACCACCCTTGACTCTGTCTGCCGGCCCCCTCCCAGGTGTCTGTCCTCCTCCTGAGCCTCCTCCCAAGTTCCCACCCGTCTCTCCCTATGTTGTTCCTGCGGTGCGATGACGCGTCTTCCCTGAGGGGGGCGATATGTCACACCCATGAACTGTCTGTGTGTGTTTTTTTCCACATGTGCTCCCCGTGACCTAGTTTTCCTTCTTGTTTGATTAGTCATTGTATTCACCTGTGTCTGGTTATATACTCTCATTTAGTTAAGGACTTATAGTGTGTCTGCCCCATTACTCCTTTGTCTGGTGTTGGACGTCTTCATGTCCATGTGTTGTGCTACATGTGTCTCCTGCTTGTCCTGTGTAACCCCTTGGTTTGGATTATTAAAGACTGTTGTTGGTGATTTATCCCTCGTTCCTTGCAATAGCTATCCTGACAACAATTACATATTAAAAATGTGCAAATCCTATTTAAGTTAATCAAAACATTCAAACTAATTATGGCTAATTGCATTTAATGTAAACTTAAATTAAAACAGTAATATTCGAACATGCAGAGAAGTGTCAGAAAACATTACATTCAGTTAACACTTAAGTATAGATTTTTTTTTTTTAAGTATATTATTTCTGTACTATTTTTAAAAGCACACTGAAGTGTACTTGATCTCAAGAGAAAAGACTAGAAAATTGCTTAGTTTGCTTGAAAGTAATGTCATAAAAAATCTGGTCTTGAACAATGAAGTCAATTCACTGTTATTGTACTGAAAACAATGAATCTTGTGTGAAAAAGAAGCCTCATATAATTGCACACTGCAACAAACAGACAGCATTATCGAATAACATCAAACGTTTGCTCTTCAAAAGTCTTGAATATCAGCTAATGTTTTGGAGCAAATACCTTTTCAAAGGAGAACTGCAGTGATAAGCTTGTTCTGTCTGAAGTCAATGGGTTGTATTAAAGCAGGCATTGATAGGGAAACCACAGACAGTTACTGTAAATCTCACCAACAATATGTTCTCACAGCCAGAGGTAAGATCTAGAGATTACAGCATCTCCCTTCTTCTGTGTATTTATTTATTAAAACAAACACACCATATTACACCAGCCACATATGCCTAAACTAGACTTTGTTAGGGTTTTGGGCATGAGTGGCGAGGCGTTAATATGCTAAATGTTTTAAGTGATTGTTAGTGTGTTGGCATGCTGGCCTTTTCTTTGATTAAATAAATAAAGAATTGAATAAATAATAAGATGTCACAATCACAGTAAAAAAATGAAAACAAAAAATATAATCACTCTCAAGCCATCACAGATGTAGATGAGGTGTTCTTTCATCAGAACAGATTTGGAGAAATGTAGCAATACATTGCTTGCTCACCAATGAATCCCCTGCAGTGAATGGGTGCCGTCAGAATGAGAAAAGCAATAATATACAGCTGATAAAAACATCACAATAATCCACAAGTATTCCACACCACTCTAGTACATCAGTTAACATCTTGTGAAGTTAAAAGCTGTTTGTAAAAAACAGACCCTTTATTCATTTATTTATTTTTTTACCTCATTGCTTCTAAATCCATAACCCCCAATAACTCTTCCTCCAGTGAAAAAATACATCTCCTGTTGTCATCTCACATCACAATCCACCCACATATTTGTTTAGAACTGTTTTGGACTGTGCTTGCTTGTACACAGTGCTTGATCTGTGCATATTTCTCTCCTGATTCAGATGAGACAATTTTGGAGAATTTAATATTACAGATAGAGGATTCTTATTACAGCCGGAAGCAACGTTTTAAAGTTAAAAGTCATCTTGATGGATTTGTTTCTAGCAAACACACAAGATGTTAATTGATGGACTGGAGAGGTATGATTACTTGTGGATTACTGTGATGTTACTGTGACAGCACCCATTCACTGCTGAGGATTCATTGGTGAGCAAGTGATGCAATGCTACATTTCTTCAAACCTGATGAAGAAACAAACTCAGCCTGAGCCTGATAGCCTGAGGGTTAGCAAATTTTCATTTCTGGGTGAATTATTCCTTTAATGCCATCCAACAGCAACATATTTCCCGAGGATAGTTTCTAAACGAGCACCTCTCCTGCCTTCCCTAAGCTCACTAAATTCTCGTTATAGTTTGGGGTAAATGGCAAAATACAACAAGCTATGACTGGTTTATTGTCTTGTTGTTGTGATAATGCCCACTTGCTGTCTTGTTCTCTTCATCGCTATTTTGGCTGATTACCTGCAATAATGTTTGTAACAGGTCCACAAATCAGCCTGAATGAGTGGAAGTGGTGGAAATGGATGAAGTAATTACAGAGTAAACAGCTCACTCATTTAGAGAGCAAAAAAATATGAAAAATGACTTGAAAATGAAAATGATGATCTGTGAGTTTGCCGGGTTTGAGAAAGCACTCAGCTGGGCTAAATAAGGCTGCACCTCTGTGCCTGTAATTATGGCACCTGCTGTGTTGACAAAGGACCTGATAACTAATGATCAGAAAAGAAGGCTAGTATAGTGACAAATAACTCAGAATATGCTTCTGGTTGTGTTATAGTAGTTATTAAAAAATAAAAATGCATTATATATGTAAATATATATATATATATATATATATATATTTGGATATTGGCAGGAACTGGAACACGCTGTCGTATACACCGATCCAGAGCATCCCAAACATGGATGCCATTTGTTTTAAGTAGCATGGGTATATTTGTAGCAGTAGCCATAAATACATTGTATGGGCCACAATTATTGATTTTTCTTTTATGCCAAAAATCATTAGGATATCAAGTAAAGATCATGTTCCATGTAGATATTTAGTACATTTCCTACCGTAAATATTTACTTATACTTAATTATTGATTAGTAATATGAATTGCTAAGAATGTCTTTTGGACAACTTTAAAGGTGATTTTCTCAATATTTAGATTTTTTTCCACCTTCAGATTCCAGATTTTCAATTAGTCATATCTCGGCCAAATATTGTCCTATCCTAACAAACCATAATGGAAAGCTTATTTAAACAAAAAAAAAGTACCCTTATGACTGGTCATAAGACATTAAGACTGGTCATCCAGCGTCACATATGGCTGTGGATATACACTTATGTTTTTACTCAATATGAGCATATGTTGATATTTCATGTAAGAAACATATATGTCAAAATATCTGTTATACATACATAACCATATATATTATATGGTGTAAATTTATATGTCAATATATGAAATTGTTCCAATATCTAACAGGTTTCATGTATTACTGTGCATAAATGTACATATATGTACTTCATATAAGCATATATTCCATATATTGATTTTTCTTACATGTACATATATTACGTTTGGATTTTTTGTTTGTTTGTCTTTCAAAGCAAGCTGCTGCAAAGATGTTCTGGGTATTTTCTCACAGGCCCAATTAGAGCCCACATCCAATTCTCTATGATATTTTGGTATCATGTCTCAGCCTGTGAAATTCTTTTTTATTATTTTTTTTTCTTCCCCAATTTATTGTCTGTCAAGCTTAAATCTTAAGTCCAATTACTTAGAAATGTAATGGCATATCTCTCTGTAAGCTGAATGATCTGTAGCACAAACTGCGTGGGAGGAGTTCACGCAATTCAATACTCACGCTCTTTACTTTACCAGCTTTATGAGGGCCTCATTCTTACTGGTGTTTAAAATGGAAATGAGGTTATGATATTTCACTACAGAAGCGCTCTCTGTCTTTCTCCTCCCGCAGCACATCGGTTCAGAGGAGCTGTCGGTTTTTTCCCAAGAGAGCTTCGGATAATGACACCCCTCAGTTTCGCGCCACATTCTTCACTCCGCTCGCTCCCACTGATGGCGGGTGACACGTTACATAACAGCCCTCTGCCTCGAACCGGCATTCAGGCGGCTTTCGTCATGATATCAGAGCCACCCATTATATAATCGTGTAGCCTTCCTAATCTGTTATCTTGTGATTTTGACAGGCTGATGACTCTGACCCTCATTAGCATACAGTATTCCTTACATTCCCGCGAGCCTGCAGCACATGACTGTCAGAGGACAGTCCAGTCACAGCAGTCAGCAAATTCAATGCTGCAATTGTCATTTTCATAAATGTAAACAGCTCCGTTTATCAGCGAGGATGATAGATCACAAAGCAACGGCCTTTAGTCCGTTTTCACAGCAGTTTAGTAAAAATGTGATTCTAAGACATAACGAGAAACTTTCTCATAGGCTAATTACGAGTTAATCGATTTTTTTTAAACTTAGCATCTTGTAATGATAAAGTTTCTCATAATAATGACTTAAAATCTCATAATAAGAAACTGGCATTATTAAGAGAGTTTTTCATGAGATGTTAAATCATTATTGCACATAATGACTTAGCGTATCATAATAATGAGAAACATTCTCATTGTTCTGAGTTATTATGAAGAAGTTTCTCATTCTGATTCTGTGATAATAAGAAGCATTCTCATATTTATGACTTGGCATTTCGTTATATTAACAACATTTCTCACAATAATCACAGCATAGCATAATGATGAGAAACATTCTCATAGTTAAGTTAGTATGCCATAAAATGTAGAAAAAAAATCTATTAATAAGGACTTGTAATGATAAACCTTGTCATAATAATGTCTCAACATCTCATTGTCATGTTAGATAAGATGTTAAGTCTATTTTAAGTCATTTGGAGTACTGAAGCTAAACACAGACGTTTAATCTGACAAACTAATGGATGAAACTTGCTATGATTACTAATATGCTTTACTTTTAAAGCATAATATTGAGTTTAATTTCAATCTGAATTAATTTTAAACAATAGGTTTACATAATATGCATAGTTCATATTACTGTAATATTAGCCCTACAGTTGCAGGATGATATACTATTTAAGCCTATTTTACGGTTACCTATTTTATCTAACACTTCTGACTTTCTTGCAAATGCTAGTTCATATCTTGTATTTCAGAGTTTATAACTCGATTTAACTAAACGATAGTGAGGGGGGAGAAAAGCCAGAAGTGTGGGATAGAAACTCAGAAAGAAAAGAAAGAATGACAAGTTGATTTTTCTTATCAGAATTGTGAGATATAATCTTAGAGTTGCAAGAATAAAGTCAGAATTTTAAAATATAAACTCAATTTTCTGCCACCAGATAAAAAAAAGTTTGCAAACACCGAACTGGTCTATAAATAGGAAAGTTTCACAATATTATGACTTAATAAATCATACTTTTTAGTCAGAAACAATGTGGCTAATTCGTACGAGTGAGGATACGAATTTGTACAAATTAGCCACATCGTTTCTGCAGTTGATAAAATGTATGTGCAATAATGATTTAACATCTCATAATACTGAGAAACTTAATTTCATCACTGGGGTCTAGACAAATCAAACAAAATTGTGCGAGTGAGATCATATGAATTCATACGAATTAGCCACCTCATAAAATATTTCAAGAGTTATCTCCATATAGTGGACTTCAATGGAGCCCCAAGTTTGAACTTCCAAAATGCAGTTTAATGCAGCTTCAGATGGCTCTAAATAATTCCAGCCAAGGGTCTTATCTACCAAAACAATCGGTCATTTTCGAAACAAAATTACAGTTTATATACTTTTTAACCTCAAATGCTTTTCTTGTCTTGTCTCTGCAATGCACATGTGTAGCCTGTGTAATCCGGGTCAATACAGAAACTCCTGTCTCATTTTCTTCTTCAACATCAAAATCATACTACATCGCTGTTTTACCCTTTTTTGTGAAGGGTGTTTGATTTTCTTTACATGTTCACTTTGTAAACACTGGGTCGGTACGTCTGCAGTGATAGGACGATTTTGAAGTTGCGGAAGAAAACGAGATGGGAGTTTTTCGACTACTGAACCGGAAAAAAACCCAGAGTTTTTTGTTTGTTGTTTTTGAATGTTTTTATTAGAAAAAATCATTTGAAATCATTTATAACAAAATATTCTGTTGTGTACAGAATAATCAGTTGGTATTTAGACTGACCTCAGGACAGTCCTCGGCATTACGGAGAGTACCATGACATTTTTACGAGCAGAAGAAAGCATGCATATGCTTTGTGGTATTCTCTGTAATGGCGGAGGACTTTCCTAAGAGAGAAGAAACTGTTGAATAAAGTTGTTATTTTTGTTTTCTTTCCACACAAAAAATACTCTTGTTACTTCATAAAATTACAGTTGAACCACTGATGTCACATGGTCTATTTTAACAATGTCCTTACTACCTTATATGAGCCTTGACTGTGGTAGGACCCTTGCTGGTCTATGCAGGGTCATGAAGCTCTCAAATTTTGTCAAAAAATATGTTAATTTGTGTTCTGAAGATGAACAAAGGTCTTACAGGTTTAGATCAACATGAGGGTAAGTAATTAATGACCTTTTTGACCAATTAAAGAGAACTGGCTCAAGAGTCATTTGTGATTCAGATCACGTTTTGAAGTGATCTGAAAGTTCATTTTCACGTGCAGCAAGGACAATGCAACAAAGATGCAGAAACTAGATTTCATTCATTTGAATTAAACTGGCATTGGCAAACACTGAAGCTTTACATTTAGCTGGAGCCCTGCTGAATAAAACATGACATTCATTGAGAAAAATGAGTTGATTTTATCCATCAGGATTTGAAGAGCTCGAAACCAGAAAGGAGCCAGACCTGAATGCAAGTTTGCTAACAATATCTAAATAGCTATTTGACTATTTGACATGCACCAATGAATTATTCACAATAAGACCAGGAAAGTTATTTAAGGAAAAGGTAATGAAGGTTCAGGCTGATTTTATGTTCACTGAACCTATATATAAATGTGAAAAACATATAAAACAGTATCAAGGGACTAAATAGGAAATTCAGCCATGCTGTGGAGCTCTGGATTAGACTATAAATTGTTCTCCAAGTGAAGGGTGAACACCTGCTCAGGGCATAGACTTAGATGCTAATTACTTCCATTAGCATTCAAGAGGAAGGAACATGAATAATCACTGATATACCAGAAGTAGAGCGTAAAATAAAACGTCTGATTTCAAACACAAAACAAGTCTGATATTTAAACACTGTGCACTGAAAATCAGGGAGGCACATCTCCAATGACAGCTTGGATGGATTGATTGAGCAGTTGCAAATGTGGAATCAGTGCTTCTCCAGGGAAGATTGAGCCTGAGAAATAAAATAATTGAGATGTCACCAGCGTTTACTCTGAAACTCAACAAGCAAAGACAGGTCAGGTAGCATGTCACAGCGCCCGTAATGGGATCGTGGGATCACTGGGGTGCAAGACCTTTCATTGCACATCCAAAACACTGAGAGTGCATACATCACACGTGACTTGCTCTTAAAAATTAAGGAGGTTTTCATAGTAATGCCACAGAAGAACCATTTTTAGTTTCTTAGTGAACCATTTTTCTTAGGCAGTTTTTGGGATTGACATCCGCATTTACTTACAGGCGTGAGAGCTAGCCTCGAAATGTCCCATTCACACAGCAGTTGCATTTCAAATACTGTCTGTATGAACATGCAACAGGAGTCAAGCCCGTGCTTATCAGTAACCGTAGTGACAGTGATGAAGTAATATCAAAAATGACGGGAGAAACTCCAGTGGAAAAAAACTGACTGAATCTAGAACTTTCAATGACACACAGCTCACTGTAAGTTACTGAAACCACACCTGAAAACAAACAACACACAGTAGACACACATTTGTGCAGCAGAGTGGCTCTCTCTTGCACTGTATGATGTGACAGATAACTAGTTGTCCTGTCCCGTTCCATTCATCTTTTCCGAGAATGCAGTTTTGAGTCCTAAAAATGTATGGGTGTGAGTTCGCTTACAGACAGGGTTGCCAGGTTTTTACAACAAAACCCGCCCACTTGCTACTCAGAACTAGCCCAATCACATTTCAAGGAGGCTTCCCCCATTAAAAATTGCATTCCATAGGATAAAATACACTTTTTTTTTTTTGTCTGGGTTCCCCAGGTAAATTCGTATTTCAGGGGCTAAATATGACGTTATTGGGGTCGCTTCAACAACAAAAATCGATTTCTCGATTTTAATAGATTATCATTTTAATGAACCAATATTGATTCTTAAATCGCAATCCATCTTTTGGTCTATGCTGTTTTCAGTTGTTAAATGAACAGTACATTGTGCGTTTTCCTTCCAATAAATAGCAATAGGCTAGGCTTTTTGTAACTTTTGATATTTTTAAGTAAGTGCTCAAAATATGTTTTCTTTTTGTTTGTTTGTTTGTTTGTTTGTGCTAATATGTGATGTACACTGTTGTCAGCTTAGCAATTTTGTTGCTAGATTTAGCAACTTTTCCGACTACCCTAGCAACTTTTTCTTCAAAAAGCACCTAGAAACAATTTTAGCTATGTTTAGATAAATTTTAGCAAATGTGACTCAAATGACAAAAAGGCACATAACTGCTACTCAAAACTAGCGCAAATGCGTTTTAAGGGGGTCACCCATTAAAAAATATGAGGGTTCTCCTGGTAAATTCACATTCCAGGAGCTAAATATGATGTTATTGGGGTTGCTTCAACCTGCAGACATCAAAAACAACCGCGGACTTGGCAACACTGATGGCAGCGCTTGCTAACTTTCTCCTCTCTGTACCAATCACAACAGGCGTTATACAAGCATAAACAAGCCTGGACCAGCACTATACCAGCATAAATCAGCCTGGACAAGCACTATACCAGCATAAAACAGCCTGGACCAGCACTATACCAGCATAAATCAGCCTGGACCACCACTATACCAGCAAACCAGCCTAGACAGCCAGCCTAGACCAGCACTATACCAGCAAAACAAGCCTAGACCAGCACCATACCAGCATAAACAAGCCTGGACCAGCATTATACCAGCATAAATCCAGCTGAATCAGCATATACCAGCATAAACCAGCCTGGAAGAGCACTAAACCAGCCTGAACCAGCTTGGAACCACGCGACCAACATTACGCCCAGCACTATGCCGCGCCAAATCCAGACTGGACCAGCATACCAGCATAAACCAGCCTGGACCACCACTATACCAGCATAAACCAGCCTAGACCAGCACTATACCAACATAAACCAGCCTCTAACGCATTATACCAGCATTACCCAGCACTATACCAGCACCATAACAGCAACCTGCAGACATCAAAACAACCGTGGACTTGGCAGCACTAATGGCAGCGCTTGCTAACTTGCTCTCTGTACCAATCACAACAGGCTTTATACAAGCATAACAAGACCAGCTATACCAGCATAAACAGCCTGGACCAGCACTATACCAGCATAAATCCAGCGCTCTGGACCAGCACTATGCCAACATAAACCAGCTAGACCAGCACTGTATACCAGCCATACCAAAAAACAAAACCACCAGCATACCAGAAATCCACCACTACCAGCATAAACCAGCCACCATATACCAGCATAGCCCTATACCATTAAACCAGCCTGGAACCACCAGCATAAACCAGCACTATACCAGCATAGCGCTAGACCAGCACTATACCAGCATAACCAGCCTATACCAGCGAAACCAGCCTGGAACAGCTAAAACCAGCATGAACCAGCCTGGAACGCGTAAACCAGCATTACCGCACTTACCAGCATAAATCTGCCTTAACCAGCACTATACCAGCATAAACAAACCTGGACCAGCATTATACCAGCATAAACCAGCCTGGACCACCACTATACCATCTTAAACCAGCCTAGACCAGCACTATACCAGCATAAACCAGCCTGGAACAGCACTAAACCACCATGAATCAGCCTGGACCAGCACTATATCAGCATAAACCAGCCTGGACCACCACTATACCAGCATAAACCAGCCTAGACCAGCACTATACCAGCACTAACCAGCACAATACCATAAGCCGCAGTTTTACCAGCATAACAGCCTGGACCACGCTATCGCCAGCCACCAGCACTATACCAGCATAAACCAGCCTAACAGCACTATACCAGCATAAACCAGCCTGGAACAGCACTAAACCAGCATGAACCAGCCTGGAACCAAATCCAGCATTACCCAGCACTATACCAGCATAAATCCCAGCACTATACCAGCAAAAAAAGCCTGGACCAGCATTATACCAGTATAAACCAGCCTGGACCAGCACTATACCAACATAAACCAGCCTGGACCACCGGTATACCCAGCATAAACCAGCACTATACCAGCACTAACCAGCACAATACCAACATGAACCAGCCTGGAACTGCATTATACCAGCATTACCCAGCACTATACCAGCATAAATCAGCCTGGACCACCACTATACCAGCATAAACCAGTCTGGACCAGCATTAAACCAGCATAAACCAGCCTGGTACCGCATTATAACAGCATAAACTAACTTGGAATCTGTGCCTGCTGTGTCTTTTTCAGCAGGGTGGCTGAATTTTTTTACATTTCTGCTTTAACAAGCTCCATGTTTTCATGCAGAGTAAGATATGGGAAGACTAAAGATGGCACAAAATCTCATCTGATTACATTTGATGAATGGCTGTACTCTTCTTTAATTTTGTTATTTCATTTGAATATCAACATTTGTAAGATTTAGTCAATTAAAGTTAACTGATCTAATTTTGTGTCTCTGGAAATATTATTCAATATTTCCATGAGATATGTACATTTTAGAAATCTATTTTTTAAACCTACAGGTTAATTAAGTGAAATCCTTGAATATGAATTCGGTATTGCTGTTATTTTAACCTTCAATTAAAAAATGGGCAAATAAATATTTATATATTCATATTCCTGTATGTCATGGTCATAGAATAAATTTACCTTCCAGATGAATCTGAATCTGAATCTGTGTCACTTTGTCTGTAATTGATTATTTAATTATTTATGTAAATTGTCAAAACACTATTAATAGTAGGAATATTTTTATTGGAATAGCTGATTTAGGGTTTTTTTGTTTCTTTTTTTCTTTCTTTTATATACAACGTTTGACCCAGAGCATCACCTTTTTGAATACTTGTACATTTTGGACAAGGATAAATAAATTAGCATGTTTTCTATAAGTTTCCCTTAATAACACATTGGCTGGTGTATCATCATTATGCACATGCTAAACTTATATCTAAATATGTTATAAAATATAAGTAAGTGCACTAAGTTCTTAAGTGCAGTCTCTTGCTCCATCTTACCCTGCTTTCTTGGCACACAAGCCAACTACAACTGCTGTAATCAGTCATTTCTACTTCACTTGAGTGAAACAATGTTCACATCTTTGGATGATACTCAGCAAAGAATCTCTAAAGATTGCTTTCCCATAGATGACCCTGTAACATTGCCATTTTGTCTTAGTCTGCCCAGTGGCTCAGACAAGTACACTCCATCTTACTCATTGATTTATTGTAGGTTATTTTGGTCTGGAAGTGTGACAAGAATTGATTTTGCTTCGGTTGAGGAGACTACGTGTGAATTGTCGATAACCACAGCTAACTAATCACTTTGCACCCCCACTGTTGGCCAAACAAATCGACTGGATTTGATCAGCCTAAATGACACAAACTAGCATTTTATTGCATTCACCTTCCCAACAAACAATTATGAGCCTTAGCGTCAGGAAGAGGACATCGATCTACAGCAGGAAACCATGCTCCTATGGAGCGGTGAGTCAGACTCGACACTGTCCGGTGTGTGTGTCACACATAATTACAGATTTTATAAGCAAGGCATCAAAGCACATCCAAGTCTAATATTTACATGATATTTTCTAGCATGCCAGGTTGATTTTTGAAGGCAGGATGGACAGGATAACCTAACATCCTGCGCTTAGAGTTTGGCTGTTGGTTAAAGAAGAAAAACGCAGTGTGATGGAGCATAATTTATAAATGTCCATTCTCTACAAAGAAATAAGGAGTGTAATCATCTAAAGCTCACTTGAATTTGTTCTAGATCAATAGACTTGATGTTTATAGTGCTTTGAAAGCTAATCAAAAAATTTTTTGTAAGGCATAGAAAAATGCTGTCAAGTAAGTCACTTTGCAAACTCTGCAGTTGTAAAGCATTCCTTTTAAGGTGCAAAACACATAGCTATTTATTGTGTGATTTGACAAAGTACATATTAGTGTCCAACCACATGTTCATATTCATTGCATGATCTGACTCATTGTAAACCTTGCAAATGTTTAGGGT